>CM053580.1:465762871-465782143 GCA_028627135.1 Pseudochirops cupreus
CATTCTCTGAAGTTCAGGGCGCCGACTTTTCCCCCTGAACTAGGTAAATGATATTTGATCGATTAAAGTAAGATTGTTAACCCATTTTGAGTTGCTTTCCTTTAGAAAAGCAGATCTAAGAACCTGTGCTAGTAGCCGCCCTAGGTATGCTAGGGTGCTTGCCGATACAGCGTGCAATCATGTATAGGATTGCAGATGTTTTCAATGTGTTAATCAGCTTGATTTTTTCCCCTTTTGTTTTTTTTTTCCTCTGTAATAAATATTAGTTACATAGAAGGCCCCTCTAGCAGAGAATGGGGGAAGAATGCTGTGAGAAATTCTGGTCATCAAATAAACAAATGGTATCAAAAAAAATTATTTTAAAAGACTAAAAAAAAAACATTGTAAGGGAGAAAAAGGTCAAAGACCTCAAAACTCTGATTGATGCATTGACAAATCATGATTCCAGAGGCCTGAAGATGAAGCTCACAACTCGCTTGTTGACAGATAAGTGATGAACTCAAAATACAGACTGAAATACACATTTTTGGACGCGGCCAATGAGGGAATTTGCTTCTCCTTACTAATACATATTTATTATGAGAGTTCCTTTTTCATTTGTTTTTATTTTGTTCAATTGAGGGGAGGGGAAGTGTGAGAAGAAAAAATAAATGCTTGTTAATTGTAAAAATAATAAAAGTTAAATAAAAAATGCTACTTCATTTGAAACAGTTTAACTGCTTTTCGAAAACCATAATTCTCTTGTTTCCCCCAGGACAAGTACAGGGACTATACTTGGACACGCAACAATAAACACTCATGTGAAGTTTCTGGGGCTCATGTGAAAGAGCAGGCTTAAAAACCAGAAAGATCTTGTTTCAAGTATTCCCTCTGACCCTTGGTGGCTTTGTGACCCTGAAGAGTCATTTAACATTTCAGTGCCCTAGGCAGCTCTCTACAACAATCACTTTCAGAGAAGGTGCCAGCATGCATAGATAGGAATTTCTTGTGGAAATCTCCTGTGCCAATGAGATCACAGACTTACTCCCTTTTTCTATGAAGCTGCTACATGTGTAGTTATTATGCTAAGTTGATAAACAGTTTAGAGTCTGTGGCTTCTGTAATAAAAGCAAAAAGCTTACTATGATTTTTTCCCCCATGATAACTTGTGTGATGTTGACACTTTAAGGGGATACCCATAAAGACTGAGGCACATGTACTGTGTGAGGGGTAGGCACATCCAACAGGCTTGTTTTCAAACTAGTCATTTACCCAACTATAAATTACAAGATATTCTCTCAGTGGTGTTTCTTAACGGATTCTCTAGACAGTAGTATGGCCTCTGAGATTGCATGTTATAAACTTTTGACAGAATCATAGAATCTCAGAGTTGGAAGGGACCACAGAGATAACCCAGTCCAACTCACACCTGAACAAGAATCTTCTTTACATCATCTCTGACAAATGTCTCTCCTGAGCTCCTGTTCCAAATCATTGACTGCTTACTGAACATTTTGAACTCGATCCAGAGGTGCCAAATTTGTACCACAAAACTCCACAGTGCAGCCAGAACAAAATTAAAATGTAATTGGGAAATGTTTAACAAGATAAATAAAAATACAACACAACATGCATAATGTTAATTTGTGGTTTTCTAAGCCAATATGCATCCTGCAGTGATCCAGCTTCCATATTACTGCATGCTACTGCTGTAGCTAATTAAAACTCAGTATATCCGTAATGGAATTTTTATTCCCCATGAAACCCATCCATCTTCCAGACATCTGTTTCTCTTCTGGGCACTCTCATCCTTCCAGTAGACTAGGTTTACAATTTTGGTGTTTCCTCTATTTCTCACTCACTTTCATCCACGTATACAATCAGCTGCCAAATATTGTCAATTGTCCCTCCATAAAGTCTTTTGCACGTGTCCTCTACTCTCTTCTCATACAGGCTCCATGCTAATTCAGGCTCTCTTGCCCGAACTTTTGTGAGTCTCCTAATTGGTTTCTCTACCTGGTCTTTCCCCTCTAAAACACATTTTCCACATAGTTTCTAGTGTTGCTGCCCTACTCAATAAACTCCAGTGGCTCCCTATTATCTCTATGATCAAATTTAAACTTCTGTTTGTCAGTCAAAGTACTTTACAACCAGTTTTCCATTCATCCACTTTTATCACTCCACAGTCTTGTCATAGTGTTCTTGCTGTTTCTCTTGTTATCCTGACTCTGTACCTTTGCACAGACTGTACCCTCATGACTAGAATGAGCTTCCCCCTTGCCTCTTCCTCTTGGAAACCTTCAAAATTTAGCCCAAACACTAGAAACTGCTAATGCCTCCTCCCTCCCTCAAAATACCTTGCATATACGTGACTTCTCAGATAGAATGTAATTTCCTTTATGGTAGGGACAGTTTCATTTTGTCTTTGTACTCCCAGTGCATGGTATATACTAAGTACTTAATAAATGCTTGTGTATTGATTTATTAATTGGTTCTCCAGCCTTCACTTAAAGACTTCTAATGAGGGGAAACACACTACCTCTTAGGTAGCTCGTTCTATTCATCCTCCTGGAGGTATTTCACCAGAGACCTCCTTCCAAGTTGACATCAAAACATTCACAGATACTCTTTGGGTCCAGCTGTTCAATCATTTCCCAGACTCACCATTCCTTTCATCTAACATTTTAACCTACATCTCTCCATCTTTTATACAAGAATAACTTGAGAGACTTTGTCAATTGTTTCATTAACATCACAATAAACCAAACTACAGAGTTCTCCTGATCTAGTGAACTGGGCATCTAGTAACTCTGTCAAAAAAGGACATGTCGTTAATCTGGCATGACATACTCTTAATGAAGTCATGTTGGCTCTTTGTCATCAGTGCTTCAGTTTCTAGATATTAAACGACCATATCTTGAATAACAAATCTTAGAATTTTGCCTATGATTGAATTCAAACTCACTGCCCTGTAGTTGGCAGACTCTATTATCTTCCAGTTTTGGAAAACTGGAATACCGTTTGCCCTTTCCCAGAACTGTGACATTTCTCCTGTTCAACAGGATCTTTCAAAATCAGCAATGGGGACTCAGCAGAAACATCTGTCAGTTCTTCCAGGACCCCAGGATGCAGTTCACCTGTAATTTTTTATTTGAACTCATCAAGGGCAACAATGTATGCTTTTATGATGCCCTGACTTTTCTTAGGTTTGAGATCCGTTCATTATTTTTTTCTGTCATTTTTCCAGTCCAAAGATCACTGTCCTTGGCAGAGAAAACAGAAGCAGAATAGGAATTGAGCAGCTTTGCTTTCTCTTTGTCTTCTATTATCACTGTAGTCATTTTCTCATCTGTCTTTGACCCTCCTCTTTCCCCTAACATAGCTTTAAAAAGCACACAACCCCCTTTCTTTGTCGTTAGCATCCCTGAATAGCCCAGGCATACATTCTGAGCTTTAGTACCCTTGACTCCCTTCTTACAGATTCCTGTGTGCCACTCCTTTGTGTTTTTCCCTTTGTTATCTGACTCTCCTTTGAAGCTGTCACAATGTCAAACAATTATAGAAATGACTATTAGAAAAGACTATTTCGATGGTTCAGCATCACCCTCCTTGTCTCCTCTAGAAATTGAAGACAAAGTCATCTAGCTAAACTTTTCTTGGTGATAAAAATGATCATCTCAGGACTGATAGTCAGTCAGTCAGCAAACATTTATTAGACATTTAGTATGTGCCAGGCAAACCACTCTAGCATTTTTGCTAAGAAAACCCCGTGGACGGTATGGAGTCAGATATGACCATATCACTCAACAACAGCAGCAGCAGCAGCAGCAATGACAAAAACAGGAATGCAAAGGCCAGCCAAAGGAATGACAACAACAAAGGACTCTTTGCCCTTGGGTGGCTTGTTCCGATGGAGAAGAGAACACGTACAAGCGAACTGGAAAGGGGCAAGGGGTGAAAATGGTTCTTGGTCAGGGAGCATGATAGAGAAATCAGGAGGAGTGCAGCCTCGTGGGAAATGAAGAGGAATCTGGCTCAGGTACCCTTTTAAAATAGAGATTCAAGGAAGAGTCATCTAGTCCCAAGGAGGGACCCTTCGGTGGAGGGTATTTCAGAGATCGAATTCCGGAACTGAAGTGGCTTGCAGGATGAGGGGCATGGTGGACAAGTGTGGAGGAGAGCAACATGGTGGGATTAAAGCTTTTTGTGTTCTAGTTAATGTTATTCAATTATGGAAGCAGAGAACAGATAACAATACAATTCATAGAGTTTGGTTAGGCATGATGTGATGCATACAACGTTTGCAAGACATAGTTTATGGGTAATTAATCATTTCATTAATTATGCTAGAGGATAATTAATAAAGGGGGTCAAATGCCAAAGACCCCTTACAGAACTTATTTAACACTTATATATCCTTGGAAGAGTGGGTGTTCCTGAAGGTGGAAATCAACTCTGGTTAACAATTAAGGAGAAAATTAGTATTATGATGAGAGGTGGATTTATTCTAATGAAGGGATGACTCTGTTCACTGAGTCTTTAAACAAAGAAACTTATCTCTTATGCAGACTACCCACCTAGGATAATCTAGACCTCCACTCGGATCTGGTTAGACTAAAGCACAATGGGATGGATTTCACCTGACTAGAATCTCTTTACCTTTTGATCAGATCTAAGTTTTCTCAGTGGGGTGTGTCAGCCCAAGATTTTATCAGCCTTGCCCTTCAAAGGCTTACTGAATAGCCTACAGAGAAGGAGGAAATGGGGAGCAGCGAAGGGAAACTTAATCTTAAATCAATAATTGGTTATTAATATAAGAGAGAAATAATATTCCTCTCAAAGAGAAGCAAAGCAGTGTGGTCTAGAAGAGCCCAGAATTTATAGCCTAAAGTCCTGGATCTAACACCTTCTAGCTAGATGATTATAGGCAACGCATGAAAGCTTTCTGAGCCTCTGCTTCTTCATCTGCAAAATGGGGCTAATGTTGTATCCTAAACCTCACAGAACTATTTTGAGGAATATGTTTTTCATCCCTTCAAACACTACATAAATGGGAGTTATTCTTATCGAGGAGGCTGCATGGCATAGTAGAGCAAGAGCCTGCCTTAGAGGCAGGAAGATTTGGCTTAACGACTTGTTTCTGGCACTTACTGGCTATGTGATACTGGTTAAATTGCTTAACCTCTGCTTTTTCTAGACAACCCTTTAATACAGGAGTGCTTTTTTGTGTGTGTCAAGAACCCTGTTGGTAGTCTGGTGAAGTCTTCTGAGAATAATATTTTTAAATACATAAAATAAAATACATAGGATCAAAAAGAAAGCCAATTATACTGAAATGTAGTTGTAGTTGGGGCGGCTAGGTGGCTCAGTGAGTAGAGCACCGGCCCTGGAGTCAGGAGGACCTGAGTTCAAATCTGCCTTCAGATACTTGACACACTTAGTAGTCTTGTGACTTTGGGCAGGTCACTTAACCTCAATTGCCCACCAAAAAGCAAAAAAAAAAAATGTAGTTGTTGAAATATTAGGGAAAAACGAAAACAAGTTCCCAAACCTGAAGAAAAGAACCATGTTCTAAAACTCCCTTAGTTAGAAAGAAGGTGCCAACTTTGTTGGATCAAGTTTCCTCACCTAGGAGTTCCCTATATAAATGAAATCACAGGTCTAGTTCTTGTCCCCATGTTCTGCATATAAAAAATTCCCACATGACCCAACTCTCAACAAATTTTCATTGTCTTTTGCACTGAATCACTGTTGGCACTTTCCTGTAAGAATTCAACCTCTCTACTAGAAGCCTGATGCAGCCAATGTTGCTGTATGTTCCCACACATTCCACCCACCTCCTTTTAAGCTTTTAGTTTCTCACCATTTTATTAATAGTCTCAACTCTCCTGCTTCATGATCATATTTGCTTTTATTTCATTCCTCTTAATACTGAACTCTGCTGTTTTGGGTCTTTGAATCTGCAGAAAGAGCATTCAAATTATTTTATCTGGCCAAGATGTATATAAATCATTATCCTAGTGAGAGCTTAAGGAAGGAAATCAGCATTTTATTCTTTGCCTAACAGCATGTCAACACAATTTTAAACCTTTTTTTTTTAACGTTTTGGGTTCCACATTGTATCCATCCCTCCATCCCTCTCCTTTCCCCCCCTGAGATGGTAAGCAATCAGATAGAGGTTATACATGTGCATCATGTAAAACAGCGGTTCTCAACCTGTGGCTTATGTTCAATTTGTAACAATGAAAATACACCCTGCATATCAGATATTTACATTACGATTCATAACAGTAGCAAAATTACACTTATGAAGTAGCAACGAAAATAATTTTATGGTTGGGAGTCACCACAACATGGGGAACTATATTAAAGGGTCACGGTATTAGGAATGTTGAGAGCCACTGAAAGCATTTCCATATTAGTTATTTTGTACAAGAAGACTCAAATGAAAGAAAACAATGAAAGAAAGAAAGTGAAAATAGCATACTTCAGTCTGAATTCAAACAATATCAGTTCTTTCTCTAGAGGCATATAGTATGTTTCATCATTAGTCCTTTGGGATTGTCTTGGATCATCGTATTACTGAGAATAGCTAAATCATTCACAGTTCCTCATCATACAATACTGCTGTGAATGTGTACAACATTCTCCTAGTTCTGCTCACTTCACTTTGTATCAGTTCATGTAAGTCTTTCCAGGCTTTTCTGAAACAAGTATTTATTAAGTGTCTATTATATTCCAGCCACTACATATATAATATGGTATTATAAATATTATCTCATTTGATCCTCATAATAAGCCTGATAAGTAGGTGCTGTTATTGTCCCATTTTGCAGTTGAGAAAACTGAGGCAGGTGGGATTTTCCCTTCAATGTTAATTTATGTTTCTTGGAAGAGGTAAATAAGTAATATCTTCTATTTCTAGGCTAATAGCCATATTACAATGCACAATAGTAGAAAAAATCTGATCTTAACTGTGGGTTTAGCCACAACCAATTCTTAATTACCATTAGATCTGAATATTAATTGTCTCCTGTTGTAAGATCTGATCTCATGTTTCAGCTCTGACTCACCAGCCATTTGACCTTATGCCAATTGTGTACCTTTTCTGAATCTTGATTTCTTTCTCTTCAAAATGAGCTACTTTGGGTTTGTCCACAATTTGTTTTCTTTGGTGGTTTAGTTGCAGAAGTTTTAGGTAATTTTCTGTGTAAGCATTTCAGTATTTCTAATTTCTAAATGGTAGAGGATCTTGATAGAACTTTTTGCAAGAGGGGAATGAAAAGGGTTTGGGGAAAGCTTTCTGTAGCAGGTGGAATTTTTAGTTTAGACTTAAAGGAAGCTAGAGAGGTCAGTAGTCAGAGCAGAGAAGAGACAACATTCAAGACATATGAGAAAACAAATACATATTGAAGAGTAAGGTGTTGTGTGACCCTGGACAAGTCACTTAACCCTATTTGCCTCGTTTTCCTTATCTGTAAAATGAGCTAGAGAAGAAAATGGCAAACCACTTCAGTACCTCTGCCAAGAAAACCCCAAATGGGGTCACAAAGAGTTGGACTCGACAGAACAACAAGATATAGGAAAACTGAAAAGTTAGGAAGGAGATAGGCTTTGGATACCAAACAGAAGATTTTTGTGTTTGATTCTAGAAGCAACATAACCCACAGGTTGAGAACTGCTGTTTTACATGATGCACATGTATAACCTCTATCTGATTGCTTACCATCTCAAGGAGGGGACAGGAGACGGATGCAGGGATGGATAGAATGTGGAACCCAAATCTACAGTCACTGGAGTTTGTTAAGTAGGGGAGTGCAATGATAGGATCTACACTTCAGGAAAATCACTTTAGTGACTAAATGGAGGCTAGATTGGAGTGACTTGAGGCAGGCAGATCCATCTGAAATAATCTAGGTTTGAAGCTATGAGAGCCTGCATTTGAGTAGAGGCAGTATTAGAGGAGAGAAGGCAGCATATATGAGATATGTTGCAAAGGTGAATTTGATATGCCTTGGTAACAGATTGGATGGGGCAGGGGGTGGGGGTGGGAAGGGCTAGCAATTTGGAAGATATAGCTTCACCAAGGAGAGACTAAATATAACAAACCCAACAGAAAGATAATCAATAATAAGCAATGAACTAATGGAGGAATAGAGGGAGAGGTTTTGTGGATGTGAATTTCCTGAACTTTGTTCCATAGTACAACAAAATGGATTATTCAGTCTTTACCCAGGCATCCAGAAGGGAGTGAGGGCTCTTTGGTCCAGCGTGTCTCATCCAAAGAATTCACGCAGTGAACAGGGGAAGCAAAAGACCTAGAGAAGTTCTCCTCATCTGGGCTCCTGCTTCCCTTTCCTCATGACCCAGCCCAAGGTCAGAGAGTTCAGCATTGCACATCTGTCTTTCCCATACACCCACAGTTATCACTGCAGCTGGACAGCAGGGTTTTCCGAGTACTTGATTCATAAAGCTGGGCAAAGGAAAGGCTCTCTAGTGCCTAGCCAATGGGGAGCTCCCACTCTCCTCATGATATCTGCACATCTTCCAGCCAGCTCTGAGAACAGAACATAAAATCCATCACTCAGGGACATCATGTGGATTTGTGTCCTTCCCTGGAGGCCAGTGGGCCCATAAAATGATGAGTGGATTCAATCCATCCACACGTGGGGTTTTTCATTTGTGACAGATATAATATTGATAATATTCTTCATTTAATAAGTCATCCAAGTATAATTCAATGCAAGTTTCCAGTATAAATTACCAGCCCTATTCATCTTACTTGACTGTTTTATAACACAGATGAAGAGGAAACATGACTGCTTAAAGAAATAAGGTCAGGGACCTGCTGCCATGACCTTACTTGCTGTGCTCCCTTTGGGAAAGTGTCCTATGTTGGTTATTCTGCTAAGGCTGGCTACTGGATAGTTGGTGGTTCAATGGACAAAGTGCTAAGTCTGGAGTCTGGAAGACCTGAGTTCAAATGTGACCTCAGACACATTTGTAACCCTGTAACCCTGGACAAGTCACTTAATCCTATGTTTACTTCCTCAACTCTAAAATGGGGATCATGATAGTACCTACTTTGCGGGGGGTTGTGAGAATCCAATGAGATAATATTTGTAAAAGTGCTTAGTGCAGTGTTTGGCACATAGAAATAGTTATATATCTGCTTATTTCCTATCTTCCCTCCATTCTAGCGAGTCTGCTTGTGTGAATGTGATTCAGTCCTGCCAGGGGACATTCATGTCCAGCAGGGTAACACTGGGGAAAGGAAATAATTCCTTTAATTGTTTAAAAAAATCACATCTGTTTTCTTTCCATCATTATACTCAATAACACTCTTTCCCTCCTACTCTTCTCCTTTAAATAAAAAGATTTCTAGCTATCCCAAGACACAATAATTTGGAACATGGAAAGACTGCTACTGATTATCTTTAGAATATTAATTACCATCATTGTGTATCTAGTCATTTAGGCAATAGACATTTAAGTTCCTACTATGCGCCAGACCTGTGCCAAGCACTAGACATACAAAGAAAAGTAAAAGACAGTCTCTGTTCTCAAGGAACTCCCAGTCTAAAAGGGGAGACAACATCACAACAATCAGTCAACTTTTATTAAGCACCCATTATATATCAGGCACTGTGACAAGCACTAGGGATACCAAAAAAAAAAAGATTAAAAAAAACCCAGCCCCAGCTCTGAAAGAGTTTGCAGTCTAAAGGGGGAAACAGAATATAAACAGCTATGTACAAACAAGCTAAATACAGGATAAATTGGAAATAATAACAGAGGAAAGCACTACAATTAAGAGAGAATGAGAAAGGAATCTGTGAATCATCATGGGAATTTGGCATATGGTAGGCAGACATCAATCATTTGTTAAGTGCCTACTATATGCCAAAGACTACACACACACATACACACACACACACACGTGTATGTCACCTATCTCTCTATATCTATATCTTTGAGATTTGCAAAGCGCTTTACTAATACTGTGATCCCCATTTTATAGATGAGGAAACTTACAGATAAGATTGACAGTGGTTGTGACTTCCCCATGATCACACAACTAGCAAGTGTCAGAGCTGGTCTAGTCAGGGAGAGCCTGGGAAATGACAGGAAGATGGACACAATCGTCTTTTTTTCCCCCCTATTCTAATATGTTATGGAAATGCTTGTTTTATTTCTTAAGTTCAGAATAATATAAGTAAAATTTTTTAAAAGGCAAAGCATGATCTTGTGACCTGGGCAAACCTCAGATATTGTGGCCTGGTTGTACTCATGCCGTTCCAATCCGCTTGGGTGGGAACTCCACAGATGTTTAGGTTTGCAATCTGTATTTACAGTGATAGTGATTCCTCTTTCTATGATATACTAAGGTTTACAAAACTACTTTTTTTACAACAGCGTCACGTGGTAAGTGGTGTTAATATTATTAATCTTATTTAACAGATAAGGATACTGATGGTCAGAGATTAAGTGACTTGCCTAAGGGCAAACAGCTTGCAGATTTCAGAATTCATATCTCTTCTGAAATCTGAAGACAATGCTCTTTTTTTTTTAACACTGTGCTGCTTCTCCATATGGATCACTACTAAATGTATTTCTCTAAATTTCCTTCCAACCTGAACTCTGTTCCATGTCCTTAATTGCATATTGGTTTTCACTTGTGTGTCTCGATGTCACTCTAAAGTCAATACAACAAAAAATCCAAATCCAAAGTCATCATCTTCCTAATTCTCCCAACTAAATACTTAACTCTCCCTTTAAACTCCCCTATTTCAGTAAGTGACATCACCATTTCCCCAAGTTATCCAGATATAGGAACTTATAGTCAATTAGTGTTTAATCAGTAACCAAGTCCTCTTGTTTTCCTTCAAAATATCCTTAGTTCATAGTTAAGGGGCTGTGATATAGAGATAACTATAATGTATGTTATGTGTTTTCTACCTTTCTAATGCAGAATCTCAGACTATATAAGTTAGAAAGAACCGCAGAGATCCAGCCCATGTCTGACTGAAAATCACCTCTACAATATAATTGACAAATGGACATCCAATCTTTGGCTGAAAACTTCCAATAAACAGTAGCCCATTCCTTTCTGAGGTAGCATGTTCCATTTTTTAAAAATATCATTCCTTGTTAGAATGTTTTTCATAGTGTAACACCCACCTTAATATGTGATGGAAAGGAATTCCTCCTGCCCCCAACTTTCCACTTCAAAGCAAGCAATAATTATCTTCTGACTACTTCTTATGTGCCATGAAAACACTTCTAACTGGCAGCTGAGTCAGTGCTCAAAGGATAAAACATAAATCCTTGCCTCTTGAGATAGAGTGAAGCCTAGTTACAAAATAGAGTTGGTTTGGCGTGGGAAGCAAGGGAACCAGTCAGATTCTATCTCATGAACACTGACTCCATCTGGTGCTGCCATATATGTTATCTTCCATCTTGTTTTTCTGCAAATCGTCCATGGGCAGCTAGATGGTATAAGTCACCCATTGTTTCACAAATGTAGGTGGATGCAAATAATCAGCATCTCTCAATTCTGGAAGTGGAAAGATCTCAAAACCCACTCACCACCTCCCAACTTGACTAAAACTGATGCTTCCCCACTCCCGACTATGAAAATCCATCATCTTTCTTTCAATCCTAAATGAGATGGTCTAATTATGTATCCTTGTTTATATCCTATTAATTGTTTTCTTTTAATTCATAAAAATCTGTTTTCCCCTGTATTTGGGGTACAGAGCCAAGCTAAAGAGGCGTTATGCAATTTTTGTTATGCAATTAGCATGTATTATTTAATAAACTGATATGCTCAGAAGTTTGAACTCTTGTTTCATCTGTTATTTTAGGTTTTACCTGTCATACCTCTCAAGCCTCCCCTCCCCCCCATTCTCTCTCATTCTCTCACTTTTGCTTTTAGAGTATTAGTGAAAGAATGCCCTTCTATTCTCTCCCTCCCCAAGATATGGCCTTCTTGGGAACCCTGAATTTGAAATGGGACTACCTCTCATTTGTTTCTTCTTTCCTTTGGGGAGGGCCTTGCAAAATCTTAAAAGTTATAACTCCTTTTCCACCTTTCCTAGACACTCAAACAATAGTGTATTGGCTACTGTACCATTTGTAGTGGCAACCACAACAGTGAAGAGGAAAATTACTTAAGTGGGTCAGTGACCCAAAAAAGGTTCCAGCGCTCATGATTATATTTAGTTTGGGGGTGGCAATGCCCTTCCTTGCCTTGAACTTCTGAAATATCCATCTTTCCTTGCAGATATTTTAATCTGGAATTTCCCTCTGCCATACCAGTCTTATTCTCCCATTGGTGAGTTCTCAGAGCCACCATTTTGAGAAGTGCTCAAGCTGGCCCACCTTTGTTCCACAACAACTTCTGCTTCTGACTTCCTGAAATTTTTTAAAAATTTTTTTTTTGCAGGGGGGAAGGCAGGGCAATTGGGGTTAAGTGACTTGCCCAAGGTCACACGGCTAGTAAATGTTAAGTGTCTGAGTCTGAATTTGAACTGAATTTGAATTCCTCCTGAATCCAGGGCTCGTACTCTATTCACTGCGCCACCTTGCCGCACCCTACTTCCTGGATTTTAACCACAGCCCTA
This sequence comes from Pseudochirops cupreus, assembly GCA_028627135.1. NCBI lineage: Eukaryota > Metazoa > Chordata > Mammalia > Diprotodontia > Pseudocheiridae > Pseudochirops > Pseudochirops cupreus. The sequence continues at coordinate 465,775,477 of CM053580.1, forward strand.
CACTGGTACCTCCTTCCTCCCCCTTTTAAGCTTCCTTTTTTGTGTTGTATTTCTTGTTAAAATGTAAACTCCTTGACATTGGGGACTACCTTTGTTTTTTCTTGTATATGTATCCCCAGCACAGTGTCTGGCAAATAGTAGAAGAGAAATAAATGCTTGTTGCCTTGCTTTGCCTTACTATTGGTTCAGCTGCCAGTCCCAATTACACATAGACTGAAAAGATGGGTGGAAGGGGGTATGAAACAGAAGAAAGGTAGAAGGAATATTTTTCTTTGGGAAAGCAGAAACCCAGGTTGCAGTCAGATGGTAGGTAAGACATCATGTATGTGTGTGTGTGTGTGTGTGTGTGTGTGTGTGTGTATGTTTGTGTGTGTGTGTGTGTGTGTGTGTGTGTTTGTGCACGTGCATAGGCATGAGTGAATGGATGGAGTGATGGTTGGGGTAGAAGAGGTAGTTGGAAGCATTTAAGCTAAATAGAGAAAATGGAATAAGAGTATGCACATTGCTAGAGTTTCATAGAGCTTTGAAGTGATTAAAAGGAAATGGAATTGTGCTGAATGAGCTTGGGTAGGTGTGAGATGTTTCTGGAGCCAAGGTGGCTTGAAGTCAAAAGGATGCAATGAGGCAAGAGAGTTTAATAGGCTATGGGGAACAGTATTGATGTGTGTAGGCAAGCTGATAAACTTTTATCATTCTATTGAACTTTATGGTAGACAAGACATCTGAAACATCTGTCTGCAGGATTTGAATGAATACTACCACAAGAATCTGAGATCCAAGAGGGTAAGGGCCATGTCTACATAAATGCTGTCAATCCCCCAGTGCCTATGGCAGTACTCTGCTTGTAGTGAGCACTTAATTTTTGTTTAATTTAATTGAGAGCTACATATTGATATGCAATGCACATAGACACATATGTACAGCCAAAACTGTGCCTACAGAATACTAAAGTGGTAATTTGCTTACCTGATGACAAACATCTAGATATTTGGAAACATCTAGATATCTGTCGTCATTTAGACAAAGACAAGAAAGGAAGACAACTAATGATACGTTATAAAATTAACCAATTTGCTTCCATCTGTGTTGATAGTGGAGAGCTGACCATTTTAAAAGAGAGGTGCCCAGGTTTTAGGAAATGTCTGAAACACTGGTATGGAACTTTTCAAACTTTCCTGAAAGCACTCCCCCAAAGGTAAACACTTCAAGAAGTAGGAAGGTTTAAATGATATAAAGTATCTATTATTTCAGTACTTTAAAAGAGCAATCATCTCATAATGTGTATGAGTACTCCTCATTCCACCATTGCAAACCATAACTAGTTTATCTAATTTTTGGACGTTTCTACAAGGCAAAAAAAAAAGGAAATTGGTGGCCAGTATTCTGGTAATTACTCTTTTCAAAATTAGCCAGCAAAAAATCCTGGGATGAAAGATACAGCTCATTAGTGGACCCAGACTTGAAGACTTTCTAGCTGGTGAGGACTTAACAGAGTTTACATGTAGCTGATATAGCCTTTAAGAATTCTGGGTCATCTCTGTGCCACAATGAAGGGTTAATCTCATTTTATTTGGACACTTGAGATTAAACTAAGAGCTTGGGGTGTCTAGGTGGCACAGTGATTAGAGCGCTGGCCCTGGAGTCAGGAGGACTTGAGTTCAAATACAGCCTCAGACACTTGACACGCTTACTAGCTGTGTAACCTTGGGCAAGTCACTTAACCCCAATTGCCCTCCAAAAAGCCAAAAAAAAGAAAACAAAGCAGATTAAACTAAGAGCAATGTGTGGGGGTAACAAAAAGGTCAGATTTCAAAGTAATATAAAGAAAAAATTTTAACAGTGATCCCAAATAGAATGGGCTGTGATGGGAGGTAGAAGGTTCTCCTCCAATGGAAGCCGTCGATCAAAAACTGAATGACTAATTATTGGGCATGTTAGAAAAGGAATTCTGAGTCAGGTATAAGTTAGAATTGTTGGTCTGCAATGTCTCTTACAAGTTGAGATTCTACAATACCTTAAGTAGGGTTTTGGTGGAAGATATTATATATTACATAATTGTTTTGTACATCTCTCTACTATTATTTTATCATCTCTCAGTATCTATCTACAAAATTATTTTTCTATCCAGGGACAGGTACTGGATCTGTGATTTCACTGGTATAGGAAATTCTCAGGTGGACCATAGAATGTGTAGATGGGAGTTATAATAAGACTGGAAAAGTAGGATGAGACTAGGTTGTAAAAGACAGAGGAATTTTTGTTTGATTTAGTACTTAGCACAATGTCCAGAACTTAGCACAGTGCCTAGAACAAAGTAGGTGCTTAGTAACTACTTGATCTTAATGGTAATAGGGAGCCATTAGAGCAGCGGTTCTCCACCTATGGGTTGCGACCCCTTTGAGGGTTGAATGACCCTTTCAAGGGGTCACAGGGGTCACCTAAGACCATAGGAAAACACATATTTCCGATGGTCTTAGGAACCGAAACACTGCTCCTCTATCCGTCTCCAGGCGGGTCCGCCAACATGCAGATACACCCATATATGCGTATTAAAGGGTCACGACATTAGGAAGGTTGAGAACCACTGCATTAGAGTCTATTGGTTAAGGGGGCTGGGGGGGGGGGGGGAACATGATCAGACCTGTGCTTTAGAAAAATCATTTTGGCAGCTATATGGAGACCCGTCAGGAGGTTATGGCAATTAAATGTGGGTGAGAGGTGATTGAAAGAACGAACTGTGGAGGCAGTTGTGCGAGTGGAAAGAATGGGGCATATATAATAGATATGTTGTGAATGTAGAAACAAAGTTTGTTAGCTGACTGGAAATTTAGAGTAAGAATTACAAGGTCAAGGGTAATTGTTGTTGTTGCTCAGTCATGTCCAACTCTTCATGACTCCATGGACTTGTCTATGGGGTTTTCTTGGCAAAGATACTAGAGTGATTTGCCATTTCCTTCTCTGATGTGTCCCCAGCTTACAGATGAAAAACTGAGGCAAATAAGAGCCAAGTGACTTAACCATGGTCCCACAGCTAGCTTAGTATCTGAGGCTGGATTTGAAGTCAGGTCTTCATATGACAGAACAAGTACTCTATTCATTTTGCCACCTAGATGGCTAGTGCCATCTAGCTATTTTGACACTGAAGTCAAAATAGATAATAATATTTTTAATATAATATTTTATTTTTTAAACTATGGGATTACAAGTGGTAAGGTTAAAAAAATTACTTAAAAAATTAACTTCTCTCATAAAACCTAAAATCTAATGAATGAGAAAAAAATCTTAGAATCTTTGGTTTAGTTCGAAGCTTAGTTCAAGCACTACTTCCTGCTTGATGACTTGCCAGTGTCCCCTTCTTACCACTGCCTTCCACCCCAAATTACTCTGTATTCTTTGTATGTTTTTATTTTTTTGACTTATAGATTTTCTCCCCATCTTCCCCCTCCCCACCACCCCAAAACATTTGTATTCCCTTGCCCTATCCTCATACTGAGAAAAGTTTCGTAAGTTACAATTCTCATTTTTCCATGTTGGCATGTAAATAGTTCAACTTTGATAAGTTCCTTATGAATTCTTTTCCATGTTTACCTTCTCTTTTGTATATTTTAAAATACACTTATACGTATACTTGTCCCCCTTGATAAAGTTTAAGCTCGTTTAGAACAGGGACCTTTTCCTTTTTATTTTTGTATCCTTGGCTCATACCACAGTTCCTGGCACAACATAGATATTTAATAAATGTTGGTTGATTTGTGTGTGTTATTGCTGTGTGTGTGCGTGTTATTGTTGTTGTTGTTCATCCTTCCTACTCAAAGTGGGTTGATGACATCACCATGTTGAGGTCAAGGTAAAATAGTGGATAATGGATGATGTGTCAGCTTGTGTGTGAACTGGATTTAAGTGAGAGAGTTGTTCAAAGTCATCAACCTTATTCTCTTTTCTAGAGGCATTGAAGTCCAGTGGCAAGACAATGCCAAGACAACTGGTAATGGCCCAGGATGCAATGGAAGACCTTGGCTTCTTCAAAGTCTGACTAAGCTCCAAGTGCTTCACAGCATCTATTTTCACCACCTTCATGGCCATTGGAACAAATCATTCTCATATGCCCATTATTTGGGGGAAGTCTTCACATGCTTGGGGTAGATACCTCCCTAACTCATTGACAGGTTTGAGACATAGTTTCCCTCAGTTAGGTTTAGAACATCTGCCCAGATGATTTTATCAGGATATGGCTGCTGAACATGCTACAGTTTCTTGGAGCCACAGGTGAGAGTTGTGTGACAGGTGGACACCAAAGGTGGATGAGTGATAACTCTAAAAGAAACTAGAATCTAAGTACAAAAGAAAAATACCTAGTAATATGAAAATTTTTAGGGAAAATTACTTCTAAAAGAATTAGACAATACTTTATGATGGAGAAAAAAACCTAGCCTTATTTTAAAAAATGGAAAGATTTCAAAAGTCGGAAATGGTAAAGAATTCTATTCCAGGCATTTGCTTGAGCAAATGCAGCTCAGAGACTAGAGAGAATGTGAAATATAGAATTACTACTAGATAGAACCTGGTGGTCTCCAAACTTTTTTTGATTGAGCAATGTTATCAATAAAAGAGTTTTAAGCAGATACCCCCAAATGAATGTTTATTAATTAGTTGTATGTGTGTGCATATGTATATATGTACACATATATATATATATATTTATATGATGTATATATAAATACACATACACACACTGCTGTATTAATAGTAGGGAAGTTACCATTTTTATTACTTCATAACCTGACCATTTATTGTCACAGATTACAAAACTTACACAAAAATAGATATTTCAAAGCAGCAGGTATAGCAGAGGGCTCTTGGTCTGGAATCAGGGTACCTAGGTTTAAATTCCAATTATTTGTGTGATTTTGAACAGGTCAGTTAGTCTTCCTGGGTCTCAATGTCTTCATCTGCAAATGAGGGAGTTGGACAAGATGACCTTCCAGGTCCATTAAAGCTCTAGTCCTACAACTCCTACAAAAAGATTAAATTTTTATTTTACTAACAGTAAAAAAATTCCAGTCTTTCAATATTTAATAATAATTTTAATAACTATTTAGGGAGAGTAATGTGATTGAATGTTTTTCATTATTTTGAAAATCTTGGTTTAGCATTTTGTGATAAGAGATTAGAAAGCCTGCTTCTAAAATTTACTTTGTACTAGGTTTTAATACCAGTTATAAGTGAAACATACCTCACAAAGATGCATAGAACTAAGTGGAAGAAAAGAAGTTTAGACTATGTTTACTAAATCATGATACCTAACTTTCAATCCCAATTGTCAACTTAACTAAGCTGCTAAAATTGAAATTCAACTGGTAAATTTCCATCTTCCTCATGTCAATGCCATTATTCTTGCAAACTAACCAGAAGGTACTGCATTTTTTATATTTTTGATAAATGGGTTCAAAACCCACTGGAACTCTTCATTTGGAAGGTTTTTTTGAGAGGATCAGAAAATTCTCCTTCCAACTTGAATTGTGCAGATAGGAGAATTTTTATAAGTGACACACCATTCTGTTTTTTGTTTGTTTTCCAGGAACCAAATCATGCTTTTGAACTGTCTTCATACTGTATGTAACCAAGATATCTTCTTATTGGCTCTAGGTTTGACACAGTCTGCACTTTGGGTGAAGTTAATCATTGATATTGGATATAAATCCATTATTTCAGATAAGCTTCTCCATCATTAGGAGGGTTTAATTTTTCTTTTGTTTTGTTTTTCCAGCCAGTCGGATCTGATTAGCTCATCTCGTTTTGATCTCTTACTTGGCTGACAAAGAGCTCATCCTGGGAGCAAAAGTGGTGTCGGGTCTGCCACTTTCTTGTTCTTTTGTGCTGGCCATCATTAGTACTATCTCTAACACATGGCCTCAGTGTAGGAATCTTTCAAAGCTACTCATTCATTTTGTGAGGATGAGGTTGGTTAAAAATCAGGCAGTCAGTAAATCCACAACCATCTATTAAATGCCTAACACAAATCCACTAAACTAGGCGTGTGTAAACTGCAATAGGAAATAACATACTGAGAGCAAGCGAAAGGATGAAGCAGCCACTGTCTATCTCAGTGTGTTGTGGAACTCCAGCTTTTCCCTCAGAATAGCTTGTGGAGCCTGTGAAATGTGTCTATAATGACAGAAATCCTTAATGAAGGCAATAACGTAAACCCACACAATAAATATTAGTAAAGCTTAATTTTTTAGATTAAAAAATAAATAGTAATTGAAATTCTAGTATTTTCTTTCCTTGTCCCAGCGGATAATCTTGTGTGTTCTCTAGGGTATCCATATCCCACTTTGGAGACCACTGATTTAGTACAATATCGACCTGAACAAAGAATTCCCCTATGTAACATTCTCAGCAAGGGTTCATTGAGTGTGAGCTTGGAGGCCTCTAATGAGGAACTCATTATCTTCTAAAGCTGTCCGTGTTGAACTCTCTCTCTCTCTCTCTCTCTCTCTGTCTCTCTGTCTCTCTCTCTCTCTCTCTCTCTGTCTCTCTCTGTCTCTCTCTCTCTTTCGTGCACACACACACACACACACACACACACACACTCAGATTCAATCAACATTGAAGCTAAAAAATCTCTTCTTGAGCAAGATACATTCAATACAGCTGGATGGAAATG
>CM053580.1:465782243-465797770 GCA_028627135.1 Pseudochirops cupreus
TATAGTGGTACTTTATAAATGCTTATTCCCTTCCCTTCTTGTGGTTCCCTATCACTTCTAGGAAGAAATAGAACCTCCTTTGTTTAGCTTTTAAAGCTTTTCACAAGCTGGTTCCAAACTATCTTTCCAGCCTCACAGCACTCTCCTCCACCCTTCTCCTTAAATTTCTTCAATCCAGCTAAACTGACTTCTCTATTCTCTACAAATAATCTTGCATGTCCATTCTCTTTGTCTTTATGTGGGCTGTGCCCTATGCCTCTTGCTTCTAGACTCAACTCCTGCTCCAGTTTGCCCATGAAGCCTTTTCTGATCTCTGCCCCACATTCAACGAACTGCTCTTGTCCTAACTTCCAAAATACCTTGTAAAGAGCCGGGGTTGTTGTCTAGAAGACTCACCTTTATGAGTTAAAATACAGCCTCAGATACTTACTAGCTGTGCGACCCTGGGCAAGTCACTTACCCCTCTTTGCTTCAGTTCCTCATCTGTAAAATGAGCTGGAGAAGGAGATGCCAAACTAGTCCAGTATCTCTGCCAAGAAAACCCTAAAAAGGGTCACAAAGAGTCAGACATGACTAAAAAATAACTAAAAAGTTTATTTCTGTTTATTCTATATTTTCTTATATATGTATTTCTCTCTTTCATTAGAATGTAAGCTGCTTGCAAGTAGGGATTGTTTTTGGTCTCTGTAGCTACCCCAGTGCCTAGCACAATGCCTTTTACATGGATTAATGCTTAATGCTTAATAAATACTTGTTCATTATTTGCTAGTTCAGTTTACCTGGAATGTAGAATGTATAAAGGGTATAAAGTATTGGGGGTATCCTAGAACCAGCTCAAACTAGCTCATGAGAGCTAATTGTTAAATTTTCAATATGAATATTTGAACCTCAGAAATTTTCAAATGCAACAAATAATGAACTTGAATTATTGTTTTGTTGATTGTCTAGATTAAATAATGAGATGAAGAAAACAATAATGCAGATTAAATTTAAAAGTGTGTCATATGTACATATTGGGGAGTTTTAAGGGTTGGTTGTTAAATATTCACTAGCACACCAATGAAGAGTATACTGTCAAGTTGGAAAAATATACTTTATTCATTAGCAAATAGGGAGCCACTGGTGATTTTTAAATAAAGAAATGATTATTCTAGGCTTGCATTTTAGGAAAATTATGCAGATAGTGGTGTGAAGGATTAACTGGAAAGAGGGGAGACTAGACAAAAGTAGCCAAATTTGTAAAACATTATGATAATATAAGCTAGAGCTAATGAATGCCTGAACTGAGATGTGACCAATAGGGTTGGAAATAGGAAACTGAATGTCATTATTATGGAAATAGAATTGACTGGACTTGGTAACTGATTAGCTATGATGGATAAGGAAAAGAATAGCCAAAGATTATTTCAAGTTTTCCAGCCTTGGTGACTGCTAGGTTAGTGGAATTCTTAACTGAAATCAAGGTAATCAAGATGCTAGCAAGACTTTTGCAGAAAATAGTAACTTTAGTTTTGAACATGTCAAGTTAATGATGCCAGTGAGTTAGAGATAAGCAGGTAGAAATGCCCGGTAGGCAGTTGAAAATGTGGAACAAGGAATTTGAGGAGATGTTGAGGATGACAGTACAATTTTGAAATCCTCAGAGGTTAAACTGGGAGTGCCTGAATAAATAAGATTACCAAGAAACAGAAGAGACGTTGTGTTAAGAAGGCTGGATTTGTAATAAATGGGTGTGGCTTCGAATGTCTATGTGAATTTGTGTAAATCACTTACCTAGGTCTCAATTTTCTTATCTTTAAAATAAAGGGTTTAGACTATATCTGTAAAATTCTTTCTTACTCTAAACTCTACAGTTTTTCAAAGATAGATGCTTGAAGACTTCTCATTTTGGAGGCAGGAGGTATAGCCATCATCATTCTCATTTTCATCTTCATCCTTATCATCAACATTTATAGCATTTTAAGACTTGCACGTGTTACATATATTGCTTCATTGGATCCTTACAAAGACCTTGTGAGGTGGGAACTATTATCATGTCCATTTTACAAGATCAGAAACTGACTTGCCCAGTGTCTCATATAGTGTCTAAGGCAGGATTTGAACTCCAATCATCTATGAAGTTGAATCCAGCAACTTATTTACTACACTATCTAGTTGTCTATCTAAATAACAATGAAATGTCAGAGAAGTAGAATAATGAATGAAAAGATTATTTAATTCATTTAAAGACCTTTATTAAGTATTTACTACTTTCCAAGCATTGTACTAAGTACTGGAAATTAACAAGTACAAAATCAAAGAGAGTCTCTGACCTTAAGGATTTTATAATCTAAAGGGAGAAAGAACATATAAAAGATAGTAGTGGTCAGGAAAGGGCACATTGGTCCAGGAAGTCAAAAGGATGATGAGTGGGACTAAGGTGAGTAGATTGACACTAACCATCCAGGAACAAAGGTAGAGTTGATTTGGCTATGCTTCATATGGCTTATGATTCCAGAACTAGAGGCTACATAGGAAGGAAAAGACATGTCCCTATCTGTATCCTGACTTACTAGGAGATTGTGGAGAATAGGACAAGAGATAAGGTATAGTAGTGAAACATGACTGAGACTAATATTCCACAAATCAGCAAAGTAGAGTCCTGGGGTAGAAGTCTCTCTAGGGTATGAAAGTGCTTATGGTAGAAAAAGAATCTGATGGAGGGTGGGCACAATCAAAAGCATAAAATGCTGCAGAAAATATAATAAGGACCCCTGTACCCAAATGTCATTCAAGTTGGTGAAAGAAAAAAAAAGATCTGTAATGCCCTTGAAGAGAATGATTTCAATTGAATGGCAAGGACTGACGCTAGACTGCAAAGGGCTCACTGTGAAGGAGAAGAGAATGAACAATGCTATGATATGAATCTCATGATTCCGGTTTCTCTTTATACATTGAATAAGAACTGACATCTGATTTTCAGTTGTTTTCACTGTGATTCTCTTCACTTTATAAAGATTCTTTCTTTTCTGAATTGGCATGATCATGATATCTCCACATTGCAAAAATTTCAACATAAGTCCTGTGAACATAACACTAAAATATTCAGAAGGAAAATGAGAAGCTCTGTGGATCATATTATTTCATGTAAGCCATGTGAGGTAGGTGCTATTATTATCTCCATTTTAGATATAAGAAGAAAGAAGTTTAGAGAGACTTGCCCAAGGTCACCTAAGAGTTTAAGGGGAGATTCAAACTCAAGACTTCTTGACTCCCCATCCCCTGGACCACCTAAATGCCTCAGTTAGGTGCCCAATCCCTCAAGTATTAATTTCCAGTTTTTATAGACCACTGCTCCCCAGCAACCACTAATTAGCTGGTTCCAGCTACTTCTCTGAGGCCATATATTTTAGCTACGTTTCACTGTCCTCATCAGCTTTTAGCCTCAACAAACCTCTTGCTCTCAAGGTGAAAAGTCATAGAATTCACCACAGTTTGCCTGCAGAAACCCAGTCTGCTCTAAGTAGGCAGAAAGAAAAGAGCTAATTGAGTTTTGTAGTTTAGAGATATTCAACACAGTGGGAAACAGGTCCTCACATCGCTGGGGTTATTGCCTTTTCCAGCCCATATTTACCTCCTATGAACCTTGTGGTCTATCTTTAGGTTTTCAATGATGTTCCCTTTGGACACCAAACAAAGGAACAGTGGAGACATCAGTCTTTAGTTTTCCAATTACCCCCTTTGGTTTCCTATACAATTCTTTTGACCTCTGAGTTACTTCTGGAAAATAGATTTTAGCACATGTAACTTAATGACCTCCTATCCTAATTTAGATGACTGGAACCTGAACATCCTGAGAAAATTTATGGTATAATTGGAAAATAGCATAGTGTAATTCAGGATGGCATAATGTAATTCCTATTTTCTTCACCTTTTAAATTTGAGAAAATGCATGAACAGTGACCTTTTCTGATCAAAAAGTGGACTGTTTCTCCTTCCAAATCAATTTGCCATGCTCCCAGGATCACAACGGCTTTCAGCTGAGCTTTTATTTGAGGTTAGAAGCTTCCTGAGACAATTCTTTTATTGTGGTCAATAAAGCATTTTCTCCCCTACCTCTTAACAGACTGCCACCAGACCTGACAATCATGAGCTTCATTTCAGCTGTGAATACTCAATAGGTCCTACTCTTTAGACGGTAAGCCTATAGGCTGATAAGCAAGGGAGGATCCTGCTGTAGACATGAAGTGTACCCAATTTATTTTATTTTGTCTGTCTTTAGGCCAAATTGCAGATGTTTGACCAATATTTATATTGTATATGTGATGGCCAAGTACCTAGTCAACTTGGTTGTTTTTTTTTTTAATTAGACAAATAAGTCCATTGGCATTGTATAGACAAAATAAATAGCTTATTTCATTCCATCTTCCATTTGACTATATTGGTATATTCTTTAGCTTCATATAGGCAAATAAACAGACATTTAAAGGGACAAACTCAATTAAACTGGTTATTTTTCATCATGCATTTCAAACATGTAATGCTTTTTGACTGAATTGAGTATGGTTTATTTTTTTCCACTTTATCTGTTGTTATACTGAATTCAATCAGTTGATACATGTGCAGTCTCAGCGGAACCATCATTCCATGTTTTTTGGTATTTCCATTTTGGAAATAAAATTAGGAGAAAGAACTTGTCATAAGATTTTGAATATTCAGAATGAATAAATATACTTGTTAATACAAAATGCCTTATTTAGTAGTATTCTGTGATTTAGCTTAAGGCTATGTTTTTTGATGTATGATACAGTGTATATCGATGCTGCTTGGGAGGGCAGAAGACTATGGGGACAAAAAGGACTATAGCAGTAATATGATAATGATGATAATAATAAAGAAGATTCTCATACATCAATTTGAGGAATTAGACCAAATTCTGCATGAACAGTAGGATTTTTGCTCAAAGTATACTTGTCCCATTGAAGATATATTCCAATTACTTTTTGTTAAAACAAGGACTGGATTTAAATTATAGCAAGAGTGACTTAGACTTGGAAGAAACATATCAGTAAAATCAGGATAGATCAGCAAGGCCAGAAGATCTCCTTGCCTGAAGAATGATAGCTAATATTCATATAGCTCCTCACCTTAAAACCTCCTTCTATTACCCTCTCTTCTCTCTTCCTTTGTTCTCTTCTTTGAGACAGAAATGTTCTCAATGCTGGGAATCCTCTCCTTCATCTCTGATTCTTAGAATCTTTAGCTTTCTTTAAGGATCTGTTTCCTAGATAATGCCTTTCCTAAGCTGCTCCCCACCCCATTATTCTTTCTCTATCCTCAAGAAACCTAGCACTTCTTTTTTAATAAAATTGCATCGATTTTTTTAAAATTTCATTCCCATTTTTCACTGTATACCTTCTCCAAATCCACTCAAGAGAATGATCCTTTTTAGTATAGAATTTTAAAAAAGAAGAAAAAAAGCTCCACAAAAATAACATTAAAAAAGTCTGAAGTTCTATGCAGCGGTCTCCATTCAGATCTCTTACCTCCGCAGAGAAGCAAAGAGAGGTGTCTTCTCAAATCTTCACTTTACAGGGACAGTCTTGGTCAGTTGAATTTTGTAGCATTCCTTTTTTATTATTTTGTTGTTTTATCTGTTTACATAGTCACAGTCATTGTGTTTATTGTTTCCCTGGTTCTGCATCTTTCATTTTGCATCATGGTTATCATTTCTTACAGCTCGGTAAAATTCCATTACACTCATATATCACAGTTCGTTTGTCTGCTCCCCAACTGATAGGCATCTATTCTGTTTCCAGTTCTCTGCTACCACAGAAAGTGCTGCTAGAAATATTGTGGTTTATATGGAGAATTTCCTTTGTCATTAACTTCCTTGTATGACTGCTTAAAAGCAGAATGTCTGAGTTTAAAAATATGGACAAAGCAGATACCTCATCAGCTGGGGCACAGACAAATGAACTGTGAACGTGAATAGGATGGAATATTACTGACCTGTAAGAAATGATGACCATGACACAAAATGAAAGAAGCAGAACCAGGAAAAACAATCAATTCAGTGACTACAACTATATAGATAGAAAAACAATAAGAAAATAATAAAAAGTGAACGGCACAAAATCTATTCTCTTCCTTTGTTGTTGCTTACTTGTGTCTGACCCTTCATGACCCTATGGACCACACTGTCCTTGAGGTTTTCTTGGCAAAGATATTAGAGATGTTATTGCCTTCTTCAGTAGATCAAGGTAAACAGAAGTTAAGTAACTTGCTCAGGGCCACACAGTGTTTGAGGTCAGATTTGAACTCAGGTCTTCTTGATTCCCATGCTCTATCCATTGTGCTATCTAGCAGCCCCCATTCTCTTTCTTTGCTTAGTTCTACAATGCTTTCCAGCAGTTAAACTAATTCACAGCTTTACCAGCATTGCATTACTGTGCCCATCTTTCACAAACTCTCCAACATTAAGTATTTCCATCTTTTGTCAGGATCTCACATATACTGGACTCAGTTCTGGTGACTGACCCAAAAGATCAATATCTTTTTGGTTTGTTATGGTGCCACTTCAACATCTCAAAATGTCTAGTATGTATCTAGATTTACACAAATATAGGTAATAGGATACCCATATCCTATGAAAGCACTCATGGAAACCAATACATATTGGGTGGCTTTCTAAAGTCTGAGAGAAAAAAGGAAGGACTGCTGCTATAAATATTGTGGGTTATATGAGTTTAAAAATATGGACAAAGCAGATACCCATCAACTGAGGCATGGACAAACAAACTGTGAACGTGAATATGTGTATCAGCAATGTAGCATTCACAATGCCTACGGCGACTATAAGTATGCCAATATGGTTATTAATCACAAAATGTAACAGGCTCTCTACATGAGAAATATAACTAGAGCATTTGTTTAAGTACCAGAAAACTGAGCCCCAAAACCAGAAAGTCAAAGCCAACACAGTAGTTACGAAGCTGGCACATGTAGTTAAAGTAGTAAACACCCACATTTTCAAGCTTTCAAAACAGGACAAGCTACCTCAGGCAAAGATCCTCCTCTCCTCACTCACAACAACTGCTCAGCATCCAGGCAGCTTGTTCCCAGCAGCTCCCGCCCCCCACAGTTCCTGTCCCTGGCAGTCCTCAGCAGGAGTCCTTAGCAGAGATTCTGGCAGGCTCAAAGAAAAAGGAGTTCACACCAAAACCACAGCCGCTGCCTCTGCTGCTGTTTCCAGTCACCACCACACAGACATTAGCTCGGTTCCAGCGTTCTCTTGCTCTACCCCTTCCTGCTACATCAGCAAGTTCAAGGGGCATGGAAGATCTTCAAATCCCAGTATCATTACAATATGATGGAATGTTACTGAGCTGTAAGAAATGATGACCATGACACAAAATTAAAGAAGATTGGGTAGAAGGATTCAGGGAAGTCTTTGTGAAGAATTTAGCATCTATATGCACTGTTGTTATTATAACTATTAAGAACAGGCATGATTTATTGTTCAGTCATTTTTCAGTCATATCTGTCTCTTTGTAACCCCATTTTGGGGTTTTCTTGGCAAACATAACAGAGTGATTTGCTGTTTCCTTCTCTAGTTCATTTTACAGATGAGAAAATTGAGGCAAACAGGGTTATGTGACTTGCTCAGGGTCACTCAGTATAATGGTAATGGTAATTTGAAGATCTTCCCTGCCCCTTGATAGGCCTAGGTGAATTTGAGGACCTTCCCTGATTTGAAAATAAATGCTGCCCCCTAATAGGCTACATGTGGTCACACAGAGGCTTTGATAGGAGGCTTATTTTTTAGGAAGGCACAAGTTTTGTCACTTTGTAGTCAAGTGGGTCACAAGGCTTGTGATGATCTCTGACCCTGGAGAAGGCTATATATACCTCTGACGCAAGGTTTTGCTTTGGGGCTCACTTTGGAAAGAGTTGCGTGATTTGGCCAGACAAAACTCTGGGCAGCCATTGAGCACCCCCCGGGCCTTGAAAATCTAGATATTGGTGCTTCTCTCTCTGGTGATTAACTGTATGTATGTGATGGCCAGACAGCTAGAAGTCCTGTCTGTTTGTCTATTGAACTGTGTTATTTTCTCTGTCTGTATTTTTGTCTGTAACTTCTGCTTGTATTCTCTGAAGTTCAGAGTGCTGGCCTTCCCCTCAAACTAGGTAAATGATATATGTTTGATTAAAATAAGATGGTCAACCCCTTTTTGAGTTGCTTTCCTTTAGAAAAGCAGATCAGAGAACTTGTGCTAGCAGCCATCCTGGGTATGCTAGGCTGCTTGCTGATGTATGCAGCTAATAAGTGTCTGAGGCCACATTTGAACTCAGGGCTTCCTGACTCCAGGACCAGAACTCCATCCACTGTGTTACCTAGCTACCTCTTGTTATTACTATGACTCTCTTAGTGTCCTATAAGCTTTGTGACTTTTTTTTAGCAACATATTATTGACTTGTCATATAGGCCATCCTTAATTTAATAATTAAGGTTAATAATAATGCAACGTAATGTTTTAGTCTACAAAACACTTCATGTATACTATGACATTTGAGCCTCATAGCAGTCCTGTGGGGTGGGGAATGCTGCATTTTTTGCCATCCCCATTTTGCGGAGGAGAAAAAGGAGGCTCAGAAAGATTAAATGAGATACAGTGTCATGCAACTAGGAAGTGTCAGTTAGAACTTGAAACCGGGTCATTTCAACTCTGAATCAAGTCAAATCAATAGGCATTTCTTAAATAAACACCTCCTCTGATCAAGGCCAGGGGTGCGGAGTCTGTGACCTTGAGGCTGCATGTGGCGCAGTGTGACCCTTTGACTGAATCCAAACTTTACAGAACCCACCCCTGTTCTAGGCACTGTGCTAAGTGCTAGGTATACAAATAAATCCAATAAGCCAGTCACTGATCTCAAGAAGCTCACAGTCAAATGGACAGCCATGTGTGCAAATAAGATACATACACGATAGACTGCAGATGGTCTTAGAGGGAAATCACTAGCATATTAAATGATCAAATATCAAATCAAGCACTCTATTATTGTATATTGCCTCTCAATTAAATTAGAATAAAAATAAACAGGGTGGCACAGTGGATAGGGCACCGGCCCTGAAGTCAGGAGGACCTGAGTTCAAATGTGACCTCTGACCAGACACGGGACACTTACTAGCTGTGTGACCCTAGCCAAGTCACTTAACACCAATTGCCTCACAAAACAAACAAAAAAGAATAAAAATAAACATGTCTTTGAATGAAACGACAAAATTGAAAAAAAAATTAATAAATAACTCCAGACACCCATTCAGTTGTAATGTGATTTCTCTAATTCTAGCTTGTGATGATACGGATAATCTCAATAGCACCAAACATGCAAAAAACAGGTAACCTTTAAGTAGACCATCCAAATTCAGAATTTGCCCCTCAAACAGCAATCTCCATTGTCCTTTGAGATTCTCAATAATGATGGAATGCAACCATGTTTCTGTCGTGCTGCATAAGGCAGTGAGAGTACTGGTCTTCCCTTGTCATACAATGGCGAATGTTCTATGTTTAGTCTTTTCAGGCTCAAAGAACCCTGGGTAAAGAATGGGAGTGGGAAGTGGGGAGTGACTTTGGGCTGGGCAATGTCCAAGTTTCATACTACATTGATCCTGTGCAGTGGGTAAATCTCTTCCCCTTTTCACCTCCTCTTTTTGGAATCACTAGCTCCCTCTTTCTCAAAGCATCATCTCCTATGAAAGACTTTTCCTGACTCCTCCAATTGTCAGTCTTCCTCTATCTGTCCTGAAATTATTCTGTATCTGCTTTCTAAATATCACTTGCTCCATGCCCCTCCCCACTCCTCAGGAGAATGTAAGTACCTTGAGGGCAAGGACTATATTTGAGTTTTTGTCTTGGTGTTCCTATGCCTAGCATTGGACTTGGTACATGGTAGATAGAGACTAGATATGTGAGTTCATTGGTATAGGGTCCTAAACCTGGAGTAGGGGTTCTAAACTTGAGGATCATGTACCTCCAAAGGGTCTATTGATATATTTCAAAAGGCATGTGAATATAGATGAGGGGAAAAAATTAACCCATTTATTTTTATTCATTTATTTCTGCTAGAGATGCAGAAATTCAGCATTTCTTAAAATGTATAAATATAAGCAATAAACCATTATTCTGAAAAAGGATCCATGGACTTCACCAGTCTACCAAAGGAGTCTATGACACAAAAAAGGATAAGAACCAATGATCCAAAATATTATCGACAATACTTAGAGGTTAAATGAGTTGTCAAGGTCATACAGTCCGTTTACTTGGATTAATTTCCAATGAATTTCCGATAAACCAGTTAAAAGGTATGGGGGTGGGGTGGGGGAAATCAAGACATTTTAAAGGTTATGCTCTTGATGGTTCTGAGGTTTAGTAGTATCTTTTCATTTAAATACTTTACCAGAGGAGAGGACAGGAAATAAGTGTTTATATAGTGCCTACTCTGTGTCAGGCACTGGTAAGCACTTTTTACAAATATTATCTGTCTCGTTTGATCTTCACAACAACACTGGGAGGTAAGAGCTATTGTTTCAGTTTCATGATGGGTTGTGGTGGAACGTTCTCAAAGAATTCAGTCAGACCACCTGTAATCCAAGTATAGGCATTTACTGAGATTGATGCCTCTCATGAAGCGGCCTAAGTTCCAAGAGGAACCAGCAACTTCAGAGAAAGCAAGATGGATTTTTATAGGGTAAAGATGCAATTACATAACAGAAATTATGAATATTAAAATGGTAGGAAGGGTTTGTTAAGGGATTAGGTAATAGTGGAGGGGTCCCAGGCACAGTGGAACTGAGTATGCGATTACCCACAATGTATATAGAAAAACCCATGGGGTATGTATGTATGTATGTTAATAATTATAATAAGCTTCTCTACATCATACATTCAATCTAGGTCAGTTCTTTACTATTACTGCACAGGTGCCTGTTTAGGGAAAATCCCTTCTATTGTTTTGGACTCCACATCCTGCTCAGGCATCCTGGTGGTGCTTTCTGATTTGCTGGCTATTGTGGTTCTGTCTGGGACTAGATGGATGTGGTTGTGGTTAAACTCATGGACATCCCTACTGTTTCTGGGAAACATGAGGAATGGGTCTGGGCCCAGTGACTGGGATCCCAACACATGGACACACCTGCTGTTTCTGTGAGCAATATGAGTTCATGGACACACCTGTTGTTCTTGTGAGCAGTGAGGCATGTATGAAGAAGTTAGGATATTGGGGGTGGTGGTGTGAGTGACTAGGTAGGTGCAGCGGGCCTGCTGTTCAGTGGGGCCTATTAGGAAGTTAGAATTTTGGGGCTGGGGGCACCTTTATTAGGATTCTATCACTATTATTATCCTTGCTTTACAGTTGAGAAAACTGAGGCAAACAGAGGTTGAGTGACTTGCCCAGGGTCACATAATTAGAACATTCTGGCTAGATTTGAATTTAGGACTTTCTAACTCCATTCTCAATATATACAGTGACACTGCTGCCTCAGATACACATCTCTTATATAAATTGAATATTCTAATTATATCCTCTCCTTGCTCTGATAATAGTCACATTTGTGGAATCCTTATCAGCTGATTTGTCATTCTTCATCTATTTACAATATAAGTAATATGTACATCAGAGCTGATTCCTATTGAATGTAATCAGGTTTTTAATTGTATCCATATGAGCCTTTGGTTAAAGAGGCCACACTGAAAGAGCCCTCCTAGCTTTGTCAGGAGATTACTCACCATATACCTTTATTCTCATCGGGTATTTTTTCCTCCTTGCAAGCTGTAGATGTAGATAGATTTTGGCTTCGGTTTGTATGTGTGTTTGAGTTCCTAAGTTTGATTATTTCAACCAGACTTGTTAGTGATCAAAATTCTTAGGACATAGTTTTTAGGCTTAACTTCTCAACGACTGATTTGAACTTAGATCCAATATGGGATGAGAATTGTCAAAGTTATTTTAATTACTTCCCTTCACACAATCCATATTTCAGCCAAATTCACCTACTTACATTCCTTGTACAAGACATTCCATATGCTGTCTTCTTGCCTTTGCAATGCCTGTGTCCCATGCCTGGAATGCTCTTCCTCCTCACCTCTTAAAATACTTGTCTCCCTTCCAGGCTCACTTCAAATGCCATCTCCAGTAAGAAACCTTTCCTGATTTCCTGATAGGTCAGTTTTCCTTCCCCTTCCCCCCATCACACTGTATTTACTTGTACATATTTCACATGTACCTATCTGTGTACATGTTGATAGTAATATCTGTAGCTAGCCTTTATATACTACCTACTATGTTCTAGACACTTTATAACAATCCTGGGAAGTAGGTGCTCTTATTATCCCCATTTTGCAGTTGATCAAACTGAGGCAAACAGGTTAAGTGACTTACCCAAGGTCACACAACCAGTAAGTATCAGGCTGGATTTATACTCAGCTTTTTCTGACTCTGGGTCCAGTGTTCTAACATTGTACCATCCAGCTACCTCTATGACTCTTATGTCTCTATCTGTATGCAGCACTCCCCCTCCCAGTGAAAAAAAAAGCTTTCTGAGAACAGGGATTGTTTTATTTTTGTCTTGTAACCTTAGCTCATAACACAATGCCTGGCAAATACTAAGCATCTGGCTTGTTGGTTGAAAGAACGAGAAACAAAATGCTTGTGGTGCATTTAGAAAAAAAAAAAGGTCTGTTACTGAAACATCACCCTGAATTTCCCGATCAAAACAGGGAGCTTCTGATTGCAAGCTTGCCAACAAAGTTTGTAAAACACAGTGGAAATTTACCTGGCTTAAAAGCTACTTATTATTTGCAAAATCTGATGTAAGTCTCCTATAAGAAAGCATTTCAGTAGGAAGTGTTATTCATTAAAAAAAAAAAACCCAACAAAAAAACCTGTTCCACTACATGCAGTCTCACGTTTCCCAAACCTCATTTCTTACAACTGTTATTTAAATTGCTTTTCATCTGGTGTGTGATGAAATGCTAGAGTAGAATTCTTATCTGTCCCAGTGAGCTCCCTGCATTATGGTAAATTCAGCTGTTTCCCAAGCCTGAAATACAGCAGTAGTACTAGGTACCATTAACAGGTTTGCTCATTATCCTTCTCAATTCTGAAATATTGCAATGGGTTTGAGTCTCTGGGATCTACACAAAAACACACAGCTCCCTATGGTCTGAGTCCACATATCGTCGACAACCTGGCCTTCTTGATAAGAATTTTTCTCTTTCCTTTAAATGAGATATCAAAAATTCCCTAGACATCTCTCTCAAGTTGTGCATTACTCTCACCAGAGAAAGGAGTAAGAATGACCTGATTATTAAAAAGACCAAAAAAAAAAAAGGTTCATAGGCCCATGGATTTAAATGTGGAAGGGATATAGGATGTCATTGAGTCCAATTCCCTCATGTTACAGATGAGGAAACTGTGACCCAGAGAGATTTGTGTCTTGGAAATTAAGTGGCAGGGCCAGGATCTGAATGCAGCTCTTCTGATTCCCCATTCTGTGTTCTTTTCACTGTACCATGCTGCCTCTTATATATCCAGGTCTCAATTCTGGCTTCTTAATGGTTGTTGGTAGTGAGGAAACCAGAAACAGTAAACTCAGAACCATTATCTGGAAAGATTTTAGGCATCAGACTTTCCTAAGGCAGAATGTTTTAGCGGAAAAAGACATGAACCTGAAGTCAGTAGGGAACCAAATTCAATAACCAGCTCTTACCCTTACTTATTGTGTGACTACTGGCAAATCACTTAACCTGAGCCTCAGTTTCACTATTTGTCATTTAGATTAAATAATACCTGGATTTCTTACTTCACGGGGATGTAGTAAAGATCCAGTGAAATTATACACACACAGACACACACACATGTGTACATACACACACATATATGTATGTATATGCAGAGAGAGAGAGAAACAGAGAGAGTTTTGCAAACATTAAAATTACAGCACAGTTTTATTTATTTATTTATTTGTTTTTGGCCCTGTGATCTATAGGTAATTTTGCCATGATCTCCAGCCAGTATGTTGGGTTTCCTTATCCCATCTTGTAAGTTGGATTCCAGAGATATATGACACACAAGAAACTTCAGTCCAGTGTACAACAATGCTGGACAGAGTATCTGTCCTTTCTCCTTTCCTCTCCTGAAAAATAGTACAAAACCACCTAGAATAAAACATTCATTTCTCTCCTCCAATCTAGAGTATTTCATAAACCACTGACTCCTTTGCTCCTCTCCCCTTGGCTCCATATTAACTCTAAGGCATTTTCAGTCTTAAGGCCACAGAAGACCCCAAAGCCAACCCCAAACCAAAGACTATTTATCCTTTAGGATGAAAAAAAAGGCAGTGGCATCTTCAACATTCCTACTCAAAGGAATCCATTCCTTCCTCTTACCAAAGGACTCAGCTACCGCCCCACTCCCCACTCCAAACATTGTGTGTGAGTGGGAGGGTGGGGGTGGGAAGGGAGTTAATGAAGGAGAATGATGAAAAGTTGTCATCTATCTCTATCCCATGATGGTGGGTTATTTCACTTTCTCTTCTTTTGTCACTAACCTTCATTCTGTTTTGATGATCACACTTCTACCCTCAGATGTTTCTCCTAACATATGTCTTTAATGACTTCTATTCTGTCCACTAAGCAGGCCAAGATGGAAGGGAAAGGAAGTCTAGCTTGAGATTCTGGATTTCAGTTCCCTGATGGAATTTAGGAACTCTCTGATGCCCTAGCTCTCTAGTTGTATTATAAGAGGTTTCCTCTTTCCTTGTGGCTCTAGTTTCTCTAGGATCCTTTCAAGTTCACTATTCCTTGATTGAAATGAGCACACCACAGGTAATTTTAGAGGCAAAATACTAAGGGCTTCATCAACCACAAGAAGGGGACAATTCAGGTATCTGTAAGTCTAGGTTTTCTGAGGGAAGCAGAACTTTGTTGTTGATCAAGGATTCCTCCTGCCTCCTCTGCCCCTCTCACTTGGCCCCATTTTAGTCTTCTTTTTATCTCCCTACCTTTATGTTATCTTCCCCTTTCCTTTTCTTCATGTTAGTCATCACTGTTTCCTGCCTAGGAGAACATTACATCTTGCACAGGATATTTCAAGGGAGCTGCTGTCTAAGGAAGGATGTGCTGTAGAAAGGGGAGTTACTATGATTGATAATAAACATTATCCAGTTCCTTTTGCTTGTCCTCATACAAATGGCGAAGTAGGAAAAATGAATAGGGTACAATTCAGTTTACTCACTGCATTTATTTTATCTTATTCCTTTTTTGAAGTAAAGGGAGTAGGAGGAAGAAAGAACAAGAGAGAGCTTCAAAAGAAGGAAAGAAAAAAAAAGATAGATGTGGCCTGGAAACAGAATGGCAAATCTCTCAGGGAAAAGTGAAATCCAAATAAAATTGTTAGGAGTTCCATCTGTAGGAGACTGGTTAGCCAAGGGATGTAGGCTTGAAAATGTGTGTGTGTGTGTGTGTGTGTGTGTGTGTGTGTGTGTG
>CM053580.1:465798270-465823867 GCA_028627135.1 Pseudochirops cupreus
GGAAGGAGGGGAGATGGGAGGGTTAGAGAGGGTGGCCCCTGAACTTAAGAGGATAGTGGGGGCGGGGGGGGGGGGGAATTGGAGAGGGGTGGCACCTGAACTTAATTCGTGCCATTTTGCATCCAATATCACTAATTATATACATCTGTATTTAAAGCATTTTGTTATTAAACAGGTGCTATTTTTCCTGTTATGAATAAGCTGGCTTTCCTGAGAATGTAGAGGTTAGGATTTGGGTTTCAGTGCCAGGCTGATTTCTAATATTTATCAAAACAAGAGAACTGAAGAATTGAAATGCCAAAAGTTTATCACACCATTGTGTCTGCTGCTAAGACTATAGAACAGTTGTTAATATTGAAAATGAGATGAAAGATGTTCTAAATTTATCTAGTCAGCATTTGCTCCCCCACACAGTGATGGCTGTTTGACATGACCACATTGCTTTTCAGCCAATTGAAATCACATCTTGAATGACACTGATTAATTCACAAGGCAGAGAGTAGAAATGGAGCCACAGTGAATGGAGGGAAGAAGTGCTCATTCACCTGGGAACCATATTCTAACTGCATTATGGTATAAGTGAAGAGAAGCAATGTTTAAACGAATGGCAAAATCACACTTAAAAGACTTCAGATGGAAACTGTATATTTTTCCAATATCCCTATATAAATTAATATGTGCCATCTGGATTACAGCTGGCAGTATCAAATTGTTGTCTCATGTGCGCTATAGGTGTGAGAGCCATTAAGCAGATTCCAGCATCTCAGACACTGAGCTTATAAAGCAGCTAGCCCTTTGTGACAGTATGACTCTCCTGAAACATTGGATTCACACTTAGAAAATGATCAACCTTATATCTTTATAGGACAGGTCTAGCAAAAGTAGAGACCAAGTTCATTATTGCTAATGTGGCCGTTGCAGTGAATACCAAGTAAGAGAAATTTACAATGGAGTAGTAAAGTCTGATAAATAAAACCTTCAGTTGGGTGACTTTGCCACGGGATTTACCCTCCCTCTTAGAAATATGAAATGAAAAAGAGTGTATAAAACTCTTTGTACCGTGAAATCCTTCCCAGTTCATGTATTTGGTTATACTGCAGGTCAAATTTTATTGATGTACAATGTAACTCTCACCATTACAAGGGCAGATTATAATACAGGTGCTGCCTCACCACTTGACCCCAGCATTGTGACGTTTTACTGAACTTACCTACTGGCATGACAATATACTCCGCCAGTATATGTCACTTTTCCTTAGATTAATAGAATACAATTTAAACCTTAGAATCAAAATAACTTTTACTGATGGACAATTCAGCTTTTATGCTCAATTTTTATCCATAAATTCAGGGATTTCTTTGTTTGAATTCTTTTCAATTAATAATGTATTTTCTCCCTCTTCACCTCCACTCAAAGAAAAAAGAAAACAAAAATTAAAACAAAACCTTTGTAAAGAATATGCATAGTCAAACATATTCCTACATTGGCCGTGTCCAAAATGTGTGTCTCATTCTGTAAATTTACTCTATCACTCCTCTTTCAGAAGGTGGAAAGCATTCTCTATCATCTGAACTCGAATCATGGAATATCATTGAGTTGATCTGAGTTCTTAAGCCTTTCAAAATTGTTTAGTTTATCTATGCATTTGTAAGAGAGCAAATGAAAGGGCCCAGCTCATTAGATGAAAATTTACAGGAAGGTGTGCAAGAGTTGCATGGGATGAGGCAGCCATGTATGAGATGCAATGTGTATTGTGGAAAGAGTTTCCATGTTGATGAGCAGATCCATTAGAGTACATGATTATAAGTATTAGAAGCAAGGAATGAGACTTTCTTAATTCAGGGTGAGTTCCTATACTTTTCAAAGATTATCTTCCAGGGTGCTAGAATGCAGAGATCCTTGTCTTTTCCCAAAAACATTAAAGAAGCTTTTCAATTGATTAGTGACAAAGATATTAATGAGCCACTTTTGTGTCTATACCAAGACAGATGCAGTTAGAGAGGGGACAGAGGAAGACTCCTGAATATCAATCAAGACACGTGGCTCTATGAGGAGAGGAATCAAAGCATCTGAAAGCTTCCTTTCTTTACTATTTTTTTCTTATTAATATGCTGCCAAGCTCATGTGTTCCTTTCTGCTCAAGGAGTACAAGGGCCATTGAGATCATACCATATGGCCCAGCGTCCTGGCTCATATGCTGAGTCGAGTCTTTGACTCCTCATTCTCACTCACTCCCCATATCCAAATACTTGCCATTCTATCTGCGCACTAACTTTTGCATCTGTCCCTTCCTCTCAAATCACACTACAACTAGTCTATTTCAGGTCCTCATTCCCTTTCACCTAGCCAGGCATTTGCAACCTACAGTTCAAGGACCAAATCCAACTCTCTCCCTGTTTTTGTACAACCTTTAAGCTAAGAATTTTTTTTCACATTTTTAAGTACAATGAAATTTTATTTTAAAATACAAAGAATATTGTTAGAAAATGGGCAGGATTTGGTCCATGGGACATAGTTTTGGCCCTTACTCTAGACAATAGTCTCTTGATTAATCTTTCTTCTTCCTCCCTTTCCAATCTATCCTCCATTTAGTTGTGAAATTGATATTACTAAAGTACATTGATATGTTTTATGTCACCCTATGTCAGTCCTTTCTGGTTGTCCTCCCTA
Source organism: Pseudochirops cupreus (assembly GCA_028627135.1). NCBI lineage: Eukaryota > Metazoa > Chordata > Mammalia > Diprotodontia > Pseudocheiridae > Pseudochirops > Pseudochirops cupreus. Next base: position 465,800,941 of record CM053580.1, read on the forward strand.
ATAATGTCCCCAATCAGCTAATATGATCAACTTTAAATCTCTACTCAATAAGGTCAAATAAAAAGAAGAGGTAAAGGGGATTGTAGTTAGACAAGCAAAGAATACCAATTTTAGGAGCCTTGTAATCCAGGAGTGTTCAAAGCTAGAGTAACAAAGGGAGTAAGGAACTTAATAGCTACTCTGAGCAGGCAGTGGAATTGTCATGAGTGAATCTGTTCTGCAAATAAACACCATAAAAAATGTAAGAGAACTGATTTGGGGGTTGTTTTGATTGGACCCCAATATTAATAGGAGGAAGAGACATGGCTGAATTCCTCTGTAAAACCGTGATACTTTCAGTGATCAGACTTCTGACCGTAACAAAATTTACCTTTATAAAACATCAGCATTCTCCCAGAAATCTATGAGACAGAGAATCTTATGCTGTTACATCTCTGAAGAATCAAAACTGTGAGTCATCCAAAAGGCAATGGAGAGACATATGGTGGGTAGAAATAGGCTGCAGCTTATTAACAATAACACAATGCAAGCAAGAAGGCATGTAAAAATGTCATCAAAAAGATGCACGCCTGGAAAAGGAGGGATACTGAGAGAGAACAGTTTGAGACTGTAAACTGCTACCCAGACAACACTAAAAGACCTAGAGCAAGGGCCCTGGTGCATTGGATGGAAGATTCTCCTAAGGGAGATTGGTGGGAAGATAAGGACAAGAATCTTGTAGGTTGAGAAGGGCAGAATGAGTGGCAATTTGCGTCATGGCAGGCAATGTCCGCAGATGAATTCACAAATCCAGTGAATTATTGAAATACTCAAGAATTGAAGAAAGGACCTGGGAAGTTACAGATGAGGAAAACATGGCAGGCCATGTACCAGATTAAACGGGAAGGGGGTGTCTATATCAATATCATTGATATTTATAATCTGAAAGGCAGATGTTTTAACAAAGACAAATATATTGCTTTTGGTTTGGCAATGTGAAGGGAAAATCTATTTTAAAAAACCTTAAAACATTTAGTAAACAAGTTTTTTCATTGTAGAACATTGGGATAAAATTTTCTTGTTTCTGTTAATGAAATTTGAAGGCCAGACAGTGAATGGGGTATGGTAGGGGTAAAACAGTTGCTACATGAAGGAACAAAGGTCACGCTCTGACGTGATATGCTGTCGTGCTTCCTGAATATCTTTGTTCAAATCTTGCCTTAGACACGTAATGATTATGTGATGGAGGATACACTTTCTTCTTCTGGAAAATTAAAGAAGTTAGACTGAATAATCTCTAAGGTGCCTTCTAGCTCTCTATCTATGATCCTGTGACCTCTCCACTCCTATGGTAGGGAAGCCTTCTCTAAAAACACAAAACATTTGCAAAGCAGGTAGGGTTCCATACCTGGTGGAAAATAGAATTCATGACCATCCCTAGGAGGTTATATGGCTGGGGAAATGGCACTGCAGATTTGCTCTGTCTACCTCTCCTTTTCTCAACACTTGTATAAGTAGAAATTCAGATGAAAAAGAACAGTGGAGGCAACTTGCCGAAAGGGAAAAGAAGTCATAAAAAGAAAATCTGAGAAGTACATGGAAGGGGAATGCAGGCGATCTAGTAGCCATCACCTTGGTAGCAGATAGTTAACTCTGTGATCACTGTATGTATGTAGGCATCAGATTTTTACTTTTTATTTTTTCTAGCATCACAACCTTCATTTGGTGTTGATTTCTCCATGATGGAAAGTCACCCAAACCTTGGGACCTAAAATAATTTCCATATTCACTATTTCCTCAAGTATATCTGACAGGGGCCTTGCAATGGCATTATGGATGGGTTACTAGGCTTGGAGTCAATGCCACCTGGATCCAAATCTCACTTCAGACTCCTACCAGCTATTCAATTCTGAGAAAGTCATTTAACCTCTGCATGCCTGTTTCCTTGTCTATATGATGAGGGGGTTGAATTCAATGTCCATCTGTGGTCCCTTCCAACTTTAATTCTATAATCCTATAGTGTGCTACTATTTCAGAGTCAAAAAGCATGACTACTGAGTGACTAGCATCTGCCTGATCTCTGGGAAAAATCCAAGATGTTATGAAAAAGGTTCATCTTGGATCAATGAACAGGTGGGAAAATGGTAGACATAGCTAAAAGAACGCACGTTTAAATGCACAGGAAAAAATGTCATGCAGAGAGTATACTTCTCTTTGTTCCTTTGGGACCAACATCAGATACTTGACCTTATATTACTGACAACTTATATACTTGACCGCTATACAAACCCCATTCCATGTCCTAATATCTCCTTCTTCCTCTTGATAGTAAGAGAATAATTTCCTATTAACACAAGGTGCTTTTTATGTTGCTTCATCAACTGGATGGTACAGTGGATTGAACAGTGGGCCTTGAGTCAGTAAAACAGGAGATCAGATCTATCCTCAGACACTTACTAGAAGTAGGGAGAACAATTTACCTAATAATATTTTACATGGTAGCAATGTTTTATAAACAACTTTGAAAGACCCAGGAATTCTGATCAACATAATTATCGACCACAATTCCAGAGGACTCACGATGAGCCATATCATTCAACTCCTGATAGAGAGGTGCAGGTTGAGGTGGACAGCTAGGTGGAGCAGTGGACAGAACACTAGGCCTGGAGTCAGGAAGATTTGAATTCAAACTTTTACTGAGATACATATTACCTGTGTGACTCTGGACCTAAATGCTGTCTGCCTCAGTTGCCTCAACTGTAAAATAGGGATAATAATAGTACCTACTTCCTAGGGTTGCTATGAGGCTCAAATATGATAATATTTGTAAAAACACTTAGCATGGTACCTGGCACATAGTAGATGCTTATTAAATGAATCCTCTTTCTTTCACAATTTTTAGGAGGATGCACAAAAATGTTTTCATTTAACTTGAGGCCCACATTCCATATTTCTAATATACAGAAAGAGCTCCCTGGAAGAGCTATCTTGTGCACAAGAAAGCAACACAAAGCCAGGAGTCAGCTTTAATGTGGAATGCATTTTTAACATACCAAATATGTCTCAATGTCCATCCAGGGGGGGGGGTGAACATTTTCTGTTCCATTAGATAAGTACTATGAAACAGAATGCTAATGTATCAATGTGTATGAAACTGCATACTAATGTACTCTATTTTTAATGTGTTATTTGTTATGGATGCATACACAGAGAATTTGGCAGTAGGAACACCTTATAAATTAAAGACAAATAAATAAATGGGAAATCCACATGTTCACACCAAAGCCGTATATGAAATAAGCAAGAACTACAAGCAGTAATGAATAGTTCTAACTGAACACAGATGGGAAAATTGCATGCCTAGAATATCAGCAAAAATAGGTATGATCTAGAGAGAAGGGGAACGACCACTTGTTGGATAGGTTATAGTGGGAATTCCCTTGGTATATGGACTGTACTAGATAGCCACAGACATCTATTCCTACTCTCAAATTTTATGTCTGTGATTCTGAGGATGAGAAAGAGAAGGAAGAAGAATGAGCTTGTGGAGTTTGGGAGGATATACTAACCCCTGAAGACAAGAGAAAATGTTTTTCTTCTACTTTGCTGTAAGAACTTCAAGCCTCAATAATCCCTTTACTCATCCTGAAAGAGTCATTGACTAAGAGAGGACAAAATTGTCAGATCTGTTAAAAAAAAAAGTGTTTTTAAAGAATAGCAACTTGGTTTGTGTTTTCATTGGTATAGAGAAAGGTAATGAACTTCCTTCTATGATATTATAATCTTCTCTACAATTCATATTCTTAGAAATTTTAGTGACTTTCTCAGAGTTGCATAGCCAGTATGTATCAAAGGGTAGGAAATGAACACAGATCTTCCCAGATCTGAGGTCACCTTTGTATCCATTATGTAATATGTCTGTTTTGAAAGCAAAGATTTTAAAATGTATATATCATCATAAATAATTTTAGTCTACTTTTGCAATTAACCTAATAATGAGAATGCCACCGAAGGTCAGAAATAATGGAATCATGGATTTTGAGCTAGAAGACAACTGAACCCATTGATTCCAATCCCTCCATTTTACAATTGACTAAGGGGAAGTCTAGTAACTTGCCCAAGGTCATACAAGTACTATAGCAAGTGTCAGGGCTGGTATCTGAACCAACTGCCTCTGACTCAAATCTATAATTTAGACAGGAACAGGATAAGACACAAGGATGCTCTGTATATCCTAGAATTATTTCTCTATTCTCCTTTGTAAATTCTATATTTTAGCCATGTTAGCCTATCTGCTATTCCCTAAAGCTGGCATTCCATCCATGCCTTCACAAGGGTTGCCCCACATACCTAGTGTACATCCCTTCCTCGCCTGACCTCTAGTATTCTTGACATCCTTTAAGGCTCTGTTTAGGTGCCACCTTCTTCAAGAAGCTCTTGCCGATCCCTCTAGTTGCCAGTCTTTTTCCATCTCCAAATTATATGGGACTTATTTATGTATATGTATGTGCATGCTGCATCTCTCCAATATGGTATAAGCTTCTTAAAAGAAGCTGTTGTTTTGTCTCTGTATCCACAAAGTGTCTTGCACAGAGTGTGTGCTTGGTAAATGATTACTGAATTGAATTGAATTAAATTCTTCTTTCCACAGGATATAAAAATATATTTGGATGACTAAGGAATCCACTGTTTTTGTATCTATTGTGTATACTCCAGGAGTGGAATCAATTTTCACTTTTAGGTGTTTGCTATTCTAGGTGGATGGGGAAAAGGCTTTCTTTTGATTTTGGATCAGAAGTCAAAAAAGGCTGCAGTGTACAGTATTCCATACCAAGGAAAGAAATAAAGCAGTGATTCTAATTATGATACATATAGCTCTTCAGCTCATTCAAAATAAACTTCCTAATTTCAGCACGAGAAACACAATATAACACTTTGCAGCACATTACAATGCAAATATGAAATTGCCTTCTAGATCCTGGATAACTCTAAGAAGAATCCTTCTCTGGCAATATGTTTTAGGCTACAGAGGCTGATGATATGTGTTATCTGGTTTAAACATCAGTGTCAGTACTGTCCTTGGTTCTGATTTTTTTTTAAGTGTTCAATCTCATCCCTGCCTGTCAGCTTTAATTATCTCTCTCTACTCTTAGAAGGCTTTCAGTGGCAAATGCCTTCATTAGAAAGTGGGCTTCATTTCAGCAGACTCTAAATGTATATTCTCCAAGCTCCCATATACAAACGGGACTGGCAGTTTTCTGACCGTGTCCTGTAGCTTTAGGACTACATGCTGTATTCCACTCCCCTCTAACCACATGTCGCATTCCTGCTGATTACCATGAAATAGAATTTCTGAGCGCGTGATTGTCAAAACAGTGTGCTGATGTGGAATCCAGCCCCCCCAATTTTCTCTGAGCACTGTTACTGCTGAAATCCAATCTATTTTACCACTCTGTCTCCTTGCTGGATTTAGCTGCTTCATAATTCCACACCTCTGTCAGCAAGACCCTCATTATGCAGCCTTCTAAACATTTTACTTGGGGAAAAAATAAACAACATATTTAGTACTAATGAGGTGAGATACTGCTTTTTTATTTGCAGTACTGTTTAATGATTGCAACATCTTCAGTACTTTGGGCTTGGGGAGGTTGTTTTGATTGATGTGGATTTTGAGTAAACGGCTCTTGCTGACAGCTAGCTACTCACACAGTGCGGCTTGTTACAGGCTCAGGATGTATGGCTATGGAAGTGAAGCAAAATGAGAGGGGCAGCTTGTGTTGGGGGATGACTATTCTATAGGTGGTAGCAGTACAAATTTGGTTACATTTTGAAGCAAGCTTTTAAAATTGAGAGTTAGCCAGCCAGGGAAATTTAATCATGAAATATTTTTCTTTTTTTTTATTATTTCAATGTGCTTTTCCCCTTGCCCTAGAGTGACTGTGAAATCCAAGCAATTCAGAATGTTTTCTCTGGCTCTATTATATCCATAAAAAAAATTACATTTCAAATATAAAAAAAGATATTTCCTTTGGCCTCAGTGTGCCTTTTCAGAGATTGCTTGTTTAACCTAATTCTGTTAGTGCTTTCTGACAAAGAAAAACTATAATTCTAGAGTTAGTTTGAATGGCATATCACTAAAGTCAGTCACCTCTAGTCTCTAAATGCTGACTGCAATAAGTGTGGGGTGGAGAGGAATAAAAGTTATGTGAGTTAGTTATTGTGTGAACTCCCAATGTGGAACTTTCTTCCACTGATGAATAACATCTTCCACAGATGAATAACTCTTGTAAATTACAGTCTAAGAGAGTTTTCTAGGTCATTCATCTATGGTCATACTTTGTATATATCAGGGTCAGAGCTTGACTTTAGGCCTTCTTTCTTCCACAGCTGGTCTGCTATCCATCACTACACCATGCAGTACATCGTGGAAATTGTTATCTGGGCATATTCATGTTCATGAGAAATAGGTACATGACCAAGAGGATGCAAATACAAAGAGAAGGTAGTGTTGGTGATGCTAAAATAAGATCTGTTCCTAGGACCAGATCATTATATCCTCACTTCTCTTAGATCCTGGCCTCAGAGGACGAAGGCTCCTCTCTCTTGCCTACTCATTACCCTTAGCATCAATGAGGGAAATTTAGAGAAATCAACTCCAAAGTGTGCCATTACCAGTGGGAACAATATTAGTACTTCATCTCTTCTCCATGGCATAAGAGGCAACAATCAAAGGAAACAATCAACAGTTTGAATCATCTGGGTATTTCACCCCTTCACCTTATGCAGACCTGACAGGCATCCTTACATGGTAATCTAATAAGGCTTTGCGATTAGGCAAGTAGGCTCTAGAGAGATTACCAGCTTGTTTCATCCACATAAGTGAACATGTCTGTTATGTCCCAGACTGGATAATAAAGAAGAAGAATGAGGAAATAGGGGTAGTGAATATTGGTCTCAGGAAAGCAGATGTCTGTGACATTTGGAAAATATGAAAGTCAACTACCTTTGTAAATAAACTTTGCTCTATAAAATGGAATATTAAAGTGAGAAGAGACCTTAGAGAAACCATTATAGCTTAGTCCCCCTCAACTTAACCTGCATTGACGGAGGAATAATACCCCAGAATATGTGAGTAATGGTTCTAATGTACATTCACTTGCTAAACCAACATTCACAATATTGTATTAACTTTGAGGCACCACATTTTAAAAATGACATTGGCATGCCAGAGAGCACCTAGAATAGAGCAACAATGATGGTGAACGATCTTGAGATCATGTAATATGAGGATCACTTGAAGGAACTAGGGGTATTTAATTTGGAGAATCTTAGAAGGGCATAAGAACTATGTTCAACTAGTTTTGAAAGGGCTGACATATGGGAGAGAGCTTATACCTGTTTTTCTTGTCTTTAGAGGAAAGGACTAGGAGCACAGAAGAAACTTTAGGCTTGATGCAAGGAAAAACTTTCTCAGGATCAAAATCATCCAAAAGTGAACTGGACAGCCTTGAGTTTCCCAATCCCAGAGGTGAGTTTATAGAGAGGATTCTTGTTCTGATATGAGTTCAAATAGATGACTTCTGAAGACTTACTTATTCAATTCTATGATTTCCCGATTCTGTGATCATTTTATAGAGGATGAAATTCTTAAGTCCACATAGGCTAAGAGACTTACCCAAGGTCACATTTTTAATGACAGAATTCAGCTTGACCTCTGGTCTCTTAAATATTATTTTTGCCTACACCATGCAATTTCTATCTTACAGTAATTTTCAACTGAAAAGAGAAAGAGCTTAGAATTTTAATTATTATCTATGTGGATTAGTGGAAATAAACAACAGTTTAGATGGGGTTTTATTCAAGATAGAATGCAAATTCCTGGAGGACAGAGATTGCTTTATTTTTATCTTTGTGTCCCCATTGCCTAATGAAATGCCTGCATGTTATAGGTCCATAAAACTTGCTTGTTGATTGGTTGATTATCTAAAGGTAAATAAATATTTATACTTAACAGCTTCTCCTTCTCTCCCTCTCTCCCCCATTTCAGACAGTTCATATGGTAACTGCAATCTTTGGCTTACGTGCTGATTTCCTCTAGAGTCTTTGGTTTAAATATTCAGGTTAAACGATTAAAGATTTAGTAGAGGACTGTTGGCACTCAACAGGACAGTTATATTTACCATCTATAGGTCTTTGCTCAGAATGTTTGCACAGGACATTTCTATCTCTCAAGAACTTGGATTTTTTGTTTTGTTTTGTTTTGTTTTTTAGTGAACAGACAAGGACATTTGGAACTGAGCAAAATGTAGATTCCACAACAAAGGAACCTAGTTGCTGAAAGCGTTTGAAATTATACTTTAGAGAAACTTAATTAGCCTGCTGTGTCTGACCGCAGCAAGGAGCCAGAATCTGGCCATGATTTGACAAGGGAAAGGGCCACAGCCAATGAGTACTTAATAATGAGTAATGCACATCATTATTTCCTGGCCAGACCACCATTCTCTTGCTATTTATTTGCAAAGGGCCTTGCTCTTTTCCTATATAACTCTTTGGAGGAGATGCATTCTTTTTCAGACTACTGTTCCCTGTATCCAAGCTAAAACATAGTACATTTTAGTCTTTTGCCTGAACTGAACATTTGTTTTTATTTATATACAGAAAAACAAATGTATTAGAGCATAGCATTATGAAATGAAACCCAATTTTTAATTTCCTAATTACCCCTGAAATGTGCAAATCTTTAGTACTGAAAGAAAATTTGGAAAAAAATTTGCAAATATCAGATTGGCACTCAAGGACTGCCAAATTACAATCTGAGAGCTTTCTCTGGTTTGTTGAATGCCTATAACAAGTCACTTAACCTCATTGTGTTGCAGTTGGACTAGCTAACTATAGGCTAGAGCTTGTGCAGTAGTCTAGTCTATTCTACCAAAAAGTCTGGCATATGATTCTTCCTCCCTATCTCTTTGCAATCCCTTGGAATTTGTCTTCCACCCCCGACATTCATCTGAAACTTATTCTCATCAATTTCACCAATTATCTCTGTATTATTAACACCAATAGCTTTGTCTTAATCCCCATCTCTTCTTTTAAACTCTGATTTAGAAAAGCATTTGATATTGTTGGCCACTACTGAATACTCATTCTTCCTTATGTTTTTATCCCATCTCTATCCTGTTTCTTTTCCTACTTTTATGGACAATTATTTTTCATTTTCCTTTGCAGGATCATCATGCATGTCCCCTCCCTTATGTAAAATATTAGTGCCCCAGGGCCCTTTGCTTAGTCATCTGCTCTTCTCTCTATATGCCTGCTCTCTTGGTCATCTTGTCATTTCTATAGCTTAATTGGTACATTTATTCAAATGACTTCCAAATCTACTTATATAGCTCTCTTCTTTCTCATGAGTGCTAGTGATGCATCTCCAACTGTCTGTTTCATATCCCCAGCTGAATGTTGGAGGCATCTCAAGGTCAACATGTCCAAAATAGAACCCATCTTTCCCCCTAAACACAACCCTTCACCTATTTTTTTTTTAAATTTCTGTCAAGGGCACTGCAATCTTTCCAGTCATGAAATAGAAGTCATTTCCCAGATTTTCACTCTTATTCACTCCCCCCCACCATGTCTAATCAGTTGCCAAGTCTTATAAATTTTCCCTTCCACAGCATCTCTTGCCTCTGTCCCTTTCTTTCCGTTCACATAGCTGTCACTCTATTTCAGCACTTATCTCCACTTGCTTGAACTACTGTAATAGCCTGCTAATTAGTTTCATCTAGTCCCTCTCTCTCTCTCTCTCTCTCTCTGTCTCTCTCTCTGTCTCTCTGTCTCCTCTCTCTGTTTCTCTCTCTGTCTCCTCTTTATATCTCTTTCCTCTCTCTGTCTCTCTCTCTCTCTCTGTGTCTGTCTCTCTCTGTCTCTGTCTCCCTCTCTCTGTCTCTGTCTCTCTCTGTCTCTGTCTCTGTCTCTCTCTCTCTCTGTCTCTCTCCTCTCTCTGTTTCTCTCTCTGTCTCCTCTTTATGTCTCTTTCCTCTCTCTGTCTCTCTGTCTCTCTCTCTGTCTCTCTCTGTCTCTCTGTCTCTGTCTCCCTCTCTCTGTCTCTGTCTCTCTCTGTGTCTCTGTCTCCCTCTCTCAGTCTCTCTCTCTCTCTCTCTCTCTCTCTCTCTCTCTCTCTCACTCCCACAGAGGTGCCATTGAGCAAAGCATGGATGTACCCATGTCATTCCCATGGTCAAAAAGCTCCAGTGGTTCCCTACTGTCTCTGAGATAAAGTTCAGATGCCTCTGTCATTTAAAATTCTTTACAATTTGAGTTCCCTCTGTCTTTCAATGCTGATTGCACAATACATGTAATACTCACACATCTGCTTATCAAATCTAAGTTCCAGCCCAACTGACCTATTTGATATTCCTCATAGAAGACATTTTGCCTTCCCCACTCCTTGACTTTCCACAGTACCTGTGCCATGCTTTAAATATTTTCTGCCACTCACCTCTGTCTCTTAGAAACACTAGCTTCCTTCATATTCTACCAACTACAAGAAACCTTTCCTGTCATTTGTTTTAGACTCCATGCCAAATTATTTTGTATTTTTTTTGTAAAGATTTTGTATTTACTAATCATTGGTGTACATTGTGTCCCCTGCCATCTAATGAAATGTAAGCAGTTTAAGGGCAGGATGTCATTTTTTTTTGGTAGCCTCATTGCCTTGTCCAGTACTGGGCATACAGAAATTTATTTATTGTTCATTGGTTGGAACAGAACAAGAAGAACTTCATTCAGGTATATGGAAGAGTAGGGAGAAGGAGAAAAATGAAATGAGAGAGAGAAATTGGAAGAAAATGAGAGAAACAGGACTGACCCTTCCCAAGTACTCATCTTGAATGTATTCAACTATGACTTACTTTTCACAAACACCTGTTTGTAGGAAATTATAAAATTTTATAGCTCTAATGTTAATGTCAAACTTAATGTTTCACATAAAAGATGACACCGCTAAGTGCTGTATTCATAAAAAAAACTGAAGATTAGGTAGACATGTGAGAATCAGTTTTAATTGTCAATTATATTTGGATATGTGGGCTAAGAAAGACAATGTGACATAGTGGATAGGGGTCTGGTCTTGGAGTCAGGAAAAATTGACTAGGATTAAGTCTTGTGTGATCATAACTTGAAAATGAGTTGCTGATCTTTATCAGCAGAAAGTATTTCTACCAGGGGATTTCCCTACACTGATGAAATCAAAAGTTCCAGACAGATTTTTTTTAAGTGAAACTAATGTTTTGTGATGAAAATAGAGCATTCCAACTATTTCTATTAATAAAAAAATAACCAAAGGTTTGGGTACAAAGATCGATATGGACAGCTATGTTTGAACATGTCAGGAAGTTAGTTTGACTTCTGCACTGTCTAAATGTGAGTGAAATTAGCCCAGTTTTTCTTATAGAAAACAAATGGGATTTGCATCCCATTCATAAGAAAAGGACTGAATTCCCTGTTTCATTTTCTGAAGTCTTTTTCAAATTACTGACAATGTATTGCTTTTTCTTATTGAAAGGAAATGGGAAATAGATGAAAGAGACTTTTAATGATTCAGGTGAATGTTTTGTGTAAAAAGCACATCCTGGAAAGTTGCTCCTTTTGTAGAACTCACAGTTGTTTGTGCAATTTCAATAAATCCCAATGACTTTTAGGGCATAGGGCTCCTTTAATAAGATATCATGACTATGCCACCAAAGGCATGGAAATCAACCTTTCTAAGAATTAATTCCTCTCAGCCTCACCAGCTTTCCCGCATTGTCTTTATATGAGCCATCTTTCCTCTCCTGCCCGAGGCCAGGTCATAGGGAGATGGTGACAGGCCCACGCGCAGAAGAACTGCATTGCTGCCAGGCAGAACATTTTTCATCTCAGATGTGAAACATGACAAATGTGGCCACTTGTTGGTCCCATGTCCTGGTTCCCCATCCTGAAGCCTATTTCCTTGGATGCCTCTTGTTATGCAACTTTTTTCCTCCTCATGAATAACACCCATGGAAGCTCACTCAAACATACTACCATCTCCAATCCCCTCCTCCCATCAAATCTGGATAAAAGACTGAACTGCTGATTCCCATCCATTTCTCTGTTTCTCTTCTCTTGCATCATTGTGTCTCTTAATTACCTGGAACACTCATTTCCACTTACTTTCTCACCTTGTTCCTGAGCAGATGACCAGATGGTAGATGGCTCACACAGAGGGGATAGACTCACAGAGAAGTTATTGCAAGTACTTTTGCATTATGTCTTCAAATTGGGCCAAGTACAATAAAGGCTAGGAAAGCTAGCTGCTCAGTCAGAGCCATGAGAAAGCTTTCAGATACCCTCAACACACCATGGAAGCATTTCCACAAGTCAGTAGGATGTACTATAATTATGTGGAAAGAGTAGGGCAATTTCCATCAGCTTCAAAAAAATCAATTTGTCCAGGGACAGTCAACTTACCTTAAACAAAATTCTGGCTTTTTAACAAGGTTGATAAAGGAAAAAAGGAAAAAAACAACAACAACAAACAAAAATTAGCCTTGTGATGACTGCAGTTGCTGAGGTGGAAGAAGGTCATTTAGTGGCATCCAACCCACCTGACACTTCTCAAATCAGATATGAGTGTGATTCACATTCAATATCCTCTCTTCCCCCATTCCTAGGCATACAAGCAAATGTTTAGGATGGATGCAAGATGCGTAGTGCTATTTTCATCTTGGAACAGGTGCCCACACAAGGAATACTGCTAAAAACTAAATGTGAAGTGCTGTTCAGTTTTGTTGTTGTTTTGTTTGTCTTATCAATGCACTAGAACGGACCTGGCTAGAACTCGGAATTACATACCCATATCTCAACAACTGAGCATCAGTCCAAAGGGACCTGTTATTTTCAACTGTGCTAAGGGGAAAAATTGACTCTTGAGAGTCTGCTTCTCCTTTCTGGGGTGTCAGTAGAATCCCTCAGCCATCCAAACACTTTAAAACCCAATAGTTTTAACTGGTTCTTCACTCTATCAATAACCACACTAAATATGGGAACTAAAAGTCACAGGTTAATAAAAGAATTGAGGTGAACTGGGCTCCAGTCTGAGATGCCCCTGGTAGCAAGGAGTGGCAAAATGACAAGAGACACACTGAATAAATGTTGGGATGTGTTCATTTGGAGGCATGATGAAACATAAACAGATCCAAGTCAGATTTGTACCAGATGTCAAAGTCAGTCCTACTCTTTTGGTTAAGGGGAGTTAAGATAGAAAATATTCCCAAAAGGCAAGTACAAAAATAGCAAAAAGAGATTGTAAACAAAAGCTCTCAACCTCAGTTAGAAATAAGCTTTAATAAGAATACATAATTTTTGTCATGTTACCTATCCTTGTTTCCGTCTTTCTTACATGTCTTAATGAAATCTGACCTGCGTGGAGGATCATCACATTCATTAGATGCTTAATTACACTCAATTAAAACCTAAGTTGAAGCATGACAGCTTTTGTTATGTTTGTACCCATTGTTCAGGCTGATCTACAACTCCTTCTCTGATGCCTAAAAATACACCAGTGTCACCCCATTCTAGAACAAACAAACAAAACTCTCTTCATCCTATCATTCTTACAAAAAAAATTTTTTTTAACTTTGAGGGACAGCTAGGTGGTGCAGTGAATAGAGCACCAGCCCTGGAGTCAGGAGGACCTGAGTTTAAATCCAGTCTCAGACACTTAACATTAACTAGCTGTGTGACCTTGGGCAAGTCACTTAACCCCAGTTGCCCTGCCTTCCCCCATCCAAAAGGCAAAAAAAGAAAAAAGAAGAAAAAGTTTGAAAAAGCCATCTACATTTACTGCTTCCCTGTCTTTCATGCTCTTCTAAACCCTCTGCAATCTAGCTTCTGACCTCATGATGCTACTGAAACCACCCTATGCAAAGTTGTCCATGATCTTTTAATTGCCAAATCCAATGACCTTCTCTTCATCCTCGTCTTTACTGAACGCGCGGTAGTATTGAACACAGCTGATCACCTCTTCATGGAAACTGCTTCAGTTTTTGTGACACTTCTTTTCTTCTTCTTCCGTCTGTCAGAGTATTCCCTTTCAGCCTTCTTTGCTCATTCTTTATCCGTGTCATATTAAGGAGGGCACCAGCATCTTCTCAGTCATTCAGGTCACAATGTAGGTGTCATCTTTTATTTCTCACTCTAACTCACCTCTACCTATCTGATCCATTGCAGATCATGTTGTTTCTTCTTCCCTAACATATTATGTATAGATTCTTCTCCTAATCCCTTTTCTCTACTAAACAGCAACAACCCTAATGTAGAACCTCATCACCTTGTGCCTTGATTTTTGCAACAGTCTTTTTCACTGGTCTCCTTGCCTCAAGTCTCTCCCCAATCCACTCTACCCTCCACTTAGAAGCCAAGTTGATTTTTTGAAAGCCTTGATCTGGCCATGTCATACCTTAGTCAATGAGTTCCAGTTACTCCCTATTATATGCAGGATCAAAACTCCTCTGTTTTGCACTTAATGCTCTTCTTCATACTCCAGTCCCTTCCTACCTTTTGAGTTTTTTTATACTTTATTCTCCTTCTCACACTTTATAATTCATCCACAGTGATTACCCACTACTTAACATTCTGCATATACATCATACTTCATCTCCTGTCTCCCTTGAAGAAATGTACACCTCAAAAGGGAAGAAATACAATGCTTCAAAAGGAGAGGGACAGAAAAAGAGAGAAAATGAGATCTATAAAAACATAAGAAAGAGGCAAAAAAGCATCCAAATATGTGTTTTGAAATTGAAGGGAAGAAAAATGCAACCTAGAGGAAAAAGGGACAATCGAACAATAAATAAGTATCAATTCAATACCCACCATGTTCCAGGATCCAGGCACTGTGCTAGCTGCTGAGAAATAAAAATAGAGAAAATAGTTAAAGAAATAACTCGACTCATAAGTATTTTACATTCAAAAGGGGAAAGCAGCTAGTACATAGAACATGAACATCACAAATATAAAGTGAATAAATACAAATACACGTATGTGTACATGTGTGTGTAGCTATGGGTGTGGGATTGGGAGGCGGGTGTATGTGTGAGAAATGAGGCAACTAGATGATTCAGTGGATAGAGTGTTGGGCCTGGAGTCAGGAAAACCTGAGTTCAAATCCAGCTTCAAACGCTCACTAGCTGTGTGACCCTGGGCAAATTACTTAACCTCTGTTTGTTTTAATCCACTGTAGAGGGAAAATGGTAGTTAAAGTTGAGCAATCTTGAAAGAATAATGTCAAAAATTCTAAATCCCAAGAAAAGCTAAGGATTTGGATGAATATTAAAGACAATTTATCTATGTTGGAAGTAGGAGAGAGATACAAGAACAAGTAGAGGGCTATTGCTTGAGGTACATGGGGTGATCTATTCAATCTCTAATTCATTTTCTCCATTCAATAGAATGATCCCCAGACTTAGAAGTATAGAACCAAAAAAGAAAAAAATGACAAGAAGGTGAGTACAAAATAAGTAAAGAGATGGCAAGAGAGTACCCATGAGTTCTAGTCATCAGATTCAGACAGATTGTGTTCAGGGTACTAACATAATCCATAGATGTGATTGTTAAGTTGCTGTTTTGGAAAATGGGAAAGTAGCTGCCAGGTTGTATGTGACAAAATGACCTGATTTCCAAAAATGGAGGTATGAATCCTTCAGAGTACACACTAATGAGTTTGACTTAAGTTATTAGGAAAAAATATTTAAAATATGGTTTTTAAGCTCTAAGAAATGAATAATGATCCCTAGGAGCAAGGGTGAGTTTAATGAGAATAAGATATGCCCAGATTATTTAATTTCCTTTTTTTGACTGTTATTAGGCTGTTAAATAAAGGAATCTAATACACCAAGCAATATGTTTAACAAACTATCTCACAATAGCCTTGTGGATAAAATAGAAAAATGTGGACTACATTATGGCCTAGTAAGATGACTTCAGAAAAGACTACATCTAGAGACTGATGATTAATGAGTCAACGTCAAACAGAAAAGATAGCTCTTATGAAGTTTCACAGGACTCTCTCCTTGCTCCCATTCTATACACTTAAAAAACCCCAATGATTTGAATATTCAAATAAGCATAGAAATATCATGAAATAGCAAGTTGAGTGCTGAACTTGGATTTAGAAAGATCTAGCTAAGATTCTTGCCTTTGATTCTTTTTAACTATATAAACCATAGCAAGTTATTTATTTAGTCTAATTTTCTTCAGTTGCAAAATGTGGATAATAATAACCACAGCAACTACCTGATAGGGTTGTTGTGAAGTTCAAATGAGATGACATAAGTAAGTAAATCACTTTTCAAACTTTAAAATGTTATACAAATGCATTATCATTGTTGTCATTGTTTTTATTATTATTAACCAATTCAAATGAATTCCATAAGTGAAAGAGGGGAACGAGTGAGTCAATAAATGTAAATGTATTTGTTAAGCACTTACTATAGTTACCAAACGTGCAAAGTTGGAGCTGAGAGGATTACAAGAACAAAAATGAACATAGCATCTGCCCTCAAAGAGCTTACATTATTGTAAGACTACACATAAAAGGGAATGGTGACCAGTGAAGTGCCCTTTGGTCAGGAAAGCTTCAGGAATGGTAAGGAGAGCAGGAGTTTGGCACATCCCGTCCAGGAACAATAGCTGAACTGATTTGTTATGGTTCAAGAACTGAAGAAATACGGGGAGGAAGGAGGAGGATAAGAAAAATATAAAGAGTAGATTGTAGGGTAAGGCAGCTATGTAGTAGAGAGAGACAGATTTGGAAAATTCAAAGTAAAGTGAAACATGGTTGGGTCTTTTCCTTAAATAGTGGCCTGGACAAGGTAGTCAACAATCATGAGATAGGATGTCAGGGCAAAAGTTTCTTCAGAGCCAGAGAATGGAGCATGATAGTGGGATATTGTTTTTGCAAAGTAGTTAAGGCTTGCATCAGATGACATGAAAGTCCTCTTTAGCTCCACCTGTGGTGTATATGTGATTTTATTTTTAACGAAATTGTTTGGAAGTTAATTCTGTCTGAAAAACCTGCTTCCAAAGACCTTAGCTTTGACCCAGTTGATTACTGTATCTGCTTATTGTACCTGCCTTCTGGAGAGAGAGAAGTAATCAAAATATTGTACTATTAGAATCAAACAGAAGTGAAATGAAAGGTTGGCCAGTATTTTGGAATTGAAAAATAAAGAGGAAAAAGTCTTATCTACCACTGCAGATTGAGATGTCCCCCTTAATTTATCTTGAAAACCCAGTGACTAGTTGTACAGTATCATATGTCCCTAATAAGTATCTGTGCTCTCTGTGGAAGTAATATGGGGTGTCTCCATCTTTCTAGCATCTCTCTTTAATTACCCAGCAGGGTACTGGGTACTTCACTTTTAGACAGCAGCTCCCCAGCAGGCATCAACATTGTGCTGGACACAGTATGAGGCCTCTCCATAGCTGCAAACAGTTTTTTTCTTAGCGATTTCATTTTTGACTAATGGTTGCACTATAGATTGCCTCCAAAACCTGAAAATATCACATTTATCTATTAGTTCCCTACTACTCTCTCCCCTTTTCTTTCCCAAAGGCACAATCTCTTCCTTTCTAGCTAAACAAATGAAACAGGACTGTATGATTCTGACAGTGTCCTTTGATAACAAGAAATGCCATGAAACTACATTTCCTTGAGGTCTGACAAACTTTTCTATACTGTAATGTCCAGGACATTCTTTTTCTGTCACCAAAAGAACAAGTTCTATCCCTTTTCTAAATGTTTGTCATGGGCAACAGTAGCCACCATAAGAGAATGGAGTCTTCTTCCAGGTGTTTGCTTATTCAAAAAGGGTTTGACTTGAACTTTTTTTTTCATGTTTGGAGTAAAAAATAAATGATTTTCAGTATTTTTGTTCTGAAATTATAAAAAGGCAAGACATTTTCCAGAGGTTAACATTTTGGTTGGAAGATAACATGCAATAGCATCTCAAATCTTCTATCTCATTGTCAGAGAGAGAAGAACACAGTCTTCATTCATGAGGTTGACCAGACATTACCATAACCAAGTAATGTGGATGAACACTGTCATTGTAATATCTTCATTCACTCAACGGGGTGCAGTAGAAAAAGTGGTTGCTCTGGAGTTAAAGGACCTAGGTTCGAATTCCACCTCTAATGCCTATCACCTAAAGGATCTTGGGTAAATCACTTCACCAAACAGTTGTTGGAGTTTTGTTTTGTTTTTCAGTTTCCTCCTGTGTAAAAAGAGGGGATTGGATTAGAGGATCCATTTTAAATTTATGATTATGATACTAGACCATATGCAGAAAGTCGTGCTAACCATTATAGGAAGTACTAAAATGAGTAAAATACGGTAAATATCTTTGAAGAGTTAGGAATCTGATAAGAGGGGAATAAATGAAGAGAGCAAACCTTTATCAATTGAAAATAAAGCATAGAGAGTTTAAGTGAGTTGCCCAGAGTCACACAGCTCATAAATCCCTAAGGTTAGTTTTAAACTCAGGACTTCCTGACTCCAGGCCAAGTATTGTGTCCATTGCACCACCTACCTGCCAGAGCAGAATGAGGTCCAATACTAATAGGAAAGATAAGACAAGTACAAAAATAAACATTATACAAGGCAGAGAAGAAGGGACTTAGGAGAAGTACAAATAAACATCTATCAGAGTTCTGGATTAGGGAGACATTTTATCAAGTGAAGAAGAACAGTTTAAGCTAAATTTTCATTTTCATCCAGTCACCAGAGGAGCACCATGGCATAGTGCAAGCTGGCCTCAGAGTCCAGAAGAGCAGGGTCCAAGCATCACCACTGATACATAAACACTGGTTATGAGACCCTGATGAAAGGTGAAGGGGGAAAGAGGAAGGGAATGAGCATTTCTATAGCAGCTACAATGTACCAGGCACTGTGCTAAGAGCTTTACAAATATTATCTCATTTGATCTTTGCAACAACTCTGGGAGGTAGGTGCTGTTATTACTGTCTCTTCATCAAGATGAGAGGTTTTCTTCACAGATACATAAAGCAAACATGAGCCATTTATGAATATACCAATCAGGAGGAGGTCAGAGAGGTCTAAACACAAGGGTTGGCAGAATTCCTCTCAAGCCTATGCTCCTGGTCCATTAATCAGTTACTCTATCTGCCTCTATCCATATATCCCCACTCCTATGGGATATGAACAAACTAGTCTGAATGAGATGTTAAAGTATATAATTTATAAACACATGCCCTTATACAATGGAAGAAAAAATGTCTCTCCCCCATCTGTATCTCATATGCAAAGGAGTGATATCATGACCATTCTCCACCTGGCTAAGGGTTTATCTCTTTAAAGTCCTCGACAGTCATTTGTTAAATCTTTTCATCTGAGGGGTCTAGAACAGTGCCTTTCACAGAGTAACACTGAATAAGTATTCATTGAATGAATTAATGCCTCCCAAATCCTCTCCAACTTGGTAGCTAATGTCCAAACCTCCCCTCTCTCCTGATTATTAGACTCAATTGCTTTCATCTGAGGTTTCTGATCCTCATTTAAATATTTGTCTAACTATGAATGATGGAACTAAGAGGCAGACTTTGATAGGGGGGCAAGGAAAGACTCTGGGGGTATCTAAGGCAGATGAATGATGGGTTAGGGAAAGGAGCATCACGAAGTGGGGAAAATGAAGCAAAATACAGAAGGAAATTAGGTACTACAACAAAATTTCTCATACTTCAGTATTTTACTTAATCAAGCATCCCTTTTTTTCTCCTCTCAATAGTCAGCTTATATTTTTATACTAGCTCTTCTCAATGATATAGCTGTCCTAGGCACCATGCCATTCTATCTAAGAGAGAAATTTCAGCAATGGGTAGAATCAGAATTTAGGTTTTACAAGGAGGTAATTAGTGAATCATTGGTGGGGAAATGGAGGCAGTGAGCAAAGATGATTTTTCTTTCAAGAAATTTAGTAGTGAGATGAAGGAGATACATAGGAACATTAGATGAGATGGATGAGTCCAATGAGGGTTTTCAAGGATGTTCATAGACAATAGGCAACCAGTAAGTAGGAGAAAAATAAAGATGAGAGAAAGGAGTAAAGATTAATGAATATAGATCTTTTATTTGGAGGAATTTTTTCCTACTATGAACATTTATTTTGTCTCGCTCCCACCCCCATACTGAGAAGCTTGGGGATACTACTTGCTGAATTTGATTTCCAATATTTTATTGAATTTTACTTTTTAAATTAGAATTTCTTTTCTCTCTCACTAACTACTCCCCTTAAAGAAAAAGAAAATAATAATGTAATAAATATGCATAGTTTAGTGAAACAGTTTCTACGTTGACCATGCTCCAAAATGTAGTTCATTCTCTATCTTGAGTCTATTACCTTCCTATCAACAGGAAGGGACCGTGCTTCATCCCTGGTCTTCTGGGATCATTATTGATCACTGTTGATCAGAGTTCTTAAATAACTGTAACTCATGAAAGAGATAGGAGTCGGCATAATTTAGGATACAAGGAGAGGGTTTAGACTTGGCAAGGAGGACCATATTGTCCTCTAGGAACAGACAAAAGAATAAAAGTATGGGTGAAAATCTACTGTTTGATAAACTCAAAGACTCCAGTTTCTGGGATGAGAACTCACTATTTAACAAAAACCACTGGGAAAACTGGAAAATAGCATGGCAGAAACTAGGCATAGACCAACATCTTATACCATATACCAAGATATAGTCAAAATGAGTTCACAATTTAGATATAAAGGCTGATGCTATAAGCAAACTAGGAGAACAAGGAATAATTTACATGTCAAATTTATGGAGCATGGAAGAATTTATGACCAAATAAGAGATACAGAACATTATGAAATGCAAAATGGATAATTTTGATTACATTAAATTGAAAAGTTTTTGCACAAACAAAGACAATGCAACTACAATTAGAAAGGGAAGCAAAAAGCTAGTAAACAATTTTTACAACTGATATCTCTGATAAAGACCTAATTTCTAAAATATATAAAGAACTGAGACAAATTTATGAGAATACAAGTCATTCCCAATTGATAAATGGTCAAAGGATACGAACAGGGAGATTTCAGATGGAGAAATTAAAGCTATCTATAGTCATATGAAAAAAATGTTTTAAATCACTATGGATTAGAGAAATGCAAATCAAAACAACTCTAAAGTACCACATCACATTTATCAGATTGTCTAACATGACAAAACAGGAAAATGACAAATTTTGGAGAAGATGTAGGGAAATTGGAACATTAATGTATTGTTGGTGGAGTTGTGAACTGATCCAACCATTCTAGAGAGCAATTTGGAACTATTCCCAAAGGGCTGTAAAACTGTGCATGCCCTTTGACCCTGCAATACCGCTTCTAGATCTATATCCCAAAAAGATCATAAAAATGGGGAAAGGACCCACATGTACAAAAAAATATTTATAGCAGCTCTTTTTGTGGTGACCAAGAATTAGAAATTGAGGGGATACCCATTAATTGGGGAATGGCTGAACAAGTTGTGGTATATGAATGTATTGGAATACTATTGTTGCATAAGAAATGATGAGCAGGTAGACTTCAGAAAAACCTGGAAAGATTTACATGAACTGATGCTAAGTGAAATGAGCAGAATGAGGAGAACATTGTATGCAGTAACAGCAACATTGTGTGATGACCAACTTTGATAGACTCGCTTCTTCTCGGCAATTCAAGGATCTAAGATAACTCCCAAAGGCTCATGATAGAAAACGCTATTCACATCCAAAAAAAGATTTATGGAGTCTGAATGCAGATTGAAGCATACTATTGCTCTCTTTTTTGTTTGTTTCTTCTTTTTCATGGTTCCTCCCATTGGTTCTAATTCTTCTTTACAACATGACGAATGTGAAAATATGTTTAATATGAATGTCTATGTAGAGCCTATATCAAATTGCATACTGTCTTGGGGTGGGGAGAGACAGAGGGGGAGAAAATTTGGAACTCAAAATATTATAGAAGTGAATGTTGAAAACTGAAAATTAATTAATATTTAAAAGAAAAGAATAAGTGAAGACATAGAGATGTTTGGAGTTATAGAAAAGGGCAGATGAGAGAGCTCATAGTGAATGCTATTAGTAAAATAGGAGATGACAATTTCTGTGGTCAAGATGTTTGGACCAGCTACTATATGAAGTAGAACATGGAGTCAGAGACAAATGAAAGGATTTCAAGCAGCATAGATTCATAGATCTGGGACTGGAAGGACCTTAGAAACAATCTAGTCCAACTTTCTCATTTAAGAGAAGAAAATAGGCCCACAGTGGTTAAGTGGTTTACTCAATACCACATAGGTAGCAAAGATCAGAAGTGGTATTGGAACCCATTTTGTCACTGAAGGCCCATTGATTGACTCAAAAAACCTTTGTGTTCAAATTGAAGAGAGTTATTAAGCTATAAAAAGTTATCTAGGACAGTTATCTATGCTTTAAAAAGTTATTTAGGATATTCTCCCAACATTGTTATTTGGTGGTGGCTATGCAGGTGTGGGAAACTTGCTAGCATGGTTTGCGGAGTACTAAAAGAATGCAAACTCCATGAGGGCAAGAGATGTTTACCTTTTGCACTAGACTAGAGCCTATTAAATGGCAAGAAGCTGGGGTGGGGAGGGCGGTGCAGAAAACAGGTAAGGAGAGAAGAGAGGAGAGGAAACTGACAATGGACACAGTGAAATATACATATTTGAGTCAATCACAGAAATTTATGAGAAGTACAATTAAATCAGCTGTTATGGGAATCTGAAGATCTTCCCTGCCCCTAGGCCCTTTGCTAAAGTATCTACGTGACTGAGGACCCTTGGATATTTGAAAGTATACTCTGTTCCCTAATAGGCTGAATGTGGTCATGTGGAGCCTGTG
>CM053580.1:465824367-465872831 GCA_028627135.1 Pseudochirops cupreus
ATATACTCAACATTCAAGCAAAACATACTGATCTCAAAGATATAACGCTTAGAGTCAAGCTAAGGATCATAGGTATCCCAGAAGAATATGACAAGACAAAAAAAAATCTAAACACCATAATCTAAGAAATAATATAATGCCTCAAACTTCTGAAGAGAGAAAATTAAATATGAATTTAAATAATTCATAAATCACTTCCAGAAAAAAAAACCCGAAGGCTACAAACCTTAACACATAGAGTGGTTAAATTTAACAATTCAATTCAGAAACAAGTTCTGCAAGTAATTAGAAGAAAGACCTTCAAATACAAAGGAAAGGAAATTTGAATAACAAAAGACTATTCTGCTCCCACTAGAAAATGCAGGAGGGAATGGAATACTGTGTTTCAAAGAGCAAGGGAACTTAAGATTCAGACCCTCATAACCTACCTTGCATATCTGAGCTTAACCATAAATTTGAAAAGATAGATGTTCAATAATAAAGAAGTGTTTGCAACATTGTTTAAAAAAAAAGACTTGTTGAGATTTGTTTCTCAAACACCCTAAACAACAGAAATGCAGGAGGGATGGATGTATAGAGCGGTCAAGGACAGTAGGAGTAACAGAATGACAGCAGAGAGATCAATAGGAGATTTTTTTCTAAATGTACATAAGACAATGGGTGAAGTTTAGGTGACGGTAACAATGAAGAGGAGGACATGGAACTTTATGTGCAGAACCTGGCCACACCTTGACTACAAGTGAATCATTTTTTTTTTTGGTGGGACCACACTACAGCCTGGGAGAGTACATGAAAGGGGAAGGAGAGCAGGGAATTAGAGAAAAATGTGTTATGTGCCTGGTTGAATAGAGGAATAACAACAGGGGTAAGTGATTGCTATGGTCTCAAGAAGAGAAGAGTTGTTGGGGAAGAGTAAGGAAGGGCTGAAAAGGTGGTGAGGAGGAAATAAAACAGGCCTTGCTTTGGTGGTGGGAAAGAATTCCATTGATTAATGCTCCTATGAGTGAAGAGAAATGATTTGTGAAGGAAGATGGGGACCTTGTGCTGGATGTGGGCATGGGGATTTGGTCCTTGAAAAGCCTATTTATCTTCCCTTAAGGGTAAGGGGGAGTGAAAGTCCTAGGGCCAACTGGCACCTCAAAGAGTGGGAGAGTATGGGAGATTTTGAGGCAAATGAGGAAAGAAAGGTAAGCAGGGCAGGTATAAATCAGTGGTTGGCTTGATGTGGTGGGAGAAAGGCCCTGCCATGGAGTAGTGTTCTCTCTGACACCTACAACAATTGGCATTGTTCTGAGAGTGAGGCACTATGGAAAAGGGGAATCTACAGAGAAAGCTCTTCAAGGCAATGACAAAAACTGCCTCAAGGAGAGATCTAAATATGGGTGCCTTGGAAGCTTTGATTGCATGAGGAATACAGAAACTATAGAGAGACTAAATAAGTATAGGTATAATGAACCAGAGAATAATAATCTAGAGTAGATTGAAAGAAAGAGTGGAAGGAGAGAGTAAGAGAAACCCTCTCTGGAAAGTGATACAAAGAATTAAATTTTAAAAGCTAATGAAAAGGACTAGTTGAAGAAGAGAGGAAGGGGGAGTTTATTTCATTAACTGAGAAAAAAAGAATGGGGAGAGGAATTAAATAATCAGATAAAAGCAAGAAAATAAAAGGAACTAATAAATAAAATCTCCAAAGGGAAGGTATAACAAATGGAAAAGGAGTAGTGGAGAGAATAAAAGAGCCATATGACCTTCTCAATAGATGCAGAAAAAAACTTTGATGGAATACAGCATATTTTTATGCTAAAGACCCTACAAAGTATAGGCTTGGAGGGATCATTTTTTTTTGATATCATAAAGATGTATCCATTTAAAAGCAAAAGCAGAAAAAAGAAAATCCATTCCAATTAACTACGAAACACATAAAATATCTGGGAATCAACCTACCAAATCATGCAAAAGACTCATATAGTTTCAATTACTAAGTGTGCCTTAAAGATATAAAAACCAACTTAAATAATTTAAAGAATTCTAGTGCTCATGGCTAGGCTTTGCCAATACAATAAAAAAGAAAATACTATCAAAGTTAAATTATACTTTTAAATCCATACCAATCAAATTACCAAGGGGATATTTTATAGAATTTGATAAAATAATTTTAAAAATTGGAAAAACAAAGGTCTAGAATATCAAGGGAAATAATTCAAACAAATAGAAATGAAGGAAGACTAGTACTTTCAGAATCAAACTATATTATAAAGCATCAGCTACCAAAATCATCTGTTATTGGTTAAAAAATGGATAGATCTGTTGAGCTTTGGGGTTTAGAGGTACTTGAGACCCCCAAATACTGACATGCTGGGTCCTGCCAAATGAATTCTAATCAAGCCTTTTCTCAGTCAAAGTAAAACAAAGTTTATTGAAGATTTACCATAACTGAGTAGACTCTTAAAGAACCTAAGTATTTGTGAGGCTTGTATTGGACAAGTGGGCAGTAATAATCTGACACAGAGTGAGTCTCTTCTAGATTAATCTCAGCACCTTCATGGAGGCAAGATGGATCTTATATATAGAAAGATTGTACAACAGATTTAGGGGTGGCCTAGAGGAGGAGTTTAGGGGGGGTCTTGAGGAGGAGTCTAAGGAGGATCTTTGATGGAGCTGAGGTCAGACCTGAGGAATGGGATTAAGGGTGGAAAATAGCTGAAGGCTACCTGGAGATGACAGACAACGGAGAGGTAGGCTAGTTTAAGGGTAACAGATTTGGATATAGATATTTTGATGGGATCTAGGGTGGAAAGTAGCTGGACAATGGAGGGCTAGACTAGGTTAAGAGCAAGAGATTAGGGCCTAACAATAATGACAGGTTTATGGCCTCAGGTGAATGCCTCATCAAGTGGGAAGATTCAGAGTTCAAGGGGTTTCCCAGAGCCTGTATCCCATCAGATCAATGTAATAGGCTAGACAAGAGAGAATCAGAAATAACTTAATAACCATTGCATTTAATAAAGTAGAAATCATTAATTCCCTAGGGGAAAAAACATCTCCTTATTTGATTTTTAAAAATTCCTAGGAAAACTGGAAAGACATCTGGTAGAAATTGGTCTTAGATTATTAACAGCTTACATACTAAATGTATTCACAATCTTAATATTAAAGACCATATTATTAAAAAATTAAAACAGAAGTAGATCATACTTTTCTCCTAGGAGATATATTCTTAACCAAACAAAAGATAGAGGGAATTTTAAAAGATAAAATATATAACTTTGAATATTTGAAACAGAAAAAACTTCTACAGAGTCAACATCAATGTGTAGAGGTCAGGAAGCCATAAAATGTTGAGGTCTAAGGTCAGGGGTACGCGAGACCCCAAAATACCAACATGCTAAGTCCTGCTGAATGAATTTGACTCAAGTCTTCTCTCAGCCAAAGTAAAGCAAAGTTTATTAAAGATTTGTCATAATGGGTAGACTCTTTAGGAGCCTTGGTATCTGTGACATTTGCATTGGACAAGTGGCCAGAATAATATAATACAGAGTGAGTCTGCGCTAGAAAATTCTCTGGCCTTCTCCATGGAGGCAAGATGGGTCTTACATACAGAAAGGCTGTGGGAGGATTTAGGGGTGGTCTAGAGGAGGAGTTTGGGGAGGGTCTTCAGGAGTAGTCAAATGAGGTCAGATTCCAGTAATGAGAGATTAAGGGTGGGAAGTAGCTGGAGGCTACCTGGAGATGAAAGACAATGGAGGGCTAGGTTGGTTTAAGAGTGTATAGATATTTTGGGAGGATCAAGGGTGAGGGCTAGCTGGGCAATGGAGGGCTAGGCTAGTAACAGAAGAGCTATAACAAAGGCTTATAGCCTCAGGCAAATGCCTCCTGCGGGAAGATTCAAGAAGAGCTCAAGGGGGTTCCCAGAGCCTGTACCTCATCAAATGCATCTAGGATAAGAGGTGAGGTGAATAATCTTTGTATCAAAATTTGCTGATAAGAGTTTGGTATTCCAAATTTATAAACAATGAATAAATGCAGATGACTGCCAACTATTCCCCATTAGTTAAGTGATCAAAGGATATTAATGAACAGTTCTCAAAAGAGTTGCAAGGTATTCACAACTACATGAATGAATGCTCCTAATCACTAATAAGATAAATGCAAATCAAAGCAGCCCTTAGATTTTATTTCACACCTTGAAAATTGGCAAATGTAACAAAAGGCCCAAGTAAATGTTGGTAGCCCATGATAACCATACTAGTGCATTTTTGGTGAAGCTATGAAACGGTGTAACCATTTTGGAAAACAATTTGGAATTTTGCAAATAAAGTAACTAATATGCCCATAATTTTTGAGCCAGAGACTATTATGAGGCTTACGCTCCAAAAAAAGCTATCAATAAAAAATAATCTTCATAGACATTAATTTATAGCTACATTTTTTCTACTAGGAAAATAATTGGAAATAAAGTAAGTGTCCATAAGCTGGGGAATGACCAAACAAATTGTGGCACACAAATGTGACAGAATATTTCTATGCTGTGAGATATTATGAGTGTGAGAAATACAGAAAAGTATGGAAAGATATACATGAACTGATGCAGAGTAAAGCATGCAGAGTCAAAAAAACCCCAATATATACAATAATTATAGCAATGTAAATGAAAGAACAACCTTAGACCAAAAAAATCAAAAGTGAATGTAACGAAATTATAAAAATCAAACATGACTTGAAAGAAGAAACATGAGCAGACATCTCCAATCCACCCCTTTGTAGAGGTGGGAATTCCACAGGTGTTACAGACTGCACATTTTTTTGTACTTTTTCAATGTATTGATCAGTGCTGTTTGTTTTTTTCCTTTAAAAAAATACTCTCCGTTATGTAGCTTGTTAGGAAGGGGAATGGGAAGGCATGATGGATACTAGGGACAACTATGATGTAAAAAACAGGAAAAAAAAATAAAGACAGTTTTAAAAAGAAAATCCAAAAAAGCAAAGCCCTTTTCTCAGTTATTTTTTTTAAAGTTATTTTCAAAGACTTATCTACATGTTGCTACCATCAGTGATCACAAGTCATTGAAGGTCACTGAAGGTCATTGAAGGTTAATTTCATATGCTGCTCAGCAGAAATTTCAGGGGTGGACATAGCTCCAGATCTGTTCTTAAGGTGCAGGTCCAAACTGGTACCACCCCTTCCCTATTATCAAGTATTGCACAGGAAAAAAATCCCTACATGAAAGCCAAGATTGAGTGTTACTGAAACAGCAACAACAACAATATGCATGTGAACACACACACACACACACACACACACACACACACACACACACACACACACACACACACACACACACACACACACACACACACACACACACACTAGATGGTTTTGACTGAATGGCAAGCCTTTAAAGTTGAGATTCTCCAAAGGCAGTATTAGAATGCAAATCAGAACTTTTGTTTAGGGTAGGCTAGAAGTAGACCCGACAGGAGCTTTTTGCTGTGGGCTTGGGGTGGGGACAAAAATCCCAGGAGAGTTGCTTGTCTACGTAAAGACTGTGCGCCCATACCTTTTGCACAAGCAAAAGGTGAGTGGGACAAGGGAGAAATCTTTCTTTGTTTAAATTCGTGCCAAAATGGGACTCCGCCCCTCCTCCAATGAGAAGTCAGAGACCCTTTGACTTTACCTGCACGGAGTCTGAACCCTCTCTCTCACCCAACAGAACTTCAAGGATGTGCTTTTTTATGACTTTTTATGACTCTCAGGGTTTTAAAAAAAGGGTGCCTGGAGGGGTGCTCTCTCTCTCTCTTTTCCTTTGGACATGTGGTGAGGAGAAGTCCCTCCTCGCCCCAGGGTATGATTTTTTTTAAGAATAAAACTCCCGTCTGCTCAAAGTTCTCTTCTACATTCCTTTGATTTGGGTAAGTGAGGTTTCTCACCCACACAGACTGACCTAGTCTTATGTAGTTTGAAATTGACACCATCATCAATAACATGATTGTGACATATTTATTTAGTTTTACTTGTGTTTTAAATCTAGTGTTCAATTCTGTAAAAAATAATTTTAAAAAACTTCTCAAATAGAAAGGACAGAATTGTAAAGAGAGGAGAGAAAAGGAGAAAAGGGCAAATTAGGGGAGAGGAAAAATCCTGTAAGCATGTATTAGTTTGGGTCATTTTATTAAAGATAGTAAAATTGATTTGGGGAACTTGGTGTTTGGGAGAGGTGTCCTCATGGCTTCCATTGCTCTAACTATGAGATGTTATATTGTACTATATGGAAGCAGCTTTTATGCAATATTTTAGCAGTACTGTTTAGAGAATGCACTAAACAAAAGAGTTCCCCGTTCTACCTTCTCTTCTACCTTACAAATCCTCTCACCACCTTACAACCCAAGGGCTAGATCCAGGACCATATTAGAAAAGAGATCTATTTCTAAATCCCTTAGAAAATAGCTTTGGAGGTAACTGACTCTTAGATTTCAGTGAAGCTTATCATGATTATGTTCTATAGAAGAGCCTTCTCTTTTTTCCCTGCTGCCTTATTTTCTCCTCATGTTGGGAAATCATTTTTCATTTTATTTCCTACTTTGTTCTGTGAGTAGCTGTACTGATTTCACAAATAGAGGAGAAGAATAGAAATCTCTATATTTGTTTTCTTTGCCACTGCTTAAATATTGATTTTTAGAAATTGATGACAGATCACCTCAGGCCTCCTAGGAAGCCTGGCTCAATGGAGACTGTTGCTTTTTCTCTAGCTGTTTTGTATCAGGAGCAGAGAATAAGCATTATTACTGTGTTTTGTGGTGATTATTTTTAAAATAATGTTAACATTTTCCTTTGGATTTAATTCATGGTCACAAAGGATGTCACTATTGCTGAAGAAGCTCCCAAGTAGTTACTGTCATTTCTGAGTGTTCAACAGAAACTGTGAGGTTATTGAGCTACTAAAGATCCTAAGAAACCAATCTCTTTCTTTGGCTAATTTTCAATCATTAATAATACTACTAATAACTGATATTTATGCAGTACTTTCAGCTTTACAAAGTACACTACTTTCTCATAATCTCCTCTGAATGTAACAACAATCTTAAAAAGTTAGCCTCACAGAAGTTATTATGCCTCTGTTTACAGATACTTCACTAAAGTTCTGATGTTTCATCATGTGATAGAGGGGATCCTTGATTCTTAATGGCTCTGGTGGCAAAGCACAAATTCTGGAAGATACTGCCAAGCTTTGGGGGCAGCTAGGTGGCACAGTGAATAGAATGCCAGGCCTGAAGTCAAGGAAGACTCATCTTCCTGAGTTCAAATTTGCCCTCAGACACTTACTAGATGTGTGACCTTGGACAAGTCACTTAACTCTGTTTGTTACTTAGTTTCCTCATCTATAAAATGAATGGGAGAAGAAAATGGCAAACCACTCCAGTATCTTTTCAAAGAAAACCCCAAATTGAGTCATGAAGAGTTGGACACAACAGAAAACAACACCACTACCAAGCTTTGAATGCTTCTAATATAGGCCCAGCAAAGACTTTCATGAGCTGTGTGTCTGTCATCTGAGGAAAATTCTTGCTAAGGTGAAGAGGCTCAATTTGTAGCTCAGTTGACTCAGAGTGATGAATTTTTCAAGCATATAAACTGTTGAAGACAAGTTAAGAAATTGTAGAGGACTTGGCAGGAGGATTCAAACCAATCCAATCACAGGTGCCTGAATTATAGAACTAGTTTACAAACAAGCAAACCAAGGTTATTTGTCTGGGGTCACATGGTTACTAATCATCAGGCACAGGAATCAAACTAGGTCTCCCCAGACTCAAATTCTAGTTAGTAATTTTTCTCCCATACCATTTAGCCTCATTAAAAAGTCTTTCACAAATGTTTAAGCTAATACCATCAACACAATTCGGCTGCTAGAAGCCTTTGCTGATCTGCCCCATTACTAGTGCTTTCCTCTCACTATTGCCTTGGATATGGTATGTATGGGGTATTCAGAGAGGACCGGCACCTCTGGTGTGAAAGCTTACAAAGCTCTTTTCAGGGTTGCTCATCTACCTTTGGTGTCCACCTGATTCACCCAACTCTTGCCTGTGACTTTAAGAAGCTGTAGCATATGCAGCAGCCACACCCCAGTAAAACCATCTAAGTAGATGAGCTAAACTAGGTTGAGGATAACCAGCAGGTCTCAAACCCATTGGGTGAGTTTTGGGGATGTCTACCCCAAGCACGTGAAGACTTCACCTGATGCCATGGGTAGATGAGGACAATTTGTTCCACCATCCAATAAAGTCTGCTAAAATAAGCAGTATGGAACCCCTTAGGGCTTGATCAGACATCAAAGGTGCCAAAGTCACCTAATGCATCCTGGACCATTACCAGTTGTCTTGACTTTTCTCCTGCCACTGGATTTTGATGACTCTGGAAGAGAGAGTGAGGCTGATGGTTTTGTGCAACTCTGCCTCACTTAAATACAATTCAAGCATAAGTCAAGACATCATTTGTCCTCTTTGAAAAGTAAGGACAAATACTTTATATTCATCTTAAATGTGTTTATGTACATATACATTGTCACATATTGTCTCCTCAGATACCATTTGAGTTCTTCAAAGGCAGGCATTATTCCATTTGTATCTTTTTAACCCAGCCCCTGGCACATAGTAGGCACTTAATAAATAATGTTGATCTAATGATTGATTAAATAAATACCCTGCTTCCTTTATTCGTTCTCTGAAGCCCTGGGTTTCCAAAAGAGTCAAACAGTAACTTCTTTGTTAACATATTGGGAAATGTAATAATAATTGACATTTACTCAATAGTTTAGGTAATAAACAACTTACATTTATAAAAAGTTTACAAAGTATTTTCTGTACATTAGCTTATTTGAACCTCACATGAACCCTATGAGATAAATGCTTCATTTGTTTCTTATTTTTATATACAGATGAGGAATGTCAGCCTGAGAGTGATTGTGACTAGTCCAGGGTCAAATAAAGTCAAAGCAAAAATAATTTATTAAGCAACTATTGTATGCCAGACATCATGCTAAGGATACAAAGAAAGGCAAAAGACAGTCTTTTCCCTCAAGGAACTCAAAGCCTAAGGGAGACAGCATCCAAAGTCAAGATATATCTAGAATAGATTTGAAATAAACTATTGAGAGAAGGTACTAGAATTAACAGGGATTGAGAAAAATTCCTATAGGAAGTTGAATTTTAGCTGGAATTTGAAAGAAACCAGGGAAGTATGGAGACAGATGATGAGGGAAAGAATCCCATGCATGGGAGACAACCAGTGAAAATTCCCAGAGTCAGGAGTTGGAGTGTCTTGTGTGAGGAGGAATAACAAAGAGGTCAAAATCATTGGATTCCAGAGTACATTTAGGGTGGAGGTGTAAAGTATGTGAAGACTGGAAACTTGGAGGTGGTGGGTTATGAAAGGCTTTGAAGTCACCAAACAAAGGATTTATGTTGATCCTGGAGATGATGGAGAACCCCTGGAGTTTACTGAGTGGAAGAGGAAAGATGATCAGCTGTGAGCTTTAGGAAGATCACTTTGACACCTGAGTGGAGCAAGGACTGGAGTGGGGAGAGAATTGTAGCAGGAAGACCAGCCAAAAGGTTGGTGCAATGGTCCAGGCATGAAGTGATGAGTGTCTTCACCAGGATGGTGAGAGGAGAGAAGAGGACATTTGAGGCAGATATATCAAAGTAAAATTGACAGGCTTTGACAACTCATTGGATAAAGAGAATGAGAGTGACCAACTAAGTGAGGATAATGTTAGGTTATAAGCTTGGGTGGCATACCCTTATGTGGGGTTTTGCTTTGGGGCTCACTTTGGAAAGAGTTGTGTGATTTGGCCGGAAGAGACTCTGGGAAGCCGTTGAGCTCCCCAGCTTTGAAAACCCAGATGTTGATGCTTACCTCTCTGGTAACTCACTAGGTATGGATGTAATGGTCAGACGACTGGAAGCCTGCCTGCTGATCTGTTTCTTTGTCTACTTGTAACTTTTGTTTGTATTCTCTGAAGTTCAGGGTGCTGACTTTTTCCCTTGAACTAGGTAAATGATATATGTTTGATTAAAGTAAGATTGTTAACCCATTTTGAGTTGCTTTCCTTTAGAAAAGCATATCTAAGAACCTCTGCTAGGAGCCATCCTGGGTATGCTAGGGTGCTTGCTGATACAAAAAACAGAGAGAAGCCCAAGCAGAGAGAAGGCCTAAGCAGAGGAGGCTAGGGGACTTTTGGGGAGCAGTATTGTGGAGGCAGAGAGGAGAATTGCCAGGGGCCAGAGTTTCTGAGAGAGACTATTGAGGGCCAGTTGGGGCTGCCCAGGACTTTTGAGAACTGCCACCCAGAGCTGCCAAGAACTGAGGAGGCATGGCTGTGATGCCAGTATTTTGTTTGTCTGTTTTGATGTTGTTTTGCCAGATTCACCTGCTGGTGAAGGACAGTGCTGCTGTTGTAGAGGTCCTGGAACCTTGCTGTTAGTTCAGAAGCTCTGAAGGAGGATTTTCTTGTGGTATATTTACAGAAGTCCTGGAAGAGGGTCTTGCTAATGTTTTCAGGGGTTCTGACTCTGTTCTGCAGGCAGAGAGTGAATTAATGAGGACACTGGCAACACAAATTGTGGCTTTGTTAAGCTTTGTCTCCCCAGGAATTGAGATTGCTGAGAACTTGCCTCTGGTCAAGATGAAGGAAGGGCTTTTCCTTGGGTTTTCAATGCTGTGATGATATCTTAACCTTATTGTAGCTTAAGGGTAGATGGCCTTTTGTGCTGTCCTGCCCCTTTTGAGAATGTGCTTGGCTTTAATGGATGGTATTGTAATTCAGTTGTGATCCAGGGGTGGGAAACTTTTGACTTTTTGTGCTCCTTGACTGAACAAATGAATGTCCTTTGTTTATGACTGGAAACCAATCTCCATTTGAGAAGAGAGGCTTTGACTGACTAAATTAATGTACTGTCCAGGGGTGGAGTAGTACCTGTATTGGATTGAGAACTCACTTGCTAAATGAATGAGTTACACTGTATTTTGATTTTCTCTGTTCTGTGAATGTTTTTGCCTTAATCTGTTACTGAATAAATGGAGTTTGCTGTGCTGGTATTCTGAACCTTGGAAGTTGCCTTTGCTTGGCATTACAGGTGGGTGGGGGGAATACTGGTTCCTTCAATAGCAATAGGACAGTTAGTAAGAGGAGAAGGTGTAGGGGGGAAAGATAATTCGTTCAGCTTTGGACATTTTGAGTTTACAATATTCCTGGGGAGAAGAAAGGGGAATTGCATAACAAGCCTGAATCAAGGATTTCTGATTAGGGTTTTAAGCTACCTAAGACCATAGACAAATTATGAGGTTTTCTTTCTTCTTCAGTGCAAAATATGAATAACAGTTCTTTCCTGTTCTGACTTTCAGAAAACCAAGAGTGTTAGGTGTGAAGTATCAGAGCTCCAGGTTAAATAGTAACAAATGACAATTCCAAAGGGGAAAAATTAGTTTTGTGTTGTGAAAATTCTTTTAATAGTCCTAAATATATTGAGAACTATTCCCTATTGTTATTTCATTATTCATATTGTGTATAAAAAACTATATTCAGTAAGGGCACATTTTCCATTTGGAAACATAGGTGATATGGAGCTTTCTCTCTTTAAGAAATATTGAATCATAACTCCCCCTTCAAGATCTGGAGGATGCAAACACTGGGACTTTCTTGGCTCAGAGGGAAGGAAAATATTCCTTCAATCCAACTTTCTGAGGTAACTAAGCTAATGATGGTTTGGTAAATATGTTACAGTTCCCTCAGAGGGTCTAAAGTTTCTAACCAATGTTCAGTAGTTTTATTAAATTAAAAAAAAAGATTTTGGGCTATGTTCTAGATTCTCTTTTGAGTATATTCAAATATACTCCCCAAAGAACCTCAAAGATCCAGCAGGAAGTAAATTCTTAAGAGTAGAGAGACTGCCTAGCAACCAGGAGTGGGAAATCTGCGACCTCAAGGCAATTTATGACCCTCTAGGTCCTCAAGTGTGGCCCTTTGATGGATTTGTGGAGTTTGGATTCAGTCAAAGGGCCACACTTGAGGAGCTAGAGGGCCACATGTGACCCCAAGGCCACATGTCTGGTACCCCCTTTTCTCCACTCACACAGCTAGCATACTAGTTCAGACTCTCAATACCTCTCACCTAGGCTATTGTTAGGAGACCATTAAAAAATATCCCCTTTTCAAGTCTCTCACCACTCCATTGCATCCTCAATATAACTACCAAATTAATTTTCTGTAGGTCTAACCATGACCCTCCCCATTTCAAAAAGCTCCAGTGGTTCCCTATTGCCCATAGAATAAAATATATGTTACTATATACTATACCACTATTTGGGAAATGAAAGACCTACAAAAATTGGACCCAATCTACTTTTCTATCCTTATTATAAATTACTGTCCATCCCACTCTCTTTGGTCTAGCCAAACTGGACTTCCTGTTTCCCATATATCTTCATGCTATCATGCCTTTGCACTGGTACATTCTCACCTTTGTCTATTAAAATCCTTTGTTTCCTTCAAGGCTCAACTGAAATACCACCTTGTAAGTGAAATTTTTCCTGATCCCAATACCTTGTATTCTGTGTATGTATATACATCTACAATACACTTATATATATATTGTGTCCCAAAAGAATCTTGAGGACAAGGGCTGTTTAATATTTGTCTTTGTGTCTCCAATGCCTAGCACAATTTACTAATAAATAGAATATAGTTAATAAATATTGGATTTTATTAGATTTGAAGTGCGGTAAAACTGTTCAAGTAAAGGAAAATAATTTTTCCCAGATATGGAATAAGGGTAAGAGGTTGTTTGATGTCAATTCAGTTCTGACCATGATTCCTTCACATTTTTTATGTTAAAATTTAGCTATTCAATTTATCCTAAAACATGTGAGAAACACCTAAATAAAGATAGAATTTGTTATTATATTTTGAATTTATTGAATGTCTAAGGTGGTGCAGTGGAAAGAGTATTATTTTGCCTCTGACTCTGTGCAAATTTATCCATATAACTTAACCACATTGCATCTTAGTTTCCTTTTCTGTAA
This sequence comes from Pseudochirops cupreus, assembly GCA_028627135.1. Lineage (NCBI taxonomy): Eukaryota > Metazoa > Chordata > Mammalia > Diprotodontia > Pseudocheiridae > Pseudochirops > Pseudochirops cupreus. The sequence goes on from CM053580.1 coordinate 465,837,443, forward strand.
AATGAGGAGACTGACTGAATGTGTTTTGAGGCACTTTCCAGATCTTTATGTATAATCCTACAAAGTATTGCAAAAACATTTAGAAGAAACTGCCTTAGTCTCTGGAGTTTCTTTTTGGATCTGGGACAGTCATTTTAAATTACTTGTTTTACTTTCTTACGATGATGATGGTGATGATGAGGATGATGATGAGGAGGATGAGGACAATGAAGATGATGATGAATATTCCCTCCCCATTCTTCATGTGGGTATTGTAGAGGAAATAGAATCCCTAAATGAATGGATTTGCCCTCCCATTCCTGTCTGAAACCCTTTTGGTCTAAAAAAAAAGTCCTGCAGATTAATGATTAAGGAGGCCACTTTCTGAAATGGTCAAAGTAACATGAAGCCATGAAAGCAAGCTTTTTTTTTCTCTTGTTCAGAAACAGATGTGTGTGTGTGTGTGTATGTTCAAGAAAAAGTTACCTTAGATAGATTATGTTCAAACTTCAGCTTTCCTGCTGGGTCTTAATAAAGTGGATAAACATACTTTACCACCTCTGCTTTTATTAAAATTCAATTTCCTTCCAGATATTGCCCTACTTGGCTCCTGAAATATGTGGAGTGTTTTTTCAAACCTTTGCCTTGGAGTGGACAAAGCAGCCTTACTCTAGACGTCAGGATGCCTGGATTTTAATGGTTGTCCTGCCAGACACATATGCTCCCTATGTGCCTTTCTTTCCCTCCATGGAAAATAGGATCCAAATATTTTGACTCCCCTCTCAGGATCAGAAGGAGAGGTTGGGATAATAGCTTCGGAAGTGCTAAGGAAGGATCTCTATAAGCGGGAACTCTTATTGTTACTTAACACAAGTCTCTTCTCTGGAGGCTATCACCAGAGATGGGTTGCTGGCTCAGCCTTTAAAATGTCAGGTATCAAGGTGGAGGGAAACCTATAAATGAAACTTGGCTGCCATCAATCCCAGGAGTGCCTCTGGCGGAGACTCAGCAGGTTCTCAAGGTTTAATCAATTAAACCCATGTCAGTGAAGTATGCTGCCCATTCAGCTGCACCAGTCAGTGTCACCAGGGTCTTGGGCATGAACTAACACTTCCTGCAGTGCAGCAAAATGTCTCTGCCACCTGCCATCCCCAGGAGCACAGTTGTGGTCCTGAAAGGCCACCAAGGACGGAATTTGCTCCTAGCCACTTGTTCCCAGCCTGCCTACACTTGTGAATGAAAACACTCTCTGCAGTTAGGGAAACCAGAAGAAAATTCTGCAATGCCCGAGACAGTTGAGCTGCTTTAAAACAACACAATATTAGAAAAGACTTTATAATTACATATATTTTCTCATGCATCAACTTGAATAAAATATTAGGAAAAACTATATTTGTATATATTTGGTCATGTATCAATATGAAAATGCAAATTATAGGATGTGTCAGATGCTTTCCTTTGTCTTTCTTGACTGTATGGGTCTGCATAATGCATACAAATATATATGCATATGTATGCATATAAGTACACATATCCACTTATACACATGTGTATAAATATATCAATAAAAATGTGTATATCTATATATGAAAATCACCTAACATATAGATATGTACATATCAGTTAATACCAATACGATATACACAATATATATATATATATATATATATATATATATATATATATATATCTCAATGTGTATATATCCACATACTAATCAGCTTATACATATTCACTAATGTATATATCAAGTAGCATATTGCCTCTCATATACATACAATTTTACACATATTTTCCTATGTGAACATGGCAGGCCACCTAATCTCTTCCTACTTTAGGTAACTGACAATTTGGAGAACAGTTGCTGGTCCACTTTAGAAGAGAAAGAGAAACTTTCTCAATGAAAGCTCTCCAAAGAAATCAGAATGTCCCTTTGTTGAAGATTTTCCCTTTACCAGGGGCATATCAGAGCCTTTTCTTCAACTTACAGGCTTATAAAGTTGCCTGATGAGATTGAGAGTTTAAGTGACTTGCCCAGGGTCACACAGCCGGGATATGTCAGAGACAAGACTTGAACCAAGGTCTTTTTGATCTACTCTGGCTCTGTCTTACCCTGAATCTCCTAATTCCACAGATTGTCATATAAAGGAGAAGGATCTTTGACCCAGGTCCTCCCTGCACTTTCTGTCCAAACAAGCATACTCCCCATTTCCTACTGGTCCCACTAGGGAAAAAAAAAAAACTTCTTGAAGTGATAAAAAAAGCTTTGTGAAGTTTAAAATGGGTGATTTCCAAGGACTAACAAAGCAGTCGATTGGTGCTTAAAACAATAAACACTCCTTCCTGTCTTTTTGTTCAGCGATCAAATGATATTGTGTCAGGTAGCTTCTCTTTGCTCTGGGCTTCTTGGTCAAAAAATAGCACCTAGAGATTTCAGACTTTGCACAAATGTGGCACCTACTCTAATCATAGAAAACTCCTTAACACAACATTTGTGCATATGTAACCCATATTATTATCTACTTGCCTGGTTCCTAGGCTATATGCAACTGCATGGTTTGCTGAGCTTTTCTCTCTCCTCCCCCTGTGCCCCAGTTTGAAAGTTCCTTCCTTAAAGAAGAGAGTAGTAGAAATTCCTGAGGCCTATAAGAGGCTGACCTGGGACTTGCTACATCCCGGTGTATCTCTGTAATGTAACATGTCTGCCTTCCAAGTGACCATGGATTTTCTGCGAGTGCCAAGATGCTAGAGGTCAAGGTGAGCAAGAAAGAGGAAGGAGATGGGCGATTAAGAAATGTGTACTGTGTGCCAAGCATTGTGCTAAGTAAGCACTTTGTAGCTATCATCGTGTCTGATTCTGAACAACCACAGTGGGAGGTAAGTGTTATTATCATCCCTGTTTTATGCAAGAAAGAAACAGAGAGACAGAGAAAGATGGGGAGAGGAAAGAAAGGGAGAGAAAGGAGGAGAAAGGGAGAGGGAGGGAGAGAGAGATTAAGATTCCAAAGGAGTAAAGGGCATCGAAGGATTTTGTTAATGAATTCAGACTAGCATAATTGAGAGAGCATTGTTTGGAAATTCTTGCCATATGTAATTTGTTTCTTAATTTTTATGTATCCATCCACCTTTGTATTCATCTTTCGGCGTCCCGTCTTGACACTTCATCATGGTGTAAAGGTGGGCCCCAGGTTCTTGAAGGTTGTGCAGTAAGAGTAAAAGCTTTTGTAGGTCCTACAAAGCTAAACAGGATTTAAACAGGAGCCTGTTGTCTGAGGACCAACCTAGTTAAATTTGGGAAAGCTCATCACAATGCTGGATGTGGGGTAATGAATTTTGATGACATGACAGTTCTCAAAGATGGATAAAAAACTGACAACTAAGTTGAAGAGCGGTTGATATATGCATTGCTAGAGGAAGTGTTTGCCAAAAAGAAAACTATCATAGATCATTGAACTATATTTACATATCTAATATATAATTATATAAATATCCATACCTATATACCTATATAAATCTGTTTCTTGAAAAACAGTTCAATATTAGTACATAAAGAACTACATAGAAACTGAATCTCTCTTCTTAAGGGAAACCTCTTTCACATAGTCACTTCAGGGAACCACCTTAATCCAGAGTCAGCAGGGCAGTGTGGAGATGCTGGGATAAACCTGTAGCTACAGCACATAAGTGAACAGCAGTGGAATGACTGAATTAGTGTGACTAAAGAGGTCTTGGGCAAACTAGAGGAGTTCCTAAAACAAGATGGAATCCAATCTGAGGAACTGTAAGGGACAGGGTCATAAGTATAGAATCTCAAAACAGAAAGGACCTCCAAGGTCATCTATCTTAGCCATATCTGAACAAAAGTTTCCTCTACAACAGAGGGGTTAAATACATAACCCTAGGCTTCTCCACCATTCTGCAATGTTGGATTAAAATGAACTGGGAAATATTTAGCAAAATAAATTTTTAAAATACAATAGAACACAGGTAATACTAATATGTGGTTTTCTAATTTAGTATGCTGCCCACAGGGATCCTTATATATGGTTTAATGGAGGTGGGGCATTTCTATCTGAGTCTGACACCGCTACTCTACCACATTCCTAACAAGGGGTCATCTAGCCTTTGTTCCATGCATGGAAGTACATGTGGGCATGTGTGCACGCACAAACGCTCTCTCTCTCTCTCTCTCTCTCCTCTTGAGGCAGCCCATTGTTGCACTTTGGGATAGCTCTAACTATTAGGAAGCCATTCATTGCTCCAATTTCTATCCTCTAGAGCAAGATAGATCAAGCCTAACCTATGGTCCACCTGACCATCTGAGAGCTCACAAGGAATATGCCAGCCAGTAGGCAGGGTGAATTTTTTTGTGACGATGAAATCACAGGTCCAGTCCCTTTCTCTATGATTGTTGTTGTTCAATCATTTTTCAGTCACGTCTGACTCTTTGTGACTCCTTTTGGAATTTTCTTAGTAAAAATACTGGAGTGGTTTACCATTTTCTTCTCCAGCTCATTTTACAGATAAGGAAACTGAGGCAAAGAAGGTTAAGTGACTTGCCCAGGATCACACAGCTAGTAAGTGTCTGAGGCTGGTTTTGAGTTTAGCAAGATGAGTCTTCCTGATTCCCAGCTCAGTGCTCCATGCACTATGCCACCCAGCTACCTTTTTCTCTATAAGAACTAGCCAGTCCATTTACATTATCATACCAATACATATTATCTGGGAAAGGGGCAGCATATGGATGATGAGTTAGACACAGAAAGTAATAGGAGAAAGAAAACAAACCCAATTGCATTTTGGGAAACTGCACTCATACAGATGTTCAACTGTAGAAGGAAGCAGCTGGATGGTGCAGCAGATAGAGGGCTGGGCCTGGAGTCAGGAAGGCCTGAGCTCAGTTGTATTGTCAGACACTTACTAGTTGTGTGATCCTGGACAAGTCACTTAACCTTTGTCCGCCTCAGTTTTCTCATCTGCAAAACAGAGAGGAGAATGATAACATCTACATCCCAGGACCATTTTTAAGTTATGGAGTAAGACAATATTTGTAAAACACTTTGCAAAATTTTAAAGTGCTATATGGAAGCTAGGCTATAATTACTGTTATAATTATGATCCCTATCAGTGAAGCCACAGATCCACTCAGGTGGTGAAGTGCGAAGCTATCTGCCCTGGTTTGCAAAGGCAGATAGTTGCAGGAATGAATGTGAGACTATGAATACATATTTCTTCTTCTAACCTCCTTGCTCAGCTGGCTGTCCTCCAGGAATGTGGATTCCTGCAGCGCCTCCTCTGAAGAACTATGAAAATGAGCTATGGAAGGCAGAGGAAAGCTCCTGTGTGTTACTAAGTTGATCAGTTCAGACATGCCCTCTAATAAATTCACTCATTCCAATTAAAAAGACGTATTTTAGCAATCGAAGCTGTTATTTTCTTTATATTCTTCTGCAGAGGTGAAGGGCAGGTGTTTCCTTAAGGGTAGCTACTATTCAGCTTTTAGTTCTTAGGTTCCCAACTATGCCAAGATTATCTCGAGGGAAAGGAATCATTTCTGCTACATGTTTGTATTCCTCTGGGCCTCAGAATAATAGTAGGTGATCAGTGTTTGTTGGGTTAATTTGATGAGACTGATGTTAGAACAGGAGAAATGCTGCATTTAAATTCAGATGATCTCCACTTCAATCCAAGCTCTGCCACTAACTACCAAGGAGACCTTTGATTAGTTACGTGACATCTCTGGTCCTCAGTATGTTCAAATCTGTGAAATGAGAGTGTTTGGTTGTAATGATACTGGGATTTGAAGATCTTCCATGCCCCTTGAACTTGCTGACGTAGCAGGAAGGGGTGGAGAAAGAGAACGCCAGAACCAAGCTAGTCTCTGCCCAGTGCTGACTGGAGACAGTGGCTGCAGTTGTGGTACGAACTCCTTTTCTTTGAGCCAGCCAGAATCTCTGCTAAGGACTCCTGCTGAGGACTGCCAGGGACGGGAACTGTGGGAGGAGGGAGCTGCTGGGAGCAAGCTGCCTGGACGTTGAGCAGTTGTTGTGAGTGAGGAGAGAAGGATCTTTGCCTGAGGTAGCCTGTCCTTCTTTGAAGGCTTGAGAATGTGGGTGTTTACCACTTTAACAACATGTGCCAACTTCATAACTACTACACTGGCTTTCATTTTCTGGTTTTGGGACTCAGTTTTCTGGTATTTAAATAAATTTTCTAGCTATGTTTCTTATGTAGAGAGCCTGTTACATTTTGTGATTAATAACCATTTCATCATACTCATAGTTACTGTAGGCATTGTGAATGCTACATTACTGATACATTGGTGTATGGAGGAAGTTTAGGAAGTCCTGGACTAGATAATGTCTAAGAACCCTTCAAATTCTAAATCTGATTCTATGATTTTGTAGCTCATGTTTTCATCAGCATGGCAGGCTAGAAAGAGACAGAATTCAGAAACTGTCAAACAGAAAAGGCAGGTAGGTGGGGTGGAAGGAGAAATAGGGTGATCTTAATGAGGAAGTTTCTCCTCAAAGTTTTTGCAGGTCTCTTCTTACAAGTGACAGAGCTATTACTAGGGATTTTGACACCTGGAGCAAATTTATTTGAATTTTTGGTAGAAGGTAGGGTGTCTAAGAGATGTGTGTGGTTGAGGTTAGTTGGAGATGGAGGTAAAGGGAGTTAAGGAGACTGAGAAAATGAGAGAGGATTTTCAGAGGGGTTGAGGTTGGGAAGATGACTGTGAGTGAGGTACTGAACGTACTTGGGAGGAGAGAGCATGATCTGTAAATCCATAGATGACAAAAAGAAGGATTTGGACAGAATGGGTCAGATGAGAGGAATCAGCAATGTGGGAGGACTGCTGCTGGCTACTGACATGCAACCCTGTATCCCCCCATAGTCAACTCAGCCCTGACTCTGAAGTCACAAACTTTCTCTATACTCCTTCTCCACTTGGCCTTCTGATATTACTTATCGTCTGTTGACTTTCTTGAGATCAGGGATTTTTTTTTTTTTACTTTTCTTTGTATCTCTATCACTCTTTACACAGGGTAATTGGGGTTAAGTGACTTGCCCAAGGTCACATGGTTAGTAAGTGTTAAGTGTCTGAGGCTGGATTTGAACTCAGGTTCTCCTAACTCCAGGGTTGATGCTCTATTCACTGCACCACCTAGCTGCCTGGAGCAGCTCTTTTCCAAGAAAATAAAGAAATTGCCCTTGTAGGGGGATGAGAGAGATGTATAATGGCCACAGGAATCTGGGGGGAGGAGGTGCAAAATTGGAAGCAATCAATCAATCAACATTTATGAAGTGCCTATGATGTACCAGGCACAATACTAAATGCTGGGGATACAAAAAGAGGCAAAAGACAGTCCCTGCTCTCAAGGAGCTTACAGTCTAATAGGGGAGACAACATGTAAACAAAGAGGAGTTGGAAAAGGCTTCCTGTATAAAATGGGATTTTAGCTGGGACTTAAAGGAAGCTAGGGAGGTCCAGCTGGAGGAAGGCATGGGAGATAGGTAAAGAAAATGACTGGAGATGAGAGAAGGGCACAGAGAAGGAAGCATGGGGGTAAGAGGTAGGAACAGGATGGCAGGAGCTGGAGCACAATCCTATGGAAACTAGGACCGGTCCTTCTAGTGGGAAGGTCCGTTGGTAGCACCTGAAGCAAATTTATTTGAATTTTTGGTAGAAGGTAACTCCCTTTACCTCCATCTCCAACTAACCTTTTATTAAGCAATCTCATGGCATTTTTGACTAGTGGGAGTGAAGTTCTGTCAAGTTGTCTAGGACGGAGAGGCTAATAACAATCAGTGACCTTAGAGCAACCTGAGCAATGACAGTGGCAGGAGGGAGACTAGTTCGTGAGGGTTTAGGCATACATTTGGTAAGGAAATTGATTTTGCTTTCTACTGGGGCTTTCACAGGCCTGAGGAGTCTGAGCCATGACAATCTACTCTGCACTCAGCTCTATAGTCCCTTCAAGTGGGGAAGCATGTCTGTGCATATTCATCTTGCTTTTGCTTACCATAAAAGAGAAATTTTTGACACAGGGAGGCAGTGGTAATGCTCTGACCTCATTTTGGCTTATCTGCTATTTGCAGAAGAAATGCATTTTCTACTTTCATGCAAGTTTGCTCCTCTCTATATTTTAATGCGGGATGGTTTTTATCAATCATCTTGGTCATAACCCAGTTTAATACACCTTGTAATTGCAGGAACTGGATACACAAGAAGCAAAAAAAAAAAAAAAAAGATTTTTCTAATCGAATAGTCAGGAACTTGTAATCCCCAAAATTTTACAAAACAATTCTCCCATTTACTCAAAGAGCTTGACAATCTTGATAGACTGATTCTGCCAGGAAGCAGGAAGGACTGATATGTTAAAAGAACTAATCTGTCTCCCCAAAATGGGCTATTTTCTGTGGAGTGAGCAGTAGCATTACTCCCTTCTCCTAAAGCAAGCTAAATGAGAATTTTATGTCTGCCCACAGCTGCAGTGTAGCTGATCACAGAGTATGGCTTTCCCCATAGGATGCAGGCACACTCCCTGATTTTTGGCAGAGTGGGTTTAGTGCTGTACTCAGTCAGAAAGACTGGTTTCAAAACTCTCCCTAGATGTTTCCAAATTGTGAGACCTTGACCTAGTTTTTTTAATCTCTCTGCTCAGTTTTCTCATCTGTAAAATGGAGGGTTAGGACTAAATGTTTTCTGGAGTCCCTTCTGGCTCTGAATCTTATGATCAACCTATTTAAAGGTGACAGAGTACCCACATTGATGAAATTACAGATGCTTGAATGACTGGATTAAACATTGTAGACATATTTTGAACAGAATGAAACAGTTTTTTTTAAACCATTGCAAAGTAAAGGAATACCCTCAAAGGAACTTAGCAGTGATTAAGTTGAACCTAAAATGGACCTCCAATGAGTATAGACTAAAGGTTCACAAAGATTGATCTAATGACTGGTGGCTGTCTGCAAGGGCATCATAAGCTTCCAGAGAGGTTGGTCTCTTACAGAATTAATATTTATGGTATAACTGTCTATTCTTTTGAATCATTTGCTTATTATATTGCTTATGGGTATCTCAACCAAAGGGATGTAACTATTTTAGAGGTATTTGTGAGTGTTTTCTATTTCAAAGTTACTAAGACATTTTAGGTCACAGTGGTTCTCAACCTGTGGATCACGACCCCTTTAGGGGTCAAACGGGGTCACCTAAGACCATTGGAAAATACATATTTACGATGGTCTTAGGAACCAAGACACCGCTCCTCTATCTGTCTCCAGGCAGGTCCCCCCACATGCAGATACACCCACATACAAGTATTAAAGGGTTGTGGTATTAGGAAGGTTGAGAACCACTGTTTTAGGAGATGTACAGATCCCACCAAAAAAATCTGTGGACTCAAAACATTTGATAACCACTGGAATGGAGGAAAAAATAACTACATATATTACAAAATCTCACTATAACCTTAGAAAAAAAGGAAAGATGCATTTATCTTATCCTGATTTTACAAGCAGAAAAACTACTATAGTTAATGAGTAACATGTCACAGGCCTCTGTGGGACCTGGCAAACCCTTGACTTGTTTCACTCTTCATTGTTTCAGCCACTAGTCTAATACTTTGTAGGACAGATCACAATGCCAGGTCTTAGAGGATGAGAACCCTGCTCCTACCTTTCATTGTATCCCCAATGCTTAGTTTTGATGCATGGCTCATAGTAAGTGCTTAATAAAGGTTGGTTGACTGACTGTGAACCTTATTGTTGTGACACCTGTAACTCCTGTGGCCCTTATCCTGGTGCCCATGAGTCATGCAGATAGTGCACTCTCTTCTATAAGCCACAGAAAGAGGGTTTCATAGCATTGATTATCAAGCAAGAGGGTAAAGTAGCTAAGTTACCCGCAATTGCTGTGGTCCAGTTGGAATCTCTTAGGGCTTACATGTATAGCCTTCCTCAAGGACTGCCATATATCCCTGCTGGTTAACAGAGGGTGTTCATTCCCCAGATGCTGAGACTACTCCCTAATTACTCTTCTCACAATTTCAGCATAGTACTGGCCAGACCTAGAATCAATATTGGGAATAAAATGGAATGTTATTTATTATGATAACAACAAATTGCATTTATACAAAGCTTTAAGGTTGCAAAGCACTTTTCCAGATATCTCTGGCAATTAAAAAGTTTGAGAGCCATAATTTCTGGGTAATTTTATCATTTTATTAGAAATGCCAGCATGTTTATTAACAAAAGGATGGTCATTTGGTCATCTCTCACTTAGACCAAAGACAGTCATGGTGACAGGCTCACAGCTTATATGTCCATTGGAAGAGAGGCATTCCTGAAGGTGGTGGTTAACTCTGATTGATTAACAATTAACGAGAGAATGAGGGGCTAGACCTGAACTTTGATTATGTTGTTACCTTGTAAGTTACCCCTAGCCTTGTGCAATCAATTCAGAGAATTTATCCTCAACCAAGCCTGAGTAGAGCATAATGGCTTCCCCACCTGAGTGGGGTATGACTAGAGTAGAAGATTAGCTCAATCTTCAGAGACTAAAACCTTGAAATAAAGATAAAAAAGGGAATGGGGGATCTGAATCTCTCTAAATCGTTGGTTATTAATAATCATTTATCTCATATTATGCCTTTTAATCCTCAGTAACTTAGTAGATGCTATTATTATCCCCACTTTATAGTTGGGAAAATTGAAACTTAGAGTTTCAAGTGACTTGCCCAAGACTATACTGGTTGTGAAGAGTCTGAGGCAGGATTTAAATTCAGGGCTTCCTAAGCTGAACCCATCACTCTATCTGCTGCACCATTTTGCTGCCTTTAGTGCTTAAGAGCATTAAATATAAAGCCTATGGTCTATGCAGAGCTCCCGACATCATATCTGAGTTTATCTTTCTCCTGTTACCAGCCTGCTCCTACTCTTAACATTCACAAGACCCAGGTATCTAACATACTATGATAAAAATGGTGCATCGAACACAGTAGAAGTGGAAGGAAACATCTATTTTTTTATTTGCTCACACAATTCTTTGAGTGTGGTTGAAAGCTCCTTGGAGTACATGTAACCAGAATTCATCAAAAATAAATAAAGGAAGGAAAAAATATATGAATAGTAAGGGTATATTTCTGGAACCCAAATCTCAGGATCACAGAATATATAACAGAGGAGACTAGGAGGAAGAGTGGTTAGAGAAATCTGTCATCCTTCCCAGCTCTTCCACATAATGGCAGTTACAATAGCTGCCAGTCTCTGGATTTGGGGCTTCCTGTCTTTATTTTTGTCTCTGTGCCCTTTATGGGATCACCTCTATACCACTGACTTTCAGCAACCACGCTACTCTGTGCTCTCTCTGGTCTATCACTTGGAAGTTGAAAAGGTTGAAACTGAAAGCATCAATTGCTTTTGTCTTAACACCACTATGGTGATCAGGAAGACCTTTCTGGAGGAAGACGAAATAGGCACCTGACCTTTGATTCCAGCATACAACTCTATTTCCCCTCAATGGTACTGTGATACTTTCTGATTTTTACGAGTTGAAGAGGGGCTCCTCTAAACAAAGGGAGCGGGGACACTCATCCTCTCTTATGTCTCAAGACCCTTGAAATAAAATTTCAAGTTTCATTCTTCCTTAATCAGTTTCACTCTGGATCCAGAGGAAGAAAAAATTTTTTTAAATGGGCAAAACATAGATTACTTTGTGAAAATGAAAACCTCTTTCTCAAATCATACTCTTCTTTGTGTTCACTTGTATTCCCTTCAGGGAAGTATGATGTCCCTAGGGTTATGGAAGCTATAGCCATTGGGCACATCACGGTTTACTACTCAGGAAAATCCTCTATTTGGAGTATGGAGATAGGAGTCCCGGTTGAAGCAACAACCTTTTCCCCATAATTAATTTCTGTAAGCTGGAGTCCATTAGAGAGGAGAATGACAGCCTCTAGACGCTGATGCTGGCTTGTGTGTGGCCCAAAGGAACATTAGGGCCTTCATTAAAGGTGGACCTGGCCATTAGCCTCAGTAATAATTTTAAAATCTTTTAATATCAGTCACAACTCAACCACCTTAAAATAATTCTGGTAGTGAGCAAACTAAGTAATTTAAAGGCAGATCATGTTCTCTGTAAGTTTTTCAGGCCTGCTATTGGGAATACTTGATAATTTATGAAGGCTTACACCACCAAATTAATTACTTTTTCCGGCTGCCACGTGTCTTTTCTTTTCTCTCTTTCTTTTTTTAATAGCAGCCAGCTCTGAATTGTAAGTAATAATACTATAGATACTCATTCCTTCTGTTAAGCTTTGTGCTTCCCAATGATACTTAGACTATCTTAAGAGTGTCCTTTATTTCAGCCTCCATGTGTCAGCAGTTTTAATCTATATTCCTCTTTTCTTCCACTTATTTCTGACTAAAAGTTAGTCTATAGTATCTCAGTTGAGAAACTATATTTTCAATGAAGTCTGGAAAATAAACTGTTTAATTTTAGACTATTTTGGAAGAGAGAGTGTGGATGTTTTTTAGTGTGTATGTGTGTATACATATATATGTATAACGCAAATGAATTCATCATAGAGTGTATCCTTGTACAGCCAGACACTTTAGCACAGATCCCAGGCATATAGGAAATTAGAGTGGACCCAAATTAGGCTGCTCAGCATAGTTGGAAAGACAATCTATGGCACAAGCTCTAGTTCTCTCCAGGAAGCAGATGGTCCTGCCACTGGATGCAGTTTGGGGCAAGTGTTTGTGAAAATATTCCAAGGAACTGAGGCTTTTGACTGGTATTTGCAAATGTGGATTTAGTGTGGGTGTCAGGAAGCCTATTTCTGCTCCCAACTAGATGCCAAGCTTAATGAATTCACTTAATTTATCTATGACTATGTTCTTCCAAGTGCAAAATGGCTATAAGAATTAAATTTTCCTATCACCACAACCCTGAGATCAATCATGTATCTTTCACAATAATATCATCAAGATTTGGGGCTCTTTCCACCCCAGGAACTAAAAGCATCATGGAGGTCTTTTCTCTATCTCATCTAATTTTTCTCTATCTAATCTATCCACTAATCTTTTCTGTGTCCTCTATGTGAAATTGCTAACTGGTAATATAATTCTCACCTTGCAAATGGAAAAAAGAGAGGTATGGTGAAAGCACATAGAATGTTTAAGGCAAGTCTAGCATTATTGGCCTGACTTTCTAGGTATAGAACACATTGTATAAGGCAGTAGGGTGAAGCCATTGCCTGGACCATCTTCTCTATGTGTGCTGCTGATGTGACTGTGGTGGAGACTCCTAGAGCCCAAGGCAATTTGCTGCTTTCTAGTCTGTTAAAAAGAAGCAGAGTCATAAACTTCTTTACTTCTGCTGAATCTTTAACTTGAGCCTCCATTATGGGTAATACGAAAACCGTATGTGAAAAATACCCATGTGGTACAGACTCTCAGATGGTCCCCAGCAGAACACAAGCACAGCATGCAAACAGTTTGCCTGTTGCAACAACACATTTTCATGGAGTGGATATGTTATGACTAATATCTTGGACTGATTAGACAGCTAATGTCATCATTAATTGCTAAATTAACCAAAAAAGGAGGTTAGCACTAGAAAATATTAGAAAAAAACTTCTCCCTGGGTTTCACCCTCACTGACCCTTAAACCTCACATGAATACATTAAATTGTTGAGGTTTTTTTAAAATACAAAATGAACGTTTATGTAAGGAAAATAGTTAATGTTGAGATAAACTATAACTCGGACTTGAGTTATTTGAACAAGTTTAGAAAACATGGGACTGTTTTGTTAGGATTGCTTGCCTTATGTTGTTGTCTCTGACATAGGATTTATCTCTCCCCCTTCTCCAGAGATTCAGTTCCAATGTGTCTAACTGCCCTATCTCCAGAAATCCAATTATGGAGCTTGAATCCTGTCCCCAAATCTTCAGACAGTTGCTGTTCAAAAGCTTCCATTCAAACTTTTATTATCTAATTGAAGTTGGATAATGCTGAGAAGCAGTTGTTTGTAATGCAGTACTACAATTTGGATTAATTGCTATACCTCACACCTCATTCACACTATATTCCTATTAGACCAGCTGCTGTTTGCAGTGAGATTTATGTTTGCTGTTCAATAGCTTCAGAGGAATAATGCTTCCTCTGCTCAAATATATTTTCTTGTATATATTGGCTCTAAATGGTCAATGTTAGAGATGAAGGGGTCTTTGTCTTAACTGTCCTAGATGATCGTGCATTTATTAGACATATATTAAAAAAGATGATGGTCTTTCCTAGTATTATGGATAACGGTTGCCTCTGAGCTCCTTCATAGTGTCTCACACAGAGTCTATAACCCAGAGCATCAAACTAAGTCTTCTTCATGGTTGGTGTGCTTATTATGCATGGTTACATAATACTTGTATTCTCAAACTTCACATGAAAGGTACATATGATGGTGGGTGTTTGTATAACAGAAGGGACATGCTGAAGCTAGTTCATATGGGCTCAGGAGAGCCAAATGAACATTTCCACCTTGGAAATTGATACAAATCAGATCTTGATTTATTGTTTTCTTGATTGTCTATACTTAAAAAGGGGACTGGAGAAAGTGTTTATAAGGCAAACTTAACATAGAAGTGTGTCCTACATATACATATATATATATATATATATATATATATACTTAACATAGATAGATAACATATACTTAACATACATACATACATGGATGTTACACATTTGCCAGCCCCTGTGTAACAAACATCATGATACAATGGAAAAAAAATTGGATTAGGAGTCAGAAGACTTGCTTTCAAGCCTCAGTCTTGTTATGTACTAAAATTTGTTATCTTGATCAGGCAATTAACTTCCATGGACCTCAGTATCCTCATCTGAATGAGGCTTCTCTCAGAAATGAAGGTCTTTATTATCAATGCCAGAATTACAACAGTCTTATTGTACTGCTATGAGTCATGAAGTAGCATACTTTCTAAAGCATTAAAATCGAATATTAGTCAGAGGCAAAAGAGAGACAAAGGTGTCTGTGAGCTGGTCACAACACAAGGCAAATAATGATTCAGAATAAAGAATGCCATCAAGGAGAAGTATGATCAAAAAAGAAGATAGGTAGATCATGTGATGAGAATGAGTGACAAATGACAGAAGACCTATACCTTCCACTGATATCAAGAGAAAGTGATTTAAAGAAGGGGGGAGGAGAAAGAGAGAAAGATGCTACCAGCATCTGGACACCCATGTGGCAAACTTATGGAAGGACATAAACAAGAATTGCATGGACTGGGCAAGATTGAATAAATGGTTAGCCAGTTCATTGTTGGGGGGACCATTCACCTTGATGTGATTCACAAAATTTGAGAGTTGGAAGAGATCTAAGTGACCATCTAGTCTACATAGAAGAAATACCCATTATAACATACTTGACAAGTGCCTATCCTATCTTTGCTAAAAGATCTCAAATAGTAGGAACCCATTATCTCTTGAAGCAAAGTATTACAGTTTTGGGCAACCCTAATTCTTAGGGAGTTTCCCCACCTCCAACATCTAGCCTAAATATGTCCATTTTTCCTGGTTCTGCCCCCTTGGCCAAAGGGAACAAGTCTAATACCTCTCCCACATGACTGTATTTCAAATACTTAAAAGCATCTGTAATTCCTTTCAAAGTGTTCTCTTCTCTAGGCTAAACATGAAGAGTGTCCTTCAATTATCCCTCATATTGAATTTGAAGTTCTTCACCATCCTGGTTGATTTCCACTGACTCATTTGAGAATAGTCTTTGTATGTGGTATATACTGTTTATAATGTGTGGAAACTCACTCATATCTACCTTATGCCTCTACAAGGCATAGATATATATATGGTCATGTCTTAGCTAAGCTTCATGTCCTGAAAAGCATAACATAGTGCTTTGCAAACTACAAGCACTTAATAAATGTTTGCTAAATGAATATGAATGAGAAAGGTACACTCAGCCTCCTTCAGGTGATGAACACTAAAGCAGAAAAAAAATCACCTTTTAAACAGTAGTTCCTTGTAGCCTCCCATTTAGAATCATGGAATTTTGTAACAAGAAGCTTTAGACTAGTGGTAATCAAACTTTGATTTTTGGTCTCAGAACTCCTATACACTCTTAAAAATTATTGAGGACCCCAAAGAGCTTTTGTTTATGTGGATTATCTCTATCTATATTTACCATGGATAAATTATTTATATATGTATATATATATATATATATATATATATATATACATGTATATATTAAATACATTATATATGATATATGATTTTATAACAATAAGCCTATTACAGAATGTATTTTTGTGAAAAAGTAACTATATTTCCCCCAAAAAAATTTAGTGAGAAATGACATTGTTTTACATTTTTGTAAATCTCTTTAATGTCTGACTTGATAGAAGACAACTGGATTCTCCTGTTTACTTCTTCATTCAATCTGTTGTGATGTGTTGTTTTGGTTAAAGTATATGAAGAAAATCTGACCTTATATAGATATGTAGTTTGAAAAAGGAGGGGTATTTTAATAGGCAAATAATTTCTTTGTATTATTATAAAAATAGTTTTGACCTTGTAGATTTCCCTGAAAGGGTCTTGGAGACCCCCAGGGTCCCATGGATCACAATTTGAGAACTACTGATCTAGTTTAATCGCATTTTACAATTAAGAAAGCTGAGACCTAGAGAGCCCAAGTAATTTACCAAAATAATGAATCTAGTGATGGAAAGAAAGTTAGTCTCAGGCCTCCTGAGTCTCAATTCAGTGTTCTTTCTTTATCCCATGAATGTAAATCACAGGTAAAGTAAAAAGTAAGACCCAGAAGAGAGGTTTTTTAAAAAAAAATTCACTTATTTGTAGTTTATAAAATTACTAAATGCATTTCCATAACATAATACAGTTTTTAAAAAAAGATGATTTCATACAAAACTGCAAATCTGTTATGTACAACTTTCTATTCAGAATAGAACCATCAGAAAGACCACTCAAACTTCTGAAGTGATGGTAACTAAGTGTCCAAAAAAGAATTGGATTTAGAGTCAAAAGACCTGAATTTGAATTCTAGTTCTGCTTCTTAGTACCCATGTTACCTTGGGTAGGTCTCCAAGCTTCAGAATGCTCATTTGTAAAATTCAGCAGTTGCTTTTACTCCAGGATACCTTTGTGGGCATATAATGCACCCTACGGAGTAGAAAGACAGAAAAAAAGGTATCGGATGTAACCTGTGGTGTGCAGGTAAATAACAAGTTTCTGAAAACCCAGCACACCTTTGAGTCAAAATTGCATTATCAACATTTTCTCCATCACTCCCTTATGTCTAGACAATCCACAAATCAATAAGGCCCACCCTGATCTGTATCATTTACTGATTTCTGGAGAACAAATCCTCACACTGAAAATTTAAGTCAGATTTCGTGAGCAGAGTATGAGATGACTTCAGCATATCCTGTCAAAATATTGTCACAATAGCCATTTTTTTTTTGTGGTAGCAAAGAACTAGAAATAAAGTAGTTGTCCATTGATTGGGAATGGCTGAACAGCTGTAGTTCATAGATGTAATAAAACGTTGCTGCTCATAGGAAATGGTTAATGGAAAGAATTTCAAGAAACATAAAGAAAACTTTATGAATTGATTTAGAATGAAGTGATCGGTATGAAGAAAACAAGACAGCAAATGACTACAACACTGTAAACAAACAAAACAGTAAAGCTGAACAAACGCTAAATAATTTAATGACCAACTTCAAACTGAGTAAAAGATGAGAAAAAGTATTTTCATCCCTCCATTGGAGAAATGGGGACCAGTGAGTGTTGGCTATTTGCATTTTCTTCAGATGAAATTGATGGGTTACTTGGTTGTGTTGAAATGACTTAGAAAAAAATATTTGTTGCAAGGTAAGGATTCCTGGGTGGGAAGGGGAAGGGATATATTTGGAAATAGATATGATGTAAAAAATAAGCATCATACATTAAAAAAATAATTAAAATTCTGAAGTCATTTTGATAAGCTGTAAAATCCTGTGATCCAATGAAATGTGCTCACTTTCTCCTTCTACTCATCCAATATTCTGATGTCAGGACCACATGTTCATTTTACCACTTTTTCTTTCTCCACATCACCTTTATCTGTATTGTTACTTATACCTCAGCCAAATTCAGTAATGCCTCGACCTTCCTCCCTTTTCTCTTTCAGTCTCCCTTCTTATCAGATTTCATCCTGAAACCTATAAAGAGTTATAAGAAAACACCCACATATTGAAACATGCAAAACTTTAATGAAATAAATATAAATGTTAGGTGTGGATTGACTTTTCTTTTAACAAAAATAACTTTATGGGGATATGTATCTATTTTTTTTACTTGGTCTTTTGTTGTATGTTATGTAACATATAGATATTTTTATATTAGAATGCTAATTTCATAGAACGAATCTTTAAACATTTTCAGTACTTTGTGTCAAAAGATGAGAGGAAAAATTGGACTTGAATCAAGATTTGATCCTAGATTTCTTTTTATATAAGATGGTCAGTGGCCAGAACTTCTGTTTGAAAAAAAAACCAAACAACAACCCCAAACTTCAATGACAAAACGGTCTTTTTTTCTTTCTCTTTCCTTAGCTCTCTCCTTCCTCCCTCCCTCCCTTCTTTCCTTCATCCTTTCCTTCCTTTCTTCCTTCCTTCCTCCCTCCCTCCTTTCCTTCATTCTTCCTTCCTTTCTTCCTTCCTTTCCTTGCTTTCCTTGCTTTCCTTCCTTTCTTTCCTTCCTTCCTTCCTTCCTCCCTCCCTCCTTTCCTTCCTTCTTCCTTCCTTTCTTCCTTCCTTTCCTTGCTTTCCTTCCTTTCTTTCCTTCCTTCCTTCCTTCCTTCTTTCCTTCCTTCTTTCCTCTTTCCCTTGTGCCCATCCTCCCTCCTCTCACAGTTTGATTTCACCAGAAACAGCAGTGACTTTTGAAGAGTCAAAGTCAGCTTTGTAGTCTTTAACAAGGAGTCACAAAGCACAGATGCCCTAATGCTAATTCAGTTGAAACATGCTTCAGCATTTCTGGAGGAGGGAGGAGGTTGAGCTTAACCTCTGTCCATTTTACTAACTGTGTAGTTATAGAGCGTGACTAAAACCAATAGCCTGCTCCCCAGCCAGGCCAACAAGATGCCGGAAAGTACAAGGTAAGAGCAATGACTCCAGTGACCTCTGCTGTGCTACATGACTGCATTTTTGGCCACTTTTCTTCTACTGCTCTAAACTCAGATATTCGGTCATTTTCATATTATGCTAGTCAAGTTCACTGGGCACTGAAGGCCTTCCAGGTAGCAACATCTGGGTGCTACCTTACAGTACATGAAGGGCCTCAGGGAACTCAGCCTCAAGCAGCTAAGCATCTGTTTCAGGGTGGAAAATAGGATGTTCTCCTTGTATGGATGTCCTTGAAGTTTCCTCAGCTCTTGTTTTCAAATGTGATTATTCTCTTCCAATATATCCATAAGGTGCCCAATGCCCAGCGTGCAGTAGCCTTTTAATAAGTGCTTAGTGATTGACTGATACTGCAACTATCCTTGGTAAGCCATGTCTATGGGAACATAAATATACACACACATATATATATATATATATATACATATATACATATGTGTGTAGTCACACACACACACACACACACACACACACACACACACACACACACACACACACACACTTTTTCCAGGCTTACTAGTTGAAATTCTCCACTCCTCCACAGTTTTAGAAATTTTTCTTGATTACTCAATGGGGAAAAAATCAAGAAGATAATTTTCTGTTAGAATCGTTAATGAGCCCTATTTTAAGCCCTTTCTACTTGCTTGATTTTAGCTTGGTTGCTCATGGGAGTTTGCCCACTTCAAGAGAAGAATCAGTTAATTTTAATAGCCACCATTAAATGGAAAACATTAAAAAAAATGTACTATTGACACACCCAGCAAACCTGGTGTACCTCCAAGGATGGAACAGGTAAAATTCATCAGCACTTTGAAGAAATGATTTTTCTGCCACCAAAATATAAACCTCCAACAGAATATATCCTTTCTATTCCTTGGCAGACAGAGTTTTATCTGATATCAAAAGAATCATCACCCTGTTTCCAACTTAGTCATAAGCCTGTCCAAAGAGATACAGGTCAAGTCCTTGGTACTTATGTGGATCTGTGATTTCCATCAATATAGATGTCCCTTCCAATGGTGTGCATCATATCCCATGTTTATCCTTTGTGACTCTCGTCTACATCCTCCCGTATCAGATCTGAATCTGGAGATTAAAATATCTGATTGCCTGATTTAATAGAGGGGCAGATATTTATTATCACACATGACCAAGGTCTTCATAGATTTGGGGAAAAGAAACTGTTTAGGATACTCTCTCTGAGTTAAAACATTTAATAGAGATAGTAGGGAAAGGATACACAGGTATGTGAGCCCCCAAAGTCAAGAATATGGCAAATCACTCCAGTATTTTTGCCAAGAAAACTCCATATGGGTTCATGAAGAGTCAGGCACAACTGAAATGAATGAACAACAACAACAAAGTCATATAATTACCCTTGGACCCAGGCTTCCTCATTCTGGGATTAAATCATTTAATGGAGTTAGTAAAAAAAGGATACCCAAATATTTGAACTCTATAAGCCATGTAATCACCCCAGGGCCTCATGTTTCCAAATTCTGAGGTATAAAGATCAGAACTGTATGATCTAATTCACTTTTGTTTCCTTTTCCTGTTGTTATTTGTTCTTCCTTTTCAAAGACCAATGATATCATGGGGTGTTGCCTTGACTCATGCATAAATTGGATTTAAATGAAGGAGAGCTGCACAAAGTTGTCCACCTCACTCTCTTCCAGTTGTAGAAGTCCAGTGTCAAGACAAAAGTCAGTATGACTGGTGATGGCCATGCAATGGATGACCCCAGATATCGATATCTGACCAAGTTCTAAGTGCCCCACAGTGCCTACTTCAGCTTCCTTCATGGCCATTGGAAAAAATTGTTCTCATCTGCCCATTCTGCTGGGGGAAATTCTCACATGCTTTGAGTAGAGCCCCCCCCCCCCAACTCACCCAATGGGTTTGAGGCCCATTGGTTACTCTCAACCTGGTTTATTCATTTGCCAAGCCAGTTTACTGGCATGTGGCTGCTGTGTATATACTATGGTTTCTTGGAGCCACAGGTGAGAGTTTGGTACCAAGTGGATACCCAAGGTGGATGAGCAGCCCTGAAAAGACCTTGGAAAGCCCTCATACCACATGTGCTAGTCATCCCTGAATACCCCATACACCCCCTTCCGCTCCCCCATTCCTATTGTAGTTTCAATAGAGGAAGAAGGATCCTTGATGATTTCCTTAAATGTCCAATAGAGCAGCATCCATCATTTCAGACCATTTATCTCACTGATGACTGTACCTAATCTCAGATTTTCCATACCTACCCTCATATTAGGTGACTATCTGTAATGTGCTATGATCTTTATACCAACAGGAGACTGAGATTCAATTCCCAGTTTGTTCTGGGTAACCAGATGAATACAAACATAAACCAACAAATAATGCTATTGCTAATTAACAGGACACAGTCCTCAGTTACATGACAGGAAATGGGGACTAGATAATTAATAGCATACAGGGACTATGATAAAAGGTGCCAGGTGTTGTTAGACAAGGGGAAGCAGAGAAGCAAATATTCCATCCATCATCCCAAACAAGGATTCACTGACCACTTCTGGACTAGGAATGAATGCCAATAACTATGTTCCTGGGCTAAGTATATAATTTAGCTCTCCCAAGACGGTCTTTGAGCTTAAAGTTGTGCTGTAGAAACTATGACAATATTTAAAAATAAGTTACCTCTGGCAAGTTAACTGAGCCACAAGTCAGCTTCACAAACATAAGCTGCACTCAGGCCATCTACTTTTATTACTGCAAATGACCATCTGGGGTCAAAAAACACACCAAAGTGAAGGAAGTGCACTCGACCTTCCTGTCACAGACTTTTTATACCAAATGCTAACATATGCATCTTGTAGTTCACTTTTGATAGCCCTTAAAAGTTTACAAAATGCTATTCATTCAGCAATTCTGTGAGGAAGGTGGTGCAGATATCACCACCTCCACTTCCTAGGTGAAGAAACTGAGCCAAGAGGTTAAGGGACTTGCCCAGGGAAGTACCAGAGACAGGTTTGTGTGTGGGTCTCCTGTTTCCAAGGCCTGTACTCTCTCCATTACACCACAGTGCTTCTCATAGTGAGACTTCATGCTCACATTGACTGTGATATTCCTACCTCGTCTCCAAACATGCACCTTTTTATAGCCAGGAAATAATGATTTTTGTGATAAGAATGCTTAGCTGGAGAAGCAGTCATTGAGAAGCATTGTCATGAGGACTATGAGGTTGATATCATGGCCATTTTATAGAAGTGAGAGTTTAAAATCCACTTTTATTATTGACTCTTTGATTTGACTCTTTGATTCAGAGAGAGATAACATGGTATTATGAATAGAGAGCTGGCATCTGAGTCAGGACAATCTGGGTTCAAGTCTTCCCTCTCATACATACTGGCCTCTCATATGCAATGATTGTTAAGTCATTAAAGCATTTATTAAGTGCATGCTTTGTGCTAAATACCATGCTAAGTGCTGAGGATTCAAAGAAAGGCGAAAAATTGTATATGCTCTGGAGTTGCTCACAGTCTATTGGGGGAAGCAACACGTAAGCAACTATGTACAAACAAGATCTATACAGAATGAAATAGAGATAATTAACCAAGGCCAAGATACTAGCATTAAGAGGGATAGGGAAAGGCTTCTCACAGGAAATAAGATTTTAGCTGCAACTTGCAGGAAACCAAAGAACCCAAAAGGTGAGGGTGAGGAGGAAGAATGTTCTGGGTATGGAAGATAACCAGTAAAAATGGACAAAGTTGGGAAATGGAGTTTCTTGCACAAGGAATATCAAGGGGGCTAGCATCACTGGATCACAGAGTATATTGAGGACAGTAAGGTGTAAGAAGACTGGAAAGGTAGGCAGTGGCCAGGTTATAAAGGGCTTTACAAGCTATTTTATCAATCAATCAATAAAGCATTTAAGCACTTAGTAGGCACTATGCAAAGCATTAAGGATACAAAAAGAGGTAAAAGACAGACCCTGCCCTCAAGGAATTTAAATTATCCAATATTTGATCTTGAGATAACAGAGAGCTACTGAAGTTTATTGACTGGGGAGGTGATTATGTTGTGAACACACCTGTGTTTTGCAAAGATCAATTTGACAGATAAATGGAAGATAGACTGGAAAGGGGAGAAGTTGAGTGAAGGGAGACCAACTAGAAGGCTATTACTTTGTAACGCTGGACAAGTCATTAAAACTCCCAGTGCCCTCCAGGCAAATCTCTAAGATGATAAATTTCAGAGCAGCTGCTACTCTGCATTGGTTGAAGTCTTTTCTTCATTGAGAGTTCCCTACACCAATGAAATCATAGATTCGATTTAAAAACAAACAAAACCTGATTCAGAGGACCAAAGTAATGTCACAGAGGTCTCAAAAAGATATTCCAGAATAACACTTGAGTGGCCCTTTTGAAGCAGTCTACCATTTATGACTACTTAGCCAGGGGTGGGGAACCGGTGACCTCAACATCACATGTGACCCTCTAAGTCCTCAAGTGCAGCACTTTGACTGAATCAAAACTTTAGAGAATAAAGGATTCAGTCAAAAGGCCTCACTTGAAGATCTAGAGCAGTGGTTCTTAACCTTCCTAATGCCGTGACCCTATAATACAGCTCCTCATGTTGTGGTGACCCCCAACCATAAAATTATTTTCATTGCTACTTCATAACTGTAATTTTGCTACTGTTATGAATCGTAATGTAAATATCTGATATGCAGGATGTATTTTCATTGTTACAAATTGAACATAACCCACAGGTTGAGAACCACTGATCTAGAGGGTCACATGTGGCCTCGAGGCCTCAGGTTCTCCACCCCTAGCTTAGATTCTAGGGATCATATGTCATGTTATATGATTTTTTAAGATGTTGGTAATCTTCATTAAACTGACTCTTCTTTTTGTACTCTGCTGTCAGTCAATTATTTCCTGGTAATTCAGAATTTGCAAAACAGCAACATAAACATTCTTACTTTTGTGTTTGTTTTCCTTTAAGTGTTGAATTGGAGTTACAAAAGTTGATAATATAATGAATCTAAACTGACATCAATATACGCGGCTATGTCCTTTTCAAACCAGACTTACATGTAAATAGATTATGTGACAGATTGACTGTGGTATGATTCAAGTGGCATCATAGTATTAAATAATCACAGAATTGGAAGGGAATTCAGAGGTCAACTAGCCCTCTTTACAACATACCCATCGTGTGGTCATCTATGACTTCTGTTTTAGACCTTCATCTATTTAGACCCAGTACCTCCTAAGGTAATCTATTTCACCTCTGGATAGCACCAATTTTCAGGAAATTTTCTTTACATCAACCCCAAATCTAGTTGTTTGCAATTTCTCTCCTTTGCTATTAGTTCTACCTTCTGGAACCAGAGAGATTCTAATCTTTCCACATAACAACCACTCAAATACTTCAACATATTTATCCCATACCCCGAGTCTTTTCTTCTCCATGTTGAGCTTTATCATTTCCTCCAATCATGCCTTCATTGCTCAAGTGGTAAGATCTCAAGACCATTCTTCAACCATGTCAGTTTCCTTCCTCTAAGTGCTTTCTAACTTGTCAATTTCATCCTAAAGTGGGATGCTCATAATGGAACATAATATCCCAAATGTAGTCTGATCCAGGGAGAACACAGCAAGACTATCACTTCCCCGACCTTAGAGGCAGCTAGGTGGCATGTTGAATAGAGAGTGGGACTTAGATTCAGGAATAAACAAGTTTGAATCCTAGCTCAGACCATACTAGCTATGTGAACCAGGGCAACAGTTCACTTAACCACTCTGTACTTTATTTTCCCCATCTGTAAAATGGGAATAATTAAAACACCTACCTCACAATATTTTGTGAGGATTGAATATGATAACATATATAAAGTGCTTTTGAGAACCTTGTAGTATTGTATAAATGCTGTATATTTTTTATTGGACACTCTGCCTCTCCTAATGAGGCCTAAATTTAATTTCACCTTCTCTGCTACCACATTGTACCGTGGATTTATATTGAGCATTCCATTAAAACCTGAAGGTTTTTTTTTTAGTACCCAGCCATACCTTCATGCACCTTATACTTGAGAAGATGAATTTCTTTTTTGGAGGAGGGAAGGCAAGGCATTAAGGGTTAAGCGACTTGCCCAAGATCACACAACTAGTAAGTGTGTCAAGTGTCTGAGGCCTGATTTGAAGTAGGTCCTCCTGACTCCAGGGCTGGTGCTCCATTCACTGTGCCACCTAGGTGCCCCGAGATAACTTTTTGAATCCAAGAATAAGACTTTAAAACTCTCTAAGTTACATTTTATATTCATAGGTGTGGTCCCAAATTCTGAACTATTAAGATTTCCTGAAATCTAACTATATCAACTGATTAGTCAGTCAGTTACTTGATGAGCATTTATTAAATATTTATTATGTGTAAGACACTGTGCTAAGTGCCAGGGATACAAAAAGAGGCAAAAAGTCCCATCCTTGCCATCAAGGAATCCACAATATAACATAAACTAACTAATATGTTAGCTCTCTCAATCAGCTTTATCTCATATATAAGAAGGTTTTAGAAGAGAATAAGGGAAAGAATGTGGAAGTACTGATTATCAACAGTCTTCCTAAGGAGTTTAGCCATAAAAAGGAGAAGAGATTAGAGCAATAGTTAACATGAATGGTCTGGTCAAGTGAGAGGGTTTTGATTTTTGTTATTATTTGATGATGGAGAAGACATAGCTTTGTTTATGATCATTAGGAAAGTAGCAAAGAGAGAGATGGATATTGAAAATGAGTGAAAGAGTGTATGTGTGTATGTGTGTGTGTGTCCAGTGCATGGGTCATCAATGGAATGGGAAATACCTTAGGGATAGATGCATTGGAAGTTACATTAAGGTTCAAGAACAAGGTTAGGAGCCATAAATATAGAGAAAGATAGACTGAGAAAAGATTATACTTAGATAAAGGAATTTTAGAGTTCTTAAGGAGGGGAGTAGAGCACCTATAGGTAATGAAAAGTTCAAGGGAATGACCATTTTTGTGTGTGGCTGAGGTGGAGTGGAGGAAGTCAGTAGAATGAACACTTGGGAAGTTAAAGAATTTGAGGGAGTATCAAAATATATGTTGAAGTCCCCTAGTATGATAGCAGCAGTTGAGGTAGAGAGAAAGACTATGAGCCAGGCATTGAATTCATTGAAGAAAGAAGGAAAATGTCTTGGGGACTGGTGAGTAACAACTATCTACAGCCTTTGTGAGAAAATGAAATTAGTTTGGTTAGGTATGACCTATTCTTGACAAATTCTTACTGGCTCTTTGTGATCACTCCTTCATTTTTAGGTCTTCACCAACCATTCCTTTAATAGCACTAATCTAGAATTTTGCCTGGGATTATAAAAGCCCTGCCTCCACAGGTTCTCCTCCATCATTGCTATAGCCTTAAGTGCCACCATTAAGCTTTATTGCCCTATGTACAAGGATTTCCCCAATCAAATATAAATATCCCTGTGAAAGGCAATACATTAAATCTTAGTTATTTTCACTTTACAGGATTGTAGACTTCCTAGAGCTGGAAAAAAAAGATCTATGAGATTATCAGTACAAACCTTTCATTTTACAAAGGTATAGACTGGTGATTGAGGTAGCTGGTGGCTCAGTGGATAGAGCACTGGGCCTGGAGTCAGCCTCAGACTTAAAATTCAGCCTCAGCCTTCCTAACTATGTGACCCTGGACAAGTCACTTAACCTCTGGTTGCCTGACAGGATACACTGGATCCACTAGAGAAAGAAATGGCAACCCACTCCAGTATCTTTGCCAAGAAAACCCCATGGACAGCTATGATTTATGGAGTCGTGCAGAGGCAGACACAACTGAACAACAAAAGTAGGTGAAAAGATTTGCCCAAGGTAACACAGCCACTTAGAATGATAGAAATGGGACCTTGTGTGTCCATTTTAGTGATTTCTTGTACTCTACCACACTAGGGAAAGTCAATCTTAGGGGTTTGATAGGGGCAGATATTGTGATTAAGGAAGAAAACCTGAAGAGGAGAAAATGAATATAGAGATCTTCTACTTAATAATTCTGTCTGGGGCTGGCCCTGATAACATATTTCAATTCTCACAAAAAAGAGAGTTCACTGTGAGTAGGATTATAAAGATAGGAGATTTCAGCATACCATTTCTCAATGTCTTTACTTAATACCAATTGTTTTCGGTAAAGGAGCCTATTTCTCTAAGCTGACTTTCTCTATTGAGCAAAAGAGTGTGAAACATAAGGCAAGC
Source organism: Pseudochirops cupreus (assembly GCA_028627135.1). Lineage (NCBI taxonomy): Eukaryota > Metazoa > Chordata > Mammalia > Diprotodontia > Pseudocheiridae > Pseudochirops > Pseudochirops cupreus. Next base: position 465,864,911 of record CM053580.1, read on the forward strand.
TGGGAACCTGAAACATAATCAGGACTCTTCTTTTTCTTCTGGATATTAATTCACCTTAAAGTGGCAGAAACATATTTCTGAACAAAAATAAGGGGAAAAAAGGACAACGAAAAAGCATTCCCACATCCAAACAGTGCCTCTCACAACTTACCTGACCTATGTAAGTACTTACAAAGTGCCTGCTGGGTAGGCACTGTCAATATTATTTTGAAGACAAACATTTTAAAAAGTTGTTTTTGAAGGTAGTTGCAGAAATCATGTGTGTTATAAGTATGTTTAATATTCATGGTTCATCTTTAGATCAATATATCCATTTTCTAAATGAAAAAAGCAAATTTGATGTTATTTCTGCTTATCTAAGATAAATTTGGTTGTTTTTTTAAAGTTGGTCATTCAGGGGGATTTCACAAAGGTCTTAATGATGAGGTACAGGCTCTGGGAAAACCCTTGAGTTCTCCTTGAATCTTCCCACATGAGGCATTGGCCTGAGGCCATAAGGCTTTCTTTATAGCTCAGCCCAAATCTCTGTTACTAGCCTAGCCCTCCATTGCCCAGCTAGCCCCCACCCTTGATCCTCCCAAAATATCTATACTCAAATCTGTTATCCTTAAACTAGCTTAGCCCTCCATTGTCTGTCATCTCCAGGTGGCCTCCAGCTATTTCTCACCCTTAATCTCTCATTACTGGAGTATGACCTTATTAGACTCCTCCTGAAGACCCTCCCCAATCTCCTCCTCTAGACCACCTAGATTCCCCCCACTACCTTTCTGTATATAAGATCCATCTAGCCTCCATAATGGGGCCAAGAATTATCTAGTGCAGACTCACTATGTGTCAGATTATTCTGGCCCACTTGTCCAGCACAGGTGTCACAGATACTGAGGCTCTTTACATTTTATATTTCCTTGACCTCTACATTTTATGGTTCCCTGACTGGGAATCAAAACCAGGCCGCGATGGTAAGAGCACTGAATCCTAACCACTAGACCACCAGGAAAGACACCATAAAATATTGAGGCATAAAGTTAGGGGTACTCTAGACCCCAGAATACCAACATGCCAGGTTCTGCTGAAGAGGTTTACCCACAGAGGGTTAGGGTTGTCAGAGACCCCAAAATACCAACATTCCGGGTCCTGCTGAAAGAATTCCACTCAAGTCTTCTCAGTCAAAAGAAAAGCAAAGTTTATTATAAGTTTGCCTGTATTGGACACAGAACAAGTTGGTGCTAGAAAACTCTATGGTGCGCTCACACCACATGGAGGTTAAAAGGGTCTTATACACAGAGGAATCTAGGGGTGGTCTAGAGGAGGAGTTTGGGGAGGGTCTTCAGGAGGAGTTAATGAAGTCAATGCAAGAGTGTATTGATATTTTCATAGGTTCAAGGGTGGGAAGCAGATGGACAATGGAGGGCAAGGCTAGTAACAGAGGTTTGGGCCCAGCCACAATGAAAAACTTATGGCCTCTGCAAATGGCTCATCAAGTGGGAAGATTCAATCAGACTTCAAGGGGTTTCCCAGAGCCTGTACCTCAAAGATTTAAGGAGAACTCAAGGAGGGGTCCCAGAGTCTCCACCTCATCACTGCCAAATGAATTCGACTCAAGTCTTCTCTCAGCCAAAGAAAAGTAAAGTTTATTAAATATTTGCCATAATGGGTAGACTCTTAAGGAGCCTCGGTATCTGTGATGCTTGTGCTGGACAAGTGGGCCAGAATCATCTGACACAGAGTGAGTCTGTGCTAGATCATTGTCCAGCTCCTTCATGGAGGCAAGATGGGTTCTATATACAGGAAGGTTGTAGGAGGATTTTAGGGGTGGTCTAGAGGAGGAGTTTGGGGAAGTTCTTCAGGAGGAGTCAAATGAGGTCAGAGTCCAGTAATGAGAGATTAAGGGTGGGAAGTAGCTGGAGGCTCCCTGGAGATGACAGACAATTGAGGGCTAGCTAACTAGGGTAACTAATATACTAAGGGTTACTAAGGGTAACAGATTTGGGTATAGATATTTTGATAGAATTAAGGGTGGGAAGTAGCTGGACAAAAGAGGGCTAGGCTAGTAACAGAGATTTGGGCTGAGCTGTAATGAAAGACTTATGGCCTCAGGCCATTGCCTCATGTGGGATGATTCAAGGAGAGCTCAAAGGAGTTCCCAAAGCCTATACCTCATCATTACCACAGATGTATTTAATGAAGAGTAAATGAAATTAAAACTGAGGTCTCATAACTGAGAAATTTTTATCTAAATATTTTCAAATATTTTAAATTGTTAGTTTATAGAATAATTTATAAATGCCTTATAAATAAAAAGAATGTGTATGCCTATCTTGCCCAGGCTAGAAGCGCAAGGCCTCCCCATGGCCTGATAACACAGTAGCTTGACCTGCTCCGTTTCAGACCTGGGTCATTTGTCCCTGCTTAGCCAACTAAGTTCTCCCTCCCTACTCCCAGAGGCTTACTATATTGATCCTAGACACTCAATTGGCTTAGACTATTGCAGCTCAGCCCCCTGAACTCAAAAGATCTCCCAGTTTCAATCTCCAAGGTAGCAGCTATTACAAGTGTATGCAAATGTACCATTTCCTTCTTTCTTTTAAAACCTAGGATTCACTTCTTTTTTAAAAGATGATGATGATAAGAAATTTCTGAAGTTCTTTACTATCAGGAAGTCATTTTATATCAGTAGGTTCAGTTTCTCCACCAGGAATTATTCACTCCGCCAGTGACAGGTTCAAATGCATCTGTTTTGGCCATAAACTCTGAGGATCTTCCTGTTCCAGACTACTTCTTTTGGGAAGTCAAACTAGGCCATCTTTTGTCTCAATCCTTACCTAGCCTTTAACAACTAAATGGGCATTGTCTCAGATAAACTGAGACCTGGGAAAGACCTTAGCTTAAAAAGGCCATGGTCTTCAACTGCATCTGGGGCCATCACCCAGTAGTCTTGACCTATGTCTTGCCAATGGATTCCCATGACTCTAGAGGAGAAAGTGGGGTTGATGAATGCATAGTTCTGCCTCACTTAAATCCAATTCACTTGCAAATCAAGACATCACAATCCTGATATCATGGGTCCTCTTCTAGAAACAAGGGGAAACAACAACAATAACAAAAAGAAGAAAATAAGTACTTTACATATGTTAACTCATTTTTGCCTCAGTACAACCCATGGGTATTGAGATATGAGTTACAAAGACCTTCTTAACAAGGGAGTAGTATACTACTGGGGAGACAGCATTAGCTTTGGAATGAGAAGCTATAGGTTCAAATCCTATGGGTTTTGGTTCTTTTTTTGCATTTGACCTTGGAAAAAATTGCTTTAATATCTGGCCTTTGGTTTGCTTATCTATGAAAGGAAAGGATTGAACTAGAGATATTTTGTCTCTAACATATATACTTAAGGTTTGCAAAGTATTTTCCTCACAACTATCTGTAAAGCCAAGCACAAGCAGCTTTCCAAAGGACTGCTGCTGTGAACAGCTTTCAGTGTTCTGATTACATAGTATAGGGAACTCTCTATTTATTCAATAACAAATCAGAGCAAAATATCCACAGAAAATCAAAATATAGTATTCACAATGTGACAACTTAACACTGAAATAGCCACATAGTTTTCACCAAAGTGGTCACATAGTTTTGAACAAAGTACATTCATTCTGTAACTCAATCATTTAGTAACTCAATCATTCAATCATCCTAAGGGGCACAAAGTACAAAACTCAAAGTCCTCCACCCATGGGATGCAATTAAGTTACAACTTCAAGAGTCACTACTCAAGCCATCCACCCCTAGGTCACAAGTAAATTACAATTTTCATCAGTCACTACTCAGTATCCTATTTCATCAGTCACTACTCAGACAATTTCATCAGTCACTTCTTAGTACCCATGGAGAGGTCTTTTCATCTTGACTTGAGGCAGGCTGTCAGCTTCCATGGTTCCTCTTCTATGGTCCCAGCTCCTGCCTGAATCAAACCAACTGCCACTTGAGTCCAAAGGCAGACAGCTCCCAGTTCCTTGTCCAGCTCTCCCTGCAGTTCCTGCTCCATATTGAAGCTCACAGTGTCCAGTACACCTCTAATCTCTTACAGTCTCTGTTCCTTGGAAGACAAGGCTTAACAAAACCACAATAACATTGGTACACATTAACAAAGTCACAACAACATTCCTACAGATTACCGGCACCATGGTCATGCTTCCTCAGTCTTTGACAGCTCCCAGAAGAAGTTGGTAGCTCCTCAGCCTGGTTCTGGGAAGAAGTTCTACCACCACAAGTTTTAGTTTTGCCACTACAAGTTCAAGTTTTGCCACCACCATTTTGCCACCACAAGTCTGAGTTTTGTGTCAGTTCTCAGTTCTCATTTCTCTTCTCAATTCTCAGTCCAACAGTAGCAGTCCAACCTCCAGATGCTTGCTGAGAGAAATTCTCTCTCTCTCTCTCTCTCTCTCTCTCTTTCTCTCTCTCTCTCTTTCTCTCTTTCCCCCCCCCCCTTCCCTGGAAGCAGCTGCTCTGCCTCCGTGATGCTTATACCAACAAATTCTGACTCTCCCAGCTGGGCTCTTCCTTATATATGGTATTCTCTTTCCTGTTCAGCCCCTTCCTGTTAGTCAGCAACATGGGTTCATACCTCGTTTCTTTACAGAAGCTTAATTTGAAACTAAGTGATAAGTACCTGTTAGCTTGGCAATACAAAGGAATCTTCAAATTTCATTACTATTACACTATCTTGTGAAAGAGTCAGGGCAGGTTTGCATAGTAGAAAGAGCTCTTTCTCTGAAGGCAAAGCTTCACATCCTGACTGATAATTATTCTCTGAACAAATCACTTAACCAGCTTGGGCCTTACTTCTAGAAAGAAAGGAGAGGAAGAGAGAGTTACACACACACAGAGAGACAGAGAGACAGAGAGAGAGCGGAAGGAAGGAAAGAGAAAGAAAGATGAATGAATAATGAAATGGATGGATGAATAAACAAATGAATGAATAAATAAGTGAATGAATAAATGAGACATTTGGAATTGAGAGCCCTCAAGCTCAAATCTATCATCCTCAGTAGGTAGTAAAAGTATTATTATCCCCATTTTATACATCAGGATACTGAGACTTAGAAGGGCTCTTCATCACAGGCAAGATCACTCTCCTAATATTCTTTACAGTGCCTCTCAAGCACTAGACACATAACAGGCACTCTGCAAAGTCTTGGTGACTGATGATTGGCATGTCTGTTCTGGTTGGCAAATTGCTTTCTCTTTTGCAGGAAACATAAGAATGATTTTAATAGTCTATTTTATTTTATTTTTAAAAATAAAGCTCTGCCTGAAATAGCACTATAGCAAGGAAGGAGCAAAATAAAAGGACCAAAAAATGTTGGGGGGGGGAGGTTAAGAAGATATTGATGAAAGTAGGAAGAAGAAAAAATTCTTCACAAACCTTTAGTGTCCCTAAAAATTGGAGCAAGCAAGAGTGTTTTCCTCTAGCTATGTTACCATCTCCTTTTTTTTTTTGCAGTATACTTGCCTCATTCCTTGGGGGCTGAGTTTTACTGTCATTCTTTCCTAGAGTCACTGACATTAATCCCTCTGCTAAACAGCCTTGGCAATGGGAAACAGAGGAAGTAAAAGGTGGATTTAATGAAAATGCCTCAGTCACGAAATACTTTCAGTTGCCTTTATGCTGTATCCTGTCAGTACTCTACCATATGGTGTTAAAAACACTCCCTAAAATGTGTGTGTGTGTTTTTCAAGCTACTTTACAGTTCTAATGGGTAATTGTGATCTCCGTCACAGCAAGAGATGAATGAGAGAGGCGACCGTGATATCACAGAACTTCAAAATGCATTAGTGAAACAGTGGGAAGGAAGAAAGAAGGGAGCTGGTCTCTGCTGCTATCTTTCTATAAATCATTTGGTAACCTCTAATAGTTTAGGTCAGAAGGGAGCTGTAGTGTAGCAGCTTCCAGTCATTATTAGCTCAATCAGGGCTACCAAGCAGTGCTTTTGTAACTGGACCTCTCCATAGCTGCATATCCCAGCTTTAAAGATCAGCCTCTGTGCCTAGACTTCAGGGCAACCTGACTTCCTACAAATTCTAGAGCTGGACTGAAGCAACAACTAAGGGACTTCAGGGTACTCTCAATTATGGGCTAAGCCCCAGCTAACACTGGCTGATACAGCATCCACTTGATTAACTGATACTGCTCATCAAGAGGAAGTAGGGTAGACCAAGAGCCTACTAATTGGTATAGTGCAGGGATTTTCAAACTTCTTTTGCTCCTAGTAGAGTTACTATTCTTTGCCATAAAGAATCTCAGCAACACTGTGGGAGAGTAAAGAGACTCCTCATGCAGATGTTAATGGAATTGCAAACGAGAGTTCCAAATGATTTGTGGCAGTCCCTTTGGGAACCAAAGGTTTAGCTACAGTAACTGGGTGGATGGAGTGCTGGGCTTGAAGTCAGGAAGACCTAAATTCAAATTTGGCCTCAGACACTTACTGGCTATGTGACCCTGGGAAAGTCACTTAACCTTTGTTTACCTCAGTTTCTTATCTGATTGTTGTGATGCTCCAATGAGATAATAAAAATAGAGTGCTTAGCACAATTCTTGGCCCATAGTAAGCACTATGTGATGATGATAATGATGATTGATGATGATGGTTGACGATGGTGATGATTGGTAGAGCATTTGACTAAGAATTAAGAGACCCAAGATCTCGTTCTGCCTGTGCTACGAATTATTTGACTGAAATCTAGAGCACATTAACAAAGACCTTTTTTTGTTGTTCAGTCATTTTTCAACGGTGTCTGAGTCTTTGTTGACTCCTTTTGGGCCTTTATTGGCAAAAATACTGGAGTGATTTATTACTTCCTTTTCCAGCTGATTTTGTAGATGAAAAAACTGAGGCTTAAGTGACTTACCCAGGGTCACACAGCTTGTAAGTATTTTAGGCCAGATCTGAATTTAAGATGAATATTCCCTACTTTAGGCCTAGAGCTCTATCCACTGCACCACCTAACTGCCCTCAACAAATTCCTATGGGACTTCAATTCCCTATAAAAATGAGAGGATTAGATTTAAAGACTTGTATTGTACCTTACAGCTCTAGGGTTCTATATTCCTTTGGTTAGGTTGTCAGCCTTAATCATGACATAGATGCAAATCTGTCCTTACTGAAAGTTATTTAGTAGTAGGAATAATAACTTTCATTTATATAACACTTTGAAGTTTGCAAAGCATTTTCTATGTTATCTCATTTGATCCTGACCCGGTTCAGGTCCAAGTTGAGACCTTCCACCCCTTATCCCAAAAGAATTTGAGGCCCATTTGTCCATAGGCCCTGGAAAACCCCACTTTAAACTCTCCTTGAATCTTCCCACTTGAGTTGACTTTCACCTGAGGCCGTCAGCCTTCCATTATCACTATTCCCAAATCTCTGTTACCTTTAACCTAACCTAGCCCTGCACCATCTGTTATCTCCAGGTAGCCTTCAGCTACTTCCCACTCTTTTTTTTTTTAAATTTTACTTTAGTTTACATCATTCATTTCCACGATATTTTGAGTTACAGATTTTCTCCCCAGCTTTTCCCTACCCACCACCCCAAACCAGCCATCCCAGTGTATCCCCCCTTCCCCAATCTATTCTCTCCTATGTCTTCCCCCCTCACCCCTCTGACTTTTTGGTAGGGCAGAATGGATCTCCCAACCACAGTGCCTGTGTATCTCAAGTTCCAGTTGGATGTAGTTAATAATAATAATAATAATAATAATAATAATAATAATTGCATATATATAGATATAGATATAGATTTTTAACATTTGATAATAGAACTTTAGATTCTGGATTCTTTCTCTTCCTCCATTGTCACCCACACCCACTGGAAGGACAAGCAATCAAAAACAGGCTGAACATGTGAAATTATGCAAAACCTCTCCATA
>CM053580.1:465873331-465907391 GCA_028627135.1 Pseudochirops cupreus
AAAAAAAAAAAAAGAACCACAGAACCTGCAAAATGACAGAGAGGAAGAAATCTTCCCATGAAGGCAGTCTGGCGGGCCAACAGGAAGGCTCTGTTGTACCAGGCTGGGAGACAAGTGTGGCCCAGACCAGCCAAAGCAGACTTCAGGAGAGTGAATCACTAGCAGCTGTGGTGGTATCCAGACTTCTCAATCCATAAGGCCTAAGAGAATGTAAAAGGTAAGTAGGGAACTCTGTTGGAACTTGGTGAGAGAAGAGTGTGGTCCTGCCTCTGCCCCTAGGGTGGAGGAGGTGGTGGCTGTGCCCCATTGACTCCAGAGATCCTAGCCTGCAGATTGTAGGGGGACTAAGTGACCATTCAGAGCAGAATCACTCTTGCTTTGACATGGGTCATAGTCTTGGGTGGTGGTCCCAGGGTGAGGAATGTTAGCTAGCATGCAAGGACTTGTGGTGGCTGGAGAGAGGGTGCCTTCCTCATAACTCTGAAAACAGCTTTGACAACAGCTATGAAAACAATAGTAATTTGGGACAGCTCTCTCCACTCTGGAAACAGGGTCCTACCATGGCACAGACCTCAAAAGTGAAGGAATTGGCTGTCAAGATAAGCAAAAAAAGAAAGGACAATCAGACCATAGAATTTTTTTGTGGGGACAAAGAAGATCAAAACAAGGAACCAGAAGAAGACAACAAAGCCAAAACTCCTGCACCAAAAGCCTCTGAGAAAAATATGAATTGATTACAGATCATGGAGTAGCTCAAGAAGCATTTTGAAAATCAAGTAAGAGAAGTAGAGGAAAAATTGAGAAGAGAAATAAAAATGATGCAAGAAAATCATGAAAAGCAAGTCAAGAGCCTACTAAAGGAGACAAAAAAAAATACTGAAGAAAATAACACCTTAAAAAATAGACTAACTCAAATGGCAAAAGAGGCCCAAAACGCTAATGAGGAGGAGAATGCCTTAAAAAGGAGAATTGCCCAGATGGGAAAGGAATTTCAAAAACTCATTGAAGAGAATAATTCCTTCAAAATTAGATTGAAGCAAATGGAAACTAATGACTTTATGAGAAATCAAAATGCTATAAAATAGATCCAAACGAATGAAAAAAAAAATAGAAGGCACTGTGAAATATCTCATTGGAACAACTACTGACCTGGAAAATAGATCCAAGAGAAAGAATTTAAAAATTATTGGACTACCTGAAAGCTATGATCAAAAAAAGAGCCTATAAATCATCCTTCAAGAAATTGTCAAGCAAATTTGCCCTCATATTCTAGAACCAGAAGGCAATATAGGAATTGAAAGAATTCACTGTCGCCTCTTGAAAAAGATTACAAAAAGAAAACTCCTATACTCAAATTCTAGAGTTCCCAGGTAAAGGAGAAAAATGTTACAAGCAGTCAGGAAGAAACAATTTGAGTATTATGGAAACACAATCAGGATAACAGAAGATCTAGTAGCTTCTACATTAAGGGATTGAAGGGCTTGGAATATGATATTCTGGAGGTCAAAGGATCTAGGACTAAAATCAAGAATCTCCAACCCAGCAAAACTGAGTATAATACTTCAGGGGAAAATGTGGACATTCAATGAAATAAAGGATTTTCAGGCATTCTTGATGAAAAAAACAGAGCTGAACAGAAAATTTGACTTTCAAATACAAGAAGCAAGAGAAGAATGAGAAGGTAAACAGGAAAAAGAAATCATAAGGAATTTATCAGAGTTGAACTATTTACATTCTTATGCAGAAAAATGATCATTGTAAGTCATGAGACTTTTCTCGGTATGAGCATAGTTGAAGGGAATATATGTGTGTGTATATGTGTATATATACATACATATACATACACTTCACATGCACATATATATATATATGTAACGGAGGGTGTGTATGTATATAAATATATATGTGAGTGTGTGTATAAGTGTGTACATGTATACATAGAGGGCACAGGATGAGTTGAATATGAAGGGATGATATCTAAAAAATAAAATTAAGAGGTGAGAGAGGAATATATTAGAAGAAGGAGAAAGGGAGAGATAGAATAGGGTAAATTATCTCATATAAAAGAGGCAAAAGAAAAACTTTTACAGCGGAGGGGAAGAGCAGGAAGGTGAAAGGGAGTGCGTCAACCTTACCCTCATTGAATTTGGCTTAAGGAGGGAATAACATAAACACTCAATTGGGTATCTTACCCTCCAAGAAAGTAGGGAAGAGGGGGACGGGGGGTGGGGGGGATGATAGAATGGAGGGCAGATTGTGGAAGAGGGTAGTTTGAAATAAGCACTTTTGAAAAGGGACAGGATCAAAGGAGAAATTAGAATAAGTGGGGGACAGAATAGGATGGAGGAAAATATAGTTAGTCTTTCACAATATAACTATTATGGAAATGTTTTGTGTAACTACACATGTACAACCTATATTGAATTACTTGTCTTCCCAGTGGGGCTGGGTGAGGAGGGAAGAAGAGAAAGACTCTAGAAATCAAAATTTTTAAAACAATTTTTTTAAATTGTTTTTTTTTAATATGCTACTGAGAAATAAGATATACAGGTACTGGGGTATAGAAATCCATCTTGTCCTACTAATAAGTTAGAGGTGATGGGGAGAATATAAGAGAGAACAGATTGGTGGAAGAGGTATTCAGTAGGCTCGCAATCTTGGGGTGAGAGATAGAGGAGAAACAAGGAGAAAATCTTGTGAAATGAATGTTCAAAACTAAAAATAAATAAATAAATTTTTAAAAATAAGAAATAATCCTCATTCAGACCCCATTTTTTTTCTTTTTTTTTTTTGGAAGGGGGAAGGCCAAGCAATTGGGGTTCAGTGACTTGCCCAAGGTCCACAGCTAGGAATTGTGTCAAGTGTCTAAGGCTGGATTTGAACTCAGGTCTTCCTGACTGCAGGGCCAGTATTCTACTCAGTGCATGAGGCTTTTGGACTTGTCTTAGATCCTTTCATTGTTGAGAAGAGCTAAGTCTATCACAGTTAGTCATTGCACAATGTGGTTGTTACCCTGTACAATGTTCTCCTGGTTCTGCTTACTTCTCTTAGCATCACTTCGTATGAGTCTTTCCAGGTTTTCCTGAAGTTGATCTGTTCCTTACTTCTTTTCATTCTTTCTTTCTTTTTCTTTTTGGAGGGAGAAAGGCAAGGCAACTGGGGTTAAGTGACTTACCCAAGGTCACATGGTTAATTAATGTTAAGTGTCTGAGGCTGGATTTGAAGTCAGGTCCTCCTGACTCCAATGCTGGTGCTCTATTCACTGCACCACCTAGCTGCCCCATGCTCATTATTTATTATAGCACAGTAGTAATTCATTACATTTATATACCACAACTTATTCAATCATTCCCCAATTAAGAGACATCCCCTCAATTTCCAATTCTTGGCCACCAGGTAAAGATATCCGATAAATATTTTTTATATGTGGGTCCTTTTCCCATTTGTATCATCTCTTTGTGCTACAGACCTAGAAGCGGTATTGCTAGGTGACAGTCTTATAGCCCTTTGGGCATAGTTTCAAATTGCTCTTCAGAATGTTTGGGTCAATTCATAACTCCACCAACTTTGCATTAGCATTACAATTTTCCCACATCTTCTCTAACATTTATCATTTTTCTGTTTTTGTCAATCTGATATCAGCATTAGATTCTGGTGGTTAGTCATTGTCATAGTCCTAAATCCACATTTCTCTGCTGGGCATCCCGTTTCTAGCTCCCTTTAGTCCAAACTACTAGAAAGCACTCAGAGCCACTGTGTTTCCTGTCCCTAATAATGTCGCATACTTTTATAATGGTATCATTCACATGTACATTTGTGAAAAGAAACAGATGAGTACAGAATCTGAATCAGAAATAACTTTGGTGGTCATCTGGTTCAACCTTACATGAAAAGAGTTCTCACTATAGCATATCCAGTTGCTGGGGAGGAAGAAATTGGGGGAATTTTGGATAAGAAGAGGGAAAAGTGAAGGAAGAGTATCCATATGCATTTTAAAAACCAGATTATAATAGATTTGGAATACATAGTAGGTAGAGGAGATGGCTCAACACATGTTATTTTAAAATTTATATATTTAAATATTTCCCAATTAGATGTAAAACAAAAAACCACCAAAAGATCATTTAAAAATATTTTTGACATCCAAATTTATTCCTTAAATGATGGCAGAATTCACTTGCCAATTCATCTGGTCCTGGGAATTTTTTTTTTCTTAGGGAACTCAATGATGGCTTGTTCAATTTCTTTTTATGGGGTTGAGTTATTTAAGTATTCTATTTCCTCTTCTGTTAACTTGGGCAGTTTATATTTTTGCAAATATTCATCTATTTCACTTAGATTGTTAGTTTTACCAGCATATAATTAGGCAAAATAACTGCTAATAATTGTTTCAATTTTATCTTCATTGGTGTTGCATTCATCTTTTTAATTTTTTATACTAGTAATTTGGTTTACTTCTTTCTTTTTTTTAAATCAAGTTAACCAATGGTTTATCTTTTTACTGGTTTTTTTTTCCATAAAAACATCTCCTGATTTTATTTTTTAGTTCAATTCTCTGTAATCTGCCATCTTGGCTCTGACAAATCCCATATATGTTCAGTGTTTCTACCATACATCTATGGTGAACACGTTTTGTGAACATATTTGAGGACTAAAGAAATGTATTCTTCCCTCATTGTCCCTATTTCTAGCTCTTGAAATAATCTCCTTCCTTCCAGGTCCAACTCAGGTATCACTTCCATCCAAGAATCTGCAAGGGAAATGATTTTTCACTCATGTTTCTTGCAACAGTACCTGAACCTCTCTTTTACACAGTATCATACCTGGTACATAGTAATTGCTTCACCGGTGTTTGATCTATCTTTCTATCTGTCTGTCTATCTGCCTGTCTCTCTCCCACTATACTTTAGTAACTAAACCTTTTTCTGCCATGCATCATAGATATTTTTGTATCTCTCCTTATTATATGATAATCTCCTAAGAACATTGTTTATCAAATCGATTTGTATCTCTTCTAGCACAATGCCTTGCATATAGTAGGCATTTAATTTATGTTTATTGAATTAAGAAGTATACATATATTTGTACATGTGTGTATATTTTTGTTTTGTTTTATTTCTTGGTCTGGGGTTAAGATTTAACTGATGTAGAAATTCTCAGTACATAAACTTTACCAACGCAGATCTGAAACAATTTTGCAACATATAATCCTAGTCAGTGGCTAGACTTGAAGCTAGGACTTTCTGACTTGGCAGCTACCTCTTTACTTCACACTATATGCATGTGTATGTGTGTATGTATAAATTCTAAACTTAAACACAAAAAGAATTTCTAAACACAAAGAAAAACACAGAAAGAAGATTCTATGTGGAGCTATGAATCTCAATGTTATACCATTACCTTTTAAAATAATATATAACATAGAGTGGAGCTAAGATGGTAGAGTAGAAGCACAAACTTGGCATGAACTCCCTCTCCAATCACTTCCAAAACATGTAAAAAATGACTCTAAACAAACTTGAGAGCTACAGAACCCACAAACTGACAGGGAGAAACAAATCTCCCACTCAAGGCAGCCTGGCAAGCAAACAGGAAGGGTCTATTGCACTGAGCTGGGAGCTGAGTACAGTCCCCATGGGCCATGCAGTTCTGGTCCCAGGGCAGCCCCGACCAGCAGCAGCCAGAGCAGACTTCAGGAGAGTGAATCTCCAGCAGCTGTAGCAGTTTCCAGACTTCTCAACCCATAAACACAAAAGATAAAGTAAAAGGTCAGTGTGGAACTCTGTTGGAACAGGGTGGGATGGAAGAGCATGATCCAGCCCCTGCCACCCAGGGTGAGAAGTGGTGGAGGAGAAGCAGCCACCTCAGCATGGCTGCCTCAGGAGCTCCTGGCCTGCAGATCACAGGGGGACCATGCTACCATTCAGAGGGTAATTGCTCTTGCTTTAACCTGCTTGGATCTGGGTTGCAGTCTTGTGTGGTGGTCCTGGGGTGTGTGGCTAGTGAGCCAGAGCTGGTGGGAGCTGTAGAGAGGGTACCCTCCTAATAGCTCTGGCAGCTGCAAAAGCCCCAGTGATTTGGGACATGGCTCACTCCATTCTGGAAGCAGAGTTCTACTGTGGCAAAGAGCTCAAAAGTCAAGTAACTGACTGGCAATATGAGCAAGCACAGGAAGCACAAAGCGACAATAGAATCCTTTTTGGGGGACAAAAAAGATCAAGGCATGGAGTGGGAGGAAGACAACGAAGTCAGAACTCCTACATCAAAAGCTTCCAAGAAAAATATGAACTGATTGCAGACTATGGAGGAGCTCAAGAAGGATTTTGAAAATCAAATAAGAGAAGTGGAGGAAAAATTGGGAAGAGAAATGATAATGATGCAAGAAAACCATGAAAAGCAAGTCAACAGCCTGCTAAGGGAGACCCAAAAATACGCTGAAGAAAATAACACCTTAAAATATAGACTAACTCAAATGGCAAAAGAGATCTGAAAAGCCAATGAGGAGAAGAATGCTTTAAAAAGCTGAATTTGCCAGATGGAAAAGGAATTTTAAAAACTCACTGAAGAGAATAACTCCTTCAAAATGAGACTGGAGCAATTGGAAGCTAATGACTTTATGAGAAATCAAGATACTATTAAACAGATGCAAACAAATGAAAAAATAGAAGGCAATGTGAAATATCTCGTCGGAAAAAAGCACTGACCTTGAAAACAGATCCAGGAGAGATAATTTAAAACTTATTGGACTACCTGAAAACCATCATAGAAATACAAAGAGGCTAAACACCATCTTTCAAGAAATTATCAAGCAAAATTGCCCTGATAGTCTAGAACCAGAGGGCAAAATAGAAATTGAAAGAATTCACTGATTGCCTCTTTAAAAAGATCCCCCCCAAAAAACTCCTGGGAATATTATAGCCAAATTCCAGAGTTCCCAGGTGAAGGAGAAAATACTGCAAGCAGTCAGGAAGAAACAATTTGAGTATTGTGGAAACATAATCAGGATAACAGCTAGCAGCTTCTACATTAAGGGATCGAAGGGCTTGGACTATGATATTCTGGAGGTCAAAGGACCTAGGATTAAAATCAAGAATCACCTACCCAGCAAAACTGAGTATAATGCTACAGGGGAAAGTATGGTCATTCAATGAAATAGAGCACTTTCAGGCATTCTTGATGAAAAAAAGCAGAGCTGAACAGAAAATTTGACTTTCAAATGCAAGAAGAAAGAGAAGCATGAGAAGGTAAATAGGAAAAGAAATCATAAGGAACTTATTAAAGTTGAACTATTTATATTCCTATATGGAAAAATAATAATTGTAACTCATTAGACTTTTCTCAGCATGAGGATAGTTGAAGGTAATATATATGTATATGAATATATATGCATATATATATATGTATGCATATGTATATATGTATAGGAAGGTGTATGTGTATATAAATCTATATGTGAGTGTGGGCATATGTAGGTTCATGTATACATAGACAGAGGGCACAGGATGAGTTGAATATGAAGAGATGATATCTAAAAAATAAAAGAGAGGAATTTATTGGGAGAAGGAGAAAGGGGGAGATAGATTAGGGTAAATTATCTCATATAAAAGAGGCAAGAGAAAATTGTTACAATGGAGGGGGAAGAACAGGAAGGTGAAAGGGAATGGGACAACCTAATTCTCATTAAATATGGCTTAAGGGGGGAATAACATACACACTCAACTGGTATCTTACCCTACAGGAAAACAGGAGGATAGGAGGTAAGAGGAGGGAGGATAGAAGGGAGGGCAGATTGGGAGAGAGGGTAGTTAGAAGCAAACCTTTTTGAAAAGGGATAGAGTGAAAGGAGAAAATAGAATAAGTAGAGGGCAGCATAGGATGGAAGGAAATATAGTTAGTCTTTCATAATACAACTACTATGGAAATGATTTGGGTAACTACACATGTACAACCTATATTGAATTGCTTATCTTCCCAGTGGGTGAGGAGGGAAAAAGTGAAAAAAATCTGGAACTCAAAGTTTTAAAAACAAATGTTTAAAAAATTTGTTTTTTACATGCAACTGGGAAATAAGATATACAGGTACTGGGGTATAGAAACCCATCTTTCCCTACTAGAAAGTTAGGGGGTGATGGGGAAGAATATAAGAGAGAACAGATTGGGGGAGAGGGTATTCAGTAGGCTTGCTGTTTTGGGCTGGGGGTAGGGGAAAGACAGAGGAAAAAAATGTAACTTAAAATTTTGTGGAAATGAATGTTCAAAACTAAAAATAAATTATTTAATTAATTTTAAAAATAATATAAAGAAATTCTATGCATTACTTTCAAAACTATCCTTTTTTTCCTATGCTTCTTTTTCAGCTTCTTTCAGTTCTATCCTGTTTATTTTTAAATGCTACCATGACTGTCTTCTTTTGTCCACACCATGTCTAACCTTGCTCGCAGTCATACCCCTATAAGTTAAAAATAGAAACAAAAAAAGTGTAATAAATAAACAGAAAAGTAAAATGAATCAGTATCCTGTCCATATTCAAAGACATGCCTTTTTCTGTGCTTTATTCCGGGAGATACAGAACATGCTTCATCATAGGTGTTCTGAAGACATGGCAGGTTATTTCATTGATCAGAGTTCACAAGCCTTTCAGGGCTGTTTCTATTTACAATGTTGTTGACCTTGTATAAATTGCTCCTGTTTCTGCTCTCTTCCCTCTGTCAGTTTATAGCATATAAGATTCTCCCAAATTTTCTCAATTTCTTATGGCCCCAATAATATTCCATTACATTCACATGCCAAGATTTGTTCAGCTATTCCCCAATCATGTAAGATACTATTGATGGTACCCTTGTAGATTCTAGTCTCTCCTTTTCCCTTTCCAGAATCAGGAAGTTCATTTTAATTTTTGCTCTTCCCAACCTAGTATCATTTCCCTTCTTAAACATGCCCTCTCATCCCTGCCATTTTTTTCTATTGATACACACACACACACACACACACACACACACACACACACACACACACGTCTCTGTCTCTCATCAATCCTTCTTTGTCCATTTTAGATAAGCCTGAAGTTCATCTGATGTTCACTTCCTCTACCCCTTCATTCATGTTTGCATATTCTCATGAATTCCAATTATGAGAAATAACAAATTCCACTCCCATTCTCATGTTTTCTACACTAGTGAATTTCTCTTACTTTCCTTTCTTCTCTTCTACAAACTCTCATAACCTATATTTTTCTTATTTAATACATTTGTACCCTTTGATACATTAAACTTTTGAAGAGACACTAGTTTCATCATATAGATTCTTCTAATGGCTTAAATTTCTTTATCTTTTTAGATTTCCTGGATTCTTGTTTGCATCTCAAAGTTCCTACTCAGTTCTGTTTGTTTGTTTTTTTCAGAAAAACTTGGAATTCCTTTATTCCACGAAAGATCCATTTTTTTCCTCTTTGTAAGATTACATTCAGCTTGACAGGGTGTTAGTCTTGGTTGTAAGTTTACACAATTTGCCTTTTGGAATGTTGTTTTCTAAGATCTCCTTTTATTTATAGTTGAAGCTACTTGGATTTATAATAATAGTAATAACAAACATGTATAGTACCTACTATATTAACCTGATTTTATAGTTCTTGGTATTTGAGCTCTTTCTTTCTAGATGCTTTCTGAATGTTGCAAAATAGTTTCAGATCTGCATTGGTTAAGTTTATGGACTGACAGTTCCTACACCAGTTAAATCATAGCCCTATACTTTTTTCCCTTAATTTTGTGTGGAGGTTTCAGATTTTGACTGTGACATTTCTAGTACTTTGGGGATTTCTAACCACACTGAAACTTTCTCAGAGGAGCCCTATGTTTTTGCTGCCTTTGATTAGAAAACCTTGCATTCTGTACATGTCTCTGATCAGTCTATGGTCACACTGGGAGTTTATCCTACATTGCTGGTACCTTCCCTTTCCTATTGCCCTCAGAATTCTGACTGATCTCTTGTGCATTTCTCAGATAGAATTTACTTCTCCCACATTCTCATTGGATTTCATGATGATGCTTTGGTCTGGTTAAAAATTCAGGATTTTGCTGGAGTAGATATATGAAAACTGGACAGCCTGTCTCCCATTCAGGCTGCCATCTTCTATATCATATGTATTTTCTCTTACCTGAAAATTGCTTTTTGGGTTACAGGTACATGAAATCAAAAATATTTACTGACCACAGCCAGAGAATAATTATGTACAAACTGCTCTGTCCCCAACATCCCACAATGTTATTTTCTTCCTTGATCTCTGACCAAACACATTTCTTAATGCCATTTAAATGCCTTAGTGAAAAGCCGTTCTCTTCTTGGATAAACTTTGTGTACAATTTCCTGGCAAAGAGGGTAGAATGAGTTTAGGGATGGATCTCTGACCACAAAACATCTGGAGAAATTATAGGGCCTGGTGAGTAAACAAGCTTTTTAACTCTGTTCTCAGACGTGGAGACAGGGAGTTAATGAGCCAGCTTTCTTAGTCGCACAATGCTCTTACCCACCCCCTATAAGGCTGAGAGGTGGGCTTTGGCCCTCCTGCTGATAACTGGGCTCAGTTCTTCTCTGGTGCCATTCTTTGCTGAAGATTCGGTTTTCATTCTCATGTGTCTGCAAGCATACTTCAGAGCATATTGCTCAAGAATGTTAATGGACTAGCATTACTTGAACCACATTTTGGGGCCCTGGTTCAAAATATATTACTACGCTTGGGAAATCTGCTTATGAGGTAGCCAGAAAGATTTACTCATTCTATTTTGCCTGAACTGGATATAGGGTAAGGCTCCAAATAGGACAGAGACAAAACCCATATTTTTAAGTAAGGTCCCTTCAACTGGAAAATATTAATGCCTTTGGGTGAATAAGGATTTACTTTGATTTCACATGAGAAACCTCAAAAATATTAATGCCTTTGGATGAGTGAGGATTTATTTCAATTTCACATGAGAAACCATCTTTTAATGTATTTAAAGCACTCCTGGTTATATAGCAATGTTTTCTTACAGAAACACAATTCGAGGACAGTAGGATGGTCTCTCAAAATAAAATAATACCGCATTCTTCATAAGACTGGCTTGTTCAAAGACCTCAGAGGACTCCCTCTGACCTATAGGACCAAATCAAAACAACTCAATCAAACATTCAAGTTTCTTCATGGACTGGCCCCAATCTATTGTCCAACTTTATCCACTGCAGCCAATCTGATCTTTTCACTGTCCACTGACCTTTCTATGGTCATTCTAGAATGAAAGCTTACTGAGAAAGTGACTTTCATTTTTGTCTTTGTATTTCTAGTGTACGGCAGCTACATAGCACAACAGTAGCCAGTCTGGAGTCAGGAAGACCTGAGTTCAAACCCAACCTCAGACACTTCCTAGTTGTGTGACTCTGGGCAAGTCACTTAACCCTGTTTGCCTCAGTTTCATCATCTGTAAAATGAGCTGGGGAAGGAAAAGGCAAACCAGTCCAGGATCTTTGCCAAGAAAACCAGACAAAACTGAACAACAAAAATCCCTAATGTATGAAAGTTCTTGGCACATGGTGTTTAATAAATTTAATAAATACCTGTTGTATAACTGATTGTAAATTGAGTCTTTGCTTTTTTTTCTCTAGATAATCAA
Source organism: Pseudochirops cupreus (assembly GCA_028627135.1). Lineage (NCBI taxonomy): Eukaryota > Metazoa > Chordata > Mammalia > Diprotodontia > Pseudocheiridae > Pseudochirops > Pseudochirops cupreus. Next base: position 465,884,974 of record CM053580.1, read on the forward strand.
CCCTGTCATTTCTTTCCTTCTTTTCTACCCAAACATTAACATTTCTCAATATCTAGCTCAAGGTTATAAACATCTATGAAGTCTTCCACAGCCTCTCATTTAACAAACACTCACTTTGGACTCTATACTATATGCTGATAGATCCTCACAGGTCTTACAGTCTAGAAGAGTAATAAGACACAAAGGAAGATGACTCCAGTCCATAGTAGTGGGTCCCTCCTCCAAATACTGGTGGTCCTTTATTCTTTATTATCTATCTGATATTTCTTATATTTCACATCCATGGATAATTGTTTCTTTTGATGAGTTAATATTTTGTGTCCCTAGATTATAAATTCTTCAAGAGCAGGAAGCCTACCTTATATTTCCGGTGAATATCTCTTAGCACCCAATCAGGGCAGTAACCAATAATGGGGAATTTTCCTTAGCAGGATGTTAATTTTTTTTTGGTTCTGCAATTATTTGCAGGGCCCAATAAATACAAAATTTCACACACAGCCCTGCACGTAGCACCATTTTGTACATAGTAGGCACTGAAAATTCTTGTGGAATGAATGTGAACCTAATGGATATGTCAGGTTCTGGGTATTTATGTGTTACCTGTGGCAGTAGGCCCAGCATCAACATCACCAGAGCTGAAAAACCCAGGAGTTAAATGCTAGATACACTTTTGAACCATGCGGCTGCAGGTGAAATGAGATACTGTATTTGAATAAATACCTTACAGTGGGAGCACATTAGCCTGGATGAGACTTGGATCTGTTAACAGGATTTCAAACAGTTAACATCTGTTACTTTTTGGGTTGCTGCTTTCCTATGGCACATCAGAGGATCAGTAAATAGTGCCTGACTCTCTGACACAGCTGGTTTAAAGGGTGATGCCTATGGCCTGCAGCTTAATGATGGTATCATAGATTCAGAGAAGTCTATAGAAAAGAGAAAAACACCTGTTAGGTCAGCTAGCTTTAGAGATAATAACATCTTAGAGTACCAGCTTGCGAAGTAGATCTATTCCTGTGGGTATAAATTGAATTTTGTAAATCAAATCATATTTTAAGGGAAGCAAGGGAGCTTGCTTTTTAAGGAATGAGGCAGCAAATTCCTTCATAAAATGAGGGGACCTTTCTGTAATGCAAACAGGCATCTCAGCAATTTGTGTGATTTGTACTTGGAATTTGTTCATATTGTTTGTTTTTATGAGAGATGAGCCTAAGGGGACTACAAGAAGGGGTTTTGGAGTACATCCATTCCTACTTTGAACTTGCATTATTTATTTTAATCACTTGCCGGAAAGGAATAACTAAATAGTGGACGTAATAAAATCAGAACTGACAGCTAAGTAGTAAAATGTTGGGCATGGGGTCAGGAAAACATGAGTTCAACACATAATTATTAGTTATGTATTCCTGGGCAAGTAATTTGCCTTTGCTGGCCTTACTTTCCTCAACTCTAAAATGGTGACCATGATAGCACTGAACTTCTAGAGTTGTGATGATCAAATGAAATAACATTTGTAAAGCACATAGCTCAGGATCTGGCATATAGTAAGTACTTAATAAATGCTTGCTTGCTTCCTTCCTTCCTTCTTTCTAACATAGATTGAGATGTTACATTGCCTTGCATTGAAGTAGGCATTTGGAATGAAAGTATAGAATCTAGAGAAATCATAGATCTTGTCATACTGGATCGTATAACTTATTTAACTGAAAATAACCAACCAAATGTCAAGATGGTTAGATGTACATCCGGTTACCTACAACCTGGAACTTCAGCAGATCCACAGTCTCATAGATCTGAGAATTGCCTCTCCTGGGGCAGATTCCAATCCTTCCATCCCTTCTTGTCTGTGGGATTATTGTCTTTTCAATCTTATTCTTGTCCATTTGCTTCCATAAATCTTCTTTAGAAAATCAAACCCATAACAACCTGGAGAGACTTATGTAAACTGATCTGATGAGAGCAGAACCAGGAGAACTTTGTACTCAATTACAGACACAAAGTATCTATGATGACTAAGTTTGATAGACTGGGCTCCTCTCAGCAATGCAAGGTTCTAAGACAACTCCAAAAATCTCATGATGGAAAGGGATATCTCCATCCAGAGAAAGAACTACAGAGTCCGAATGCAGATTGAAGCAAACTACTTGCTCTCTCTCTTTTGTATTCTGTTATGTTTTGTTCCTTCTTTCTCGTTGTTCACTCCATTGATTATAAATCTTCTTTACAACTTGACTAATTTTCAATGTAAAGGTATTTGTAGAACCTATATCAAACTGCATGCCACCATGGGGAAGGGAAGAGGGAAGAAGAGAGGGAGAGGGAGAAAATTTGGAAATCAAGGGATTGTGGAACTGAATGTTGTAAATTAAAAGCAAATAAATATTTTTTTAAAAAAAGGATCAAACCAATGTACTGGTCTTTGCAATAATTCATGTTATAATCAGGCTATACAACTTTTAACACTTATTCTCTTTCCCTGACTGATCCCTCTTCTTTTCTAGGTACATGTGTTCTTGATGACGCCTTAACACGTTAAGCTGAGTATTTAAATAAATATGTGTTCATACTACATAAAAGAAAAGCCTCAATGCTTTTAATATAACCGATCTCTAGAAAGAATTAATATATTTTGGAAGGATAGGTAAGGTAAAATTCATACAGAAGGCATAAGAAACTGTTCCAGGATCCCCTGAATCTCATAAAATTCTTAATAAAACATTATAAATCATACAAAATTTTATACCAGGTTCCATGATATCCAGTGTTCTTTCCACTGTACTACCCTGCCTCCCAGAAATGTTGCCTAGTTGTAGTCCTATACAGGGAAGAAAACGTCTCTTCCTTCATCTCTTCAACATTTAAGGTTTTCAAAATGCATCAATATATCATAACATTTTATCTTCACAATAAGCCTGTAGGATAGGCTTGTTGATGGTGAAGAGGCAGAGGCTCACAGAAACTAATTGAGTTGCCCAGATTCAGAGCTGCTGCTGTTCAGTTATTTCAGTAGTATCTGACTCATGGTGAGCCCATTTGGGGTTTTCCTGGCAATGATATTTGAGTGGTTTTGTCATTTCCTTCAGCTCACTTTACAGATGAGGAAACTGAGGCAAACAGGGTTAAGTGATTTGCTCAGGTCACAAAGCTAATAAGTATCTATGGCTGGATTTGAACTCAAATCTTCCTGACTCTAGGCCTGGCACTCTGTTTACTGTGCCATTTTGCTGCCTGTTAGTTAGTGATTGTGTAAAGTGGGATTTGAACCTAGCTCTTTCTAATTTCAAGTCCAATGTGATTATCAGCTATACAGTATGCTGCCTTGCTACTAACACAGATCAACAACTTCCCTGAAAATTCCTAGACAGCTCTCTGGTTCATTGAGATTAAGTGATTTTCTCTGTATTATAAAGCAGCAGTCATCAAAACTACTTGGTACTGGCTGAGGAGTAGAGTAGCAGATCAGTGGAATAGATTAAGTATATGAGACACAGCAATCCATGACTATAGCAATCTACTGCTTAATAAACTCAAACCCTCAGCTTCTGGGATAAGAACTCACTATTGGAGATTAAGCGATTTTCCCATGGTCACACAGTCAGTACATGTCAGAGGCAGGACTTGAACCCAGATCTTCTGACTCTGTAACCAATCACCCACTATTCCAGAATATCAGTGCTTTACACATAGGAAATTCATAGATATCTGTTCAGTTAAATTGAATTAATGAAAAGGAAGAGAGTTTTCAGTTACTGGAGAATCTGTAACCATTTATTACAGATGTTTTAGATAGAATTCCTCTAGAAAGCTAAGAGACTTGAACCAGGTATTCTCTGAGGTCATTTCCAACTTTGAGACGTCATGATAATTGCCAAATAAATTCTTAGAACCATCCTAATTCACTTTAGGTGCTAAAAAACTATCTGTTATATGAAGGTCATTTTGATGGCATCCAAACAGACTTTTTCACTTATTTTTCACATATTTTTCTTTTTGAATAGTCCAGTTTTATGCTGTTCACCAACTCTACATGTAGCATTTTAGTGGCTAAATTGCTACCAATTTAAAGATCAATTGAGAGAATACTGATCTCAGAGTCTTAGTGCATTTGATATAATTTGCCTTCTTCTGTTGAATTTAAGGAATCTGCCCTAATCTTTGCTGTCAAGGATAAAAGTTGTATAAAGCTCTTCACAAATTCTTTGAAAGCATTTTTTTTTCTTCCTGCCATTAAAATAACACAAAGTAAAGATTTGAAATGTTTGGGAAACAGTGTGAGAGGTTGGTGGAGATGGAGTTTCCACTGGGAAGCGCCTCAAGATGGCCAGTACAGCTGAAAACATAAAAGGTGTGGAGGAGAGCAAAGGGTAAGAAGAATGGTGAGGCAGGAAGGGGCCAGGTTGTGAAGGTCTTTACTGTCAAAAAGCATTTTGGAATTGATCCCGGAGAAAACAGAGAGCCACTGGGATTTATTGAAAGGATTTAAGGGGTGATGTGGACAGGACTGCTTTTTAGGAAAATCACTTTTCAATCTACTTTATACTTTGTCGTTTTTTGTGCTTCATTGTCGAGGAGCACCAATGATATCACAAGTGACATCTTGACTTGTATATGAATTGGATTAACGTCATCAGCCTCACTCTCTCTTCCAGAATCATCAAAGTCCAGTGTCAGGACAAAAGTAAAGACAACTGGTGATGGCCTGGGGATGCAGTGGATGACTTTGACCTCTTCAACATCTGACCAAGTGCCTACTTCACTTGCCTTCATGACTGTTGGAATAAATTTTTCTTATCTGCTTGTTCCTCTCAGGAAAGTCTTCACATGCTTGGGATAGATACCCCCTAAGTCACTGACAGGTTTGAGATCTGTAAGTTACCCTCAACCTGGTTTAGCCTATCTGCTGAGATGGTTTGCTGGGATATGGCCACTTTGCATACTACAAGTTTTGTAGCCACAGGTGAGAGTTGGGTGAATCAGGTGGACACTAAAGTTGAACGGCAGCCCTGAAAAGCTGCCTCACATCAGAAGTACTTGTCGTCCTGAACACCCCAACTTTATACCTTAGTTCTGTTAAAAACAAAAATACACTAATATATAACCATAGGCAAGTTCAAGAGCATGAAATTTTAGAAATTAAAACTATTTCAAAATTTGGAAGTTGGAGCATCTTTAAATAGCTGTTTATAGTTCTAAGACAAATTTGATCATATCTTTCGAGAATGTGGTAAATGAACGCAAATGATGCTATTTGTTTTTTTTTAAATAACAATAGTAATCCTTTGAAATTCATATGGAAGTCACAAGAAAGAATTTTTGGCACCTTTTCAAAATTATTTGTGAAAATTGTATTGGTAGGTGGTACTTAATTTTTTAAATGGTGCTGAAACAACTCAATAAAGCCATTTTAGGCTCCCCTAACACACCCCTGACCTTGCGTTTTTATTTTTAAATGGCCAATCTCTGTTTTTTGGAGGGTAGTTTTACTAATAACACTAACTCATTGTTAATTAAGAAAATGCACTATTCAAAGTTCAACAAACCATAGAAATCATTTGTTGCTCAGAAGTGGAGAATCACTGTGGAATGGTGTTAATTTTGCCAGTAGCAAGTGATAAAAGGGTGGTTTGGCATATGTTTGCAAGACCTGGATGTGGACTAGTAATGGGGTGGGAAGACATTTAACATTTGGAAAGAGTATGGAATTGGGAGCTGGCAGAGGGGCCCAGAGTGTTGTGCAGTGGAAGGAGTGCTCAATGGAGAGTCAGAAGATCCTTATTCAAATCCTACCATGGCATTCACCTACTTATGTGATCTCAGGGACATCACTTGCCTTTCTGTGACTCAGTTCCCTCATATGAAAAAATAATAGGTTTTAGAATAGATGACCTCTGAATTCCCTTCCAGCTCTAAATGCATGATCTCATATACCATATTTCAGTTAATCCTCACAGGAGCCATATAGGGGTAAGTTGTATAAATATTATTGTTCTTGTTTTACTAATAAGGAAATTGAAATATTAGAGGAAGTTCAAGTAACTTACCTAAGGTCACATGATTTGTTATTGTTGTTGTTCAGTCCTTTAGTCTCGTCCAATTCTTCATGACTCCATTGCGGGTTGGTTTTGGGGTTTGTTTGTTTTTTTGGCAAAGTTACTAGAGTGGTTTGCCATTTCCTTCTCCAGCTCATTTTACAAATGACAAAACTGAGACAAGCAGGGTAAAGTGACTTGCCCAGGGTCACGCAGCTAGTAAGATCACGTGGTTACATAGTGACTAAATACAGATCTTCCGATTCTAAATCCAACATCCTTTCTGATATATCACAATTATTTTTTCTTCTTTTATGCACAATACATAGCCACATTAGCCATGCTGCCAAAGGAAAAAAAAATAGAAAAACAAAGTAAGTGGAAAAAGTATGCTTCAATCTATACTATGAATTCATTGATTCTCTCTCTGGATGTGGATAACATTGTTTTCGTTTTCAGTCCTTTGCTAGCATTTATAGAGGACTTTAAGACTGGTGAGGGACTTTACATTTCCTATCTCATTTAGACTTACCAACAACTCTGAGAGGAAGGTGTTATTATTATCCCTGTTTTACAGATAAGAGAAGGAAGGGAAGGGAATAAGCATTTATGTATCACTTACTATGTGCCAGGCACTGAGGTAAACACTTCACAAACATTGTCTCATTGGATCTCGATTCGAGATGAGGAAACTGAGGCTGACTTGCTCAGTCACACAGCTACTAAGGATCTGTGATAGGATTCCAACTCAAATCCAATACTTTCTCCATTGTGCCACTTAGCTACCTCATTGGGAAACACCTCCTTCCCCAAGAGGAGCGGATATATGAAGTGTTTGCCTAGTACTGCTGTTGGGTAGCATCAGACAGGCAATGTGACAGCAGAAAAGTGACATTAATCTAATTCCAAACCACTGACAGAGACATCAAACTAATATCTGTATTTCTATAAAAGAATACACATCATTCTCTCTCACATCATTTTATAAACATTTCAAATATTTACTTTGTATTACCATAATGGTAGAAAGAAAAAAATAAATGCCTTCAAAGAATCTGTGAAGAGCTCTCTAGAACTTTTTATTCTTTTATTTTTTTTTTTAGCTCATTGCAAAGATTTATTTATTGCTTTTTTTTTTACTCAAATAGAATAGTAAAAAAATAGTTTTTACAAATTGTTCCCCTCAGAAAACTCTGTCATACTTTCCCACAAATATCCACGGCACTCATGGAATGAGTGGATAATCTTAGACTATTGTAAGAGTGTGGCCAATGAGAAGGGAATATGGCCAAAGCTCCTTACTTCTCCACTCCTGGGAGGCCTCCAAGTCCTTTCTCTCTTCACAGAGGCCTCTTGGCACCGCAAACCTATATTGCAAGGACAAGTTTTCTTGAGTCCATAGCAGGCTTTCTTCTTTTCTGCCAGAGGTCACACTCCTTGAAAGCTGCTTGTATCAATGTCTACATGGAGAGCACCTCCTTCACCTCTGCTTCAAGCTCTTTTGTACTGTCTTTCTAACTGTTGGAAAGGGTTTCTATTCTTGGGTGTTATGATTGTTGGCAGACGGGAGGAGGAATGACAGAAACCCCCTCCTTCCTCATAACAGTGATTACTTCTCAGGGGCCAGGTTCTTCTTTTATTGGAACTTTCTGTTTGTTTCTTTGTTTGTTTTCGAGGGGAGAAGGCTGGGTAATTAGGGGTTAAGTGATTTGCCTAAGGTCACACGGCTAGTCAGTGTGAAGTGTTTGAGGCCAAATAACTCAGGTTCTCCTGACTCCAGGGCCAGTGCCCTATTCACTGCGCCACCTAGCTGCCCCTTGTTAGAACTTTTGATTCTTGTCAGCAAAGATTAGGGAAGCTTCTTCAAAGTCAACAGAAGAGGACAATATTATATCAAATGCACTGGCTCTGAAATCAGTATTCTCTTCTTGCTATAATTTTGCCTTTTAAACTTTCCTGAAGTTAGTTTCATTTCTTTACTTTTCAGAACATAGTTACAATTAATTTGATACTTCAAGGCAAGCCGGTATACCATAGCACTTGGTGTTTATGGAGTTCCTCTTGCTGAAGGTATTCCTTACCTGATGGTTGACCTTCTATTGAAGAGTCATTCCAGATTTAGCTAACCTCGTCCCCACTGTGAAAATGCTTTGCCTTGCCTATACTTAGAGCCTTTCAGCCTTTGTAGTACCTGACGGAGTTAATGTGCCACTGACATGGATTTCAGGTAGCTGGGGTCAAAAGTAGGATTCTTTTTAAGATTTACAAAGAGGTTTTTTTTTTTAATGTTATTTTTAATTTATGGAATAAAACAGGCATTTCCATAACATAATAACAAAAAAAATGATTGTATATGAAACTGCAAATTTACTATATACTACTTGCTATTATTCCTTTCAAATATACAATAAAATTGTCAAGTAAATTTTTTCCTTTTTTTCCTGCCCCCCCCCCGAGATGGCTACCATCAGACACAAATACATATATGTAAAATTATTCTATACATACTTGTATTTATGAGTTCTTCCTCTGGATACAGATAACGTCTTTCTTCATATATCCTTTATAGTTAATTTGGGTATTTAAAATAGACAAAATAACTTATTAACACAAAATGGTTCTTGAAACAATATTGTTGTTACTATATACAAGTTCCCTTGGTTCTGTTCATTTAGTTCTTCATTATTTCATGCAAGTCTTTCCATGTTTTTCTAAAATCATTGAGCTCATCATTTCTCACAGCACAGCAGGAATTTAATGAAGACAGTAAAATTAAAAATACAAACTTTAAAAATATCTAATGCCATTTGCTTTCTTCTTTTCCTTGAGGATTGTCTTTTTTGTTCAATCTTTACTCTCTTCTTTCTATAATGATGACAACATAAAATTATCCCAGGGCATGTATGAAAGTGGGAATCTGCTCCATTTTTATTTCTAAAGAGCTTTTTACTACAAAAGATACTGATTTGATCAACTTGAGTACTCTCTCCATCCATGTTTATCACAATTATGTTCTGGATTATGTAATTGGCATTAGGAACCATGGTCCTAAAATTCATCACCTGGGAGCCTTTCCCTGGTGATGGTCTTCTATAGTAACACTCATCTTCAGATGACAGTTACAGTTCATTAGTCCCTATATTTTAAAAAGACCTGTAGTGATTATGTTTATTTTAAATAGTCTTTGAAAGATGGACTATATAAGTGATCCCAGGGCATCACCACAATATCATGAGCATCAGAATACAACTTTAGAGGCATTGTTGCATGTTTTGCCAAAATTAAATGTGTACAGTATGATACAATCATCATTACAAGATGATTGGGGAAGTCTTTTGGAATTTTCTCTTGGAAAGGTCAATGGATTGAGCATCAGAAGATCTGGGTTCAAGTCCCAACTCTGATGTTTACTAGTTGTGTAAGCAATTAGGTGAGTCATTAAATATCACTGTACCTTATCCTCATTGGTAAAATGGAGGGGATAATACTTGCTTGATAGACTTTACAGGACACCATGCAGGAAGTATGTTGGAATCTAAAAAATGCTACAAAAATATGTTTTTATTTGTAGGGGTCTCCTAAAAATATATTTTCAAGGGCTCTTTATAGCAGGGAACAGGAAGTACAGCTTGCAGTAACAAATAGCTCCACTTCTGCTGTCTGATTTCATCAGACAATCAGGGTCAGTCAATATACATTTATTAAAGACTTTCTTCATCCCAGATACTGCACTAGGAGGTGAGGACACAAATACATGAAGAATTAGAAAAACACCCCCTGCCCTCATGAAGTCCAAGATCTAATGGGAGAAAATTATACACAGATAGAAGCTGAAAAGGAGAGAATGATTAAAGATGAAAGAAGGCTTTGTCTTTTCTATGTCCGAGAAGAATAGATGTTGTGTCCTCCCATCACAGAGGGCAGTCAACTCTATTGCCATCTCTGTTTCCTAATTTGTACGACAATTATTTTTAAAAAATCATTAGGCCATTAAAACACCACTTGATCTATTCCAATTTACATTGATCCTACCTAAGCCTATTCCATCTACTCCTAGAAATCTCAACTTCTGTCTATGGATTTCTAGGATAGGTCAAAGAGAACATAAGCCTCTATGTACAATAAACAAAGTTATCTCCACTTCCTTCTTCTCCCACTTCATCTTATGAGCCCTCAGCTTAGACTTCCATTAAAGCAAACAAAATGGAAACACAAAAGAGAGAAAAATGCATGTGTGTGTGTGTGTGTGTGTGTGTGTGTGTTCTCCATATATAAGTATGTTTATAGATAGAGACACAGAGATACACATATACAGAGAGAGAAACACATACGGGTTTGTTTGTGCATTAGTGTCACTTCCATAGTAATGGTACTAGATTTCTTTTAGATCTTGGGCATGAAGGTTAAAATTTCTTTCCATGACTAGTCTCTACTGCTACCAAACAATTAACATTCACTAAGCAAATATAATCTCTGGCATTTTCCTCTGGGGTAGGAATGCAAAAGTCTAAAAGAGTATAATTTATGCTCTGAAAAGTCTTATCTTCTAATATAGCCAAAAAAATACCCCCTCCCCCAGCATTAGCAGTTATATCAAAAATTTAGATACAGATTTTTGTTTGTTTACTTATTTCTGACTCTTTATGAGCAAATTTGGGGTTTTCTTAGAAAGATACTGGAATGGTTTGCCATTTACTTCTTCAATTCACTTTACAAATGAGGAAACCGAGGTAAACAGGGTTAAGTGACTTGCCCAGAGTCACACAGCTAATAAGAATCTGAGACCAGGTTTTAAATCAGGAAGATGAGTCTTCCTGATTCTAGGTCCAGAATTCTATCTACTTCACCACCTAGTTACTCATTACAGGGTATGAGAGCATCTGGATGATGCTGTGCATGGGGCACAAGGCCCGGAGTCAAAAAGACCTGAATTCAAATTTGGCTTCAGACACTTACTATCTGTATGACTCTGGGAGCATTACTTAACACTGTTGGCCTCAGTTTCCTCATCTGTAAAATGAGCTAGAGAAGAAAATGGCAAACCTCTCCAGTATATTTGCCAAGAAAACCCCAAACAGGGTCACAAAGAGTTGGACGTGACCGAACAACAATACATCTTACCAGTGGGAGTTTAATCCCATATCTTACTAACTTTGAAGCCAGTTGTCTATTCACTATGCATTGTTAGTTCTCAAGAATATATATTCATATATTTGTATACATATATGTATGCACATTAACATATGCACGTATGCCATATATATTTATATAAATCAATTAGCAAAATATCGTAATGAGAGAGACAGAAAAACACAGAGAAACAGAAAGAGATGGAAGAAGCAACAGACAGAGACACAGAGAAATTGAACATGATGGAGGAGTAAGGAGAGATTGTTTATATAGTGTCTTCTTTGAAGCGGCATGCCATGTTGGGTGGACCTGTATCAGTGTCTCCCATGTCTCATAATCAATACTAAAATTCTTCAGAGGGATCTTGAGAGTAATCTTGTATAGCTTCTTCTGACCACCATGAGAGTGCTTGCCTTGTGTGAATTCTCCATAAAATAGTCTACATGGCCAGCCCATCAGAGTTGCTATCTCCGCAGTAGAACTTGAATGCTTGGCAGATCCCTTTGAGTGGCATCTGGTAGTTTATCTTCCAGGTGATCATCAGAATCTTCCTAACACAATTCAATGGAAGCAGCTCAGTTTTCTAGCAGTGCTGATAGGCTGTCCAGATTTACTGACGTAGAACAGTAAAGTCAGTACAATGGATCAATAGACCTTCAGTTTGGTTTGCAGCCTAATACCTCTCCTGTCCCACACTTTCTTTCAGAGCCTCCCAGATTCTAAGCTAGCTTTGGTAATGTGTGCATCAACCTCATCATCTGGAAAATACCGTATTTTGCTACATAATCATCACACCATGTTTTTTAATCCAAAAATTGGTTTATAAACTTTCATTGTGTAATCATCACATGGTATAATTCTGTTCATCATACTGCTTTAAAAGTAAACAGAGCAGCAATGTATTCACCAGTGGCATATGGATATGCATTTATCTCTCATGCATTGTGAACTGTAAGCCTAGAATTCTCAGTGTACATGCATTGTCAATATATTTCTGAAAGCCGACTTAGGTGGTTTGTTTAGAGTGGTGCATTACTAACAGTATTGTCACTCAGCCCAGTGAAGAGCTATAGGTGGAAGGGGAGCAGGTGGGCAGGTGAAGCTGCCATGAGTAAGTCACAGGATATGGTAAGACATGTATCTTCCCAATTTTAAGGTATATTCATGAGTATTCTGTGCATCCTACTTTTGCACCAAAGACAGTTTAGTAATAAATGATTTTTAAGCCATACTAGCACAAATTTTTTAAAGCTTCACGTAATGGTCGCTCCCCACTTTTTCACAAAAATTTGGTACCAAATCTGTGACAATTATGCAGTGAGATATGATATACTGCCAAGGTAAGTGAGCTTATCCACAGCATTCAAAATTTCTTCATTTGCTTTGACCCATGGTTCTACACATGGATGATACTGTGCTGACTGGTGGAGGACTTCTATTTTCCTAGTGCTGATTGTCAGGCCAAAATTAGCACAAGCAGCAAAGAATCAATCTATATGCTCTTGCATCTCAGCTCAGATGCTGCATTGAGTGTGCAATCATCCACAAACAAAAAGTCATGCACCAATTCCCCCTCCACTTTAGTCTTGGCTTGTACGCTTTTCAAATTAAATAGTTTATTATTAGTGTGGTACTTGGCCTCAGTGTCATTTTTGTCTTCATTTAAAGCTTCTGACAACATTGCTGAAAACATCACGCTAAAAAGCAGGGAAGCAAGCACACAGCCCTGCTTCACTCCATTGATGACTATGAAAATATGAGAATATTATGGTCTTTCTTCCAGAACCTGTATGAGCATGCTATCGTGAAAATGGCATACAATACTGATGAATTTCCCTGGCAACCAAATTTTGCTATGATCTTTCATACATCCTCATGACTGACAATGTCAAAAGTCTTGGTTAGCTCAAAGAATGTTGTCTACAGACTTCTATTTTGCTTCCAGAATTTCTCCTGAAGTCATTGGGCAGCAAACACTATGTCTAACATCCCTCAGCCCTTCCTGATGTCTCACTGGCTCTCAAGTAGATGACCTTCTGATTAAAGAGGGCTCTGGTAAGAATCTTGCCAGCAATAAATAAGAGAGAGACCTCCTGTGGTTGTCAGAGGACAGCTTGTTTCCTTTTCCTTTATAAAAATGAACAACAGAGGCATTTCCTAGGGTATAACTTCCTTTTGCCATATAATCTGGAAGATTTCAGTCAGCTTCTGTATGAACAGTGGACCCCCTTTCTTATAGATATCTACTGAGATGGAATCAGTGATAGGCACTTTGCCACTCAGCAGGGGCCTGGTGACACTTAATACCTTTTCTTGTGTTGGAAGTTCAGCTGGAGAGGGATTGACTATAAAACCTGAGGCATTTGGTCAGTGGCTTTAGCATTGGTTGAAGATGGTCCCCAGCCCATCTCTTCAGGATCAAGTCCTCATCACTGATTAGTGTGGTTCCATCAGTGCTGAGTAGTTTAAATATGCCAGAGATCTTTGGCCTATAAATAGTCTTTAGAATCTCATAGAAATGCTTTGGATTGTTGCTGTCAGTGTAAAAGTGAATCTTGTCAGCCTTCTTATTGAGCCAAGAATCCTACATTTCTCTAAGCTTCACTTGCACTTTACTTTTGATGGAGTTAAAAACTGCCTTCTTGGAGATGGACAAACTGTCCTGCCAGTAAACCCTGTGGAGTTCATGTTTCTTGTTTAGAAGGTTCAGAATTTCCCTATAGTTTTGTACAAAACAATCCTGATGTTTGTGAGTGTTCTGGCCCAGATTAGCAAATGCATTATTGTACCCCAAGTTTCTGAAAGCTGCCCTCTCTTTTCTGCTCTGTTGTATGGTAACTCAGTTTTCCCTTCATGTAAGCAATTAGGAGGTGAGCAGGGAAATCCTTTGAAAAAGCTGCTCAGACACCCAGGGGGCTACTGAATCTCACTCCTGCTTCAGTCAAGTGAGAAGAAGACCCAAGGCCCTGGGCTGCTTGTGTGCGGGACTATGGCTACAGCTCCCACTGTTTCTGCCCATTACCACAGGGTTTCAAGGTATGTAAAAGAGTAAAATAATCAAATATTAAAATAGTGTGTGATGGGTGACATCTTGACTTGCACATGAATTGGATTTAAGTCAGGCAGAGTTGTGCAAAGTTGTCAGCCTCACTCTCTCTTCCAGAGGCATCAAAGTCCAGTGGCAAGACAAAAGTCAAGATGACTGGCATGGCCCAGGATACACCGGATGACCTTGGCACCTTCAATGTCTGATCAGCCTCTAAACTCTCCACAGTACCTACTTCAGCTGCCTTCATGGCTGTTGGATCAAATTGTTCTCATTTACTCATCCCAACAGGGATAGTCCTCACATGCTTGAGATACACGCTCCCTTAACTCACTGAGAGGTTTGAGGTCTACCAGTTACCCTCATCCTTGTTTATCCCATCTGCTGAGATGTTTTTACCAAGGTATGATTGCTGTGCACACTACAGTTTCTTGAAGCCACAGGTGAGAGTTAGGTAAGAGGTGGACACCAAAGGTGGATGAACAGCCCTGAAACAGGATTGGCAAGCCCTGGCACCAGAGGTGTTAGTGTTATCTGATCACACCCCCACCTCCACCCCAGAGGGATATATAGAGAACAAGAGAGAGAAGGGGGGAGGGGAGAGAGTTTATTACCATAAATAATGAGCACTATGGGTTTATTTCTGTACTTGATCACTTGTAAACACACAGAGTCCCTGGGAACGCTGAAAAACAAAGTGTTACAGTCTGAGGAGCAGTCTGAGGAGGACTGAATGCAGGGGGCAGATGGAGGGAGTGGACAAAGCAGATGGTGGCAAGAGATAAAGCAAATGAGGACAGGCTGAGTTGATGTGAACCTTATAGCCCAACACTAGAATTTTGATTTGGACACACTGAGTAATGGGGAGTCACAGGAAGAATTTTGGGGAGGACAGTTGTGGTCAAAGGAACATATGTAAAGGATGATTAGTCAGAGCATATATATATATGTTAGGAGTATAACTCAGTCCTCCCAGTGCCTTAGTTTTGACTAAATTGACTAAATTGTTCCAATGCTCTCCATTGTTTCCCATAGTACATTTTATTAGTCCTTGAAACTTCTGTCAAGAATATAGCATTAAGAAAATCAAAACTAGTCAATGTGTATTAGTCTAGTAGCTGATAAGTATTCAGCCATTTTAGTGATGCATGCACATACACACACACACATCATATACCTAGTATTCCTATTTCCTTAACATATGATATGACTATAATGACTTGACCATCCAAATACCCAATGCAGATTCCACCTTGGCCAATTTGTCCAAGGTTCCATAGCAGAAGAATTAAGACTCACTGTTCTCTTTTCAATAAAATGTTTGCCTTCTTTCTACATGGAATGAGTGCTGGATTCCACTTAATAGTATCTGAATGAAAATTTTATTTTCTTTCCCTGTATTTTGATTAGTCAAGGGAGGCATGTTTACGTCTTTTCACTTTAAAGTGGAGGAGGACATGGTCAAATACAGTTAGGGATTTAGCAGAGAAATCCAAGAATCATAGATAAAAGCTGGAAGAGTCTTTTGAGGCCTTTGAATCCCCAAACTCCTTTTTACATATAAGAATAGTGGTGGCAGGTGAGGGTAGATACTCCAACTCCAATTAATGTAATTGAAGGAAGTCTAAATGTCTAAAATGTATGAATGAATGAGTCAATTAAAAGTAAACTAATAGTGAATCTTAAGCAACTTGAAAGCATCAAAACAGTTTTGTGTGATTGGATGATAACAGATAATGCCACACATATTGTAAATGGTTGAGAGAATTGATTGTAACTCTGTCTGTGTAATTACTACTACTGCCACTACTGCTACTATTACTACTACTACTACTACTACTACTACTACTACTACTACTACTACTACTACTATCTATCTATCTATCTATCTATCTATCTATCTATCATTTATTTAGTAGTTACTACATGCCAGACACTGTGCTTTACAAATATGATCTCATTATATCCTCACAATGACCCTGAGAAGTAGGTGTGATTATTATCTCTCATTTTTAAGGTGAGGAAACTGAGCCAAACAGAAGTAAGGTAATAACACCTAGTAGGTAACCGAGGCAGGTTTTGAACTCAAATCTTCCAGAATGCAAGTCCAAAACTGTAGCCACTGCACCACCTAACTGCCTGTATATATAACAAAGAAAACAAGTTTGGAATCATGCATTGCAGTAGCAGGTCTGTAGGGTAGCAGCACATAAGGCTGTGAATTTTAGACAGTAAGAAGTTCTGAATTTCCTCTAGCTTTCAGAAGCAATGTCCACCACAGTTGGTAGCATTTGCCACAGAGTAGCAGTGGCTCACAGCAGCTTCTGTATCAGGAACTGAGAGACACACTGAGGACAAACTAATACTGAGGAAAGGCAGTCTCAGGCTCTACAAGGCCATTGATCCCCAGATCCCAGGAGAGAGCTATACCTAACAGGAAATTCATGACGTCTACAAAGGAAGAAAAGGATTCTCGCTTACCAGGATCTGTGTATTCTCCATCCATGGCTTCACTAGAATTTTCCTCTAAGTTTGAGATTATTTTCTACATGGTACACACTTGATTTGGGAGAACTGTTTCAGTAACAATTGTCTTTGTTCTTCCTGGTTAGCAAATACTCTTTCTAAAATTTGGCAAATAATCAGTGGGAGGCACAGCTTTGGAAACTCCTGAGCAATAGTACTAGAAACTCCAATGACGTTCAGGGACAGCCCTAGAGCACTAAGTAGTTGTAGCAGCCATCCTCTCTAGACCCAGCTCAAAAATATGGATGGGGGTAGGGAAGTTGGTAGCACAGTGAATAGAGCACCAGCCCTGGAGTCAGGAGGACCTGAGTTCAAATGGGGCCTCAGACACTTAACACTTAATAGCTGAGTGACCTTGGGCAGGTCACTTAACCTCAATTGCCCTGCCTTCCCCCCTCTACAAAAGAAAAAAAAGTAAAAAACGTATGGATAGAATGGAGTGGCCACAGAGGGGACATTACATACAGAGGCCCATAGAGGTTGGATGACTTGCCCAGAGTCACATAAGTAATAAATATCAGTGGCAGGATTTGAACCTAGATTTTCTAACTCCAAATCTGAAGCTCTTTCTGCTGCCTTCTTAAAAACAAGTTACTATTTCTCTAATTTCTTAGAACTCTGTGGTAATATGCTCTTGTTTTGAGGTTTTGTTTTTAGGCTTAGCTTAAAAAGAAAGAAAGAAACGGGTGAGGGTAAATGTTGCCCCAGAACTGAATAGTAGCATATGTGTACCAGAGCTGCTAAAGGATGAAGTATCAGGCTCCCAGCATTTCTCTGCAACACAGTTGCTTATCAATGAAGCGTGCATGCAGCCTAATTAACATAATTGGAACTACTATAATTATGCTATCATTTTGTTTACTTTAG
The DNA here is from genome assembly GCA_028627135.1 of Pseudochirops cupreus. Classification (NCBI taxonomy): domain Eukaryota; kingdom Metazoa; phylum Chordata; class Mammalia; order Diprotodontia; family Pseudocheiridae; genus Pseudochirops; species Pseudochirops cupreus. The sequence goes on from CM053580.1 coordinate 465,902,572, forward strand.
CACATTCTGTTGAGGTATATGGGTAGCAATATTTGCTATTGAAATATTGCCCCCTTGCTGCATCCAGGCTGTTTAATCATCCTGTTTATCTTACCTTATTTGTGGTGCTATCCTGCTACTCAGAGGTGAGGGAAGTGTTAAGTCCGCAGAGCCCTAAAAGGAGATGAAAAGGAAAACAATGACGCTAATCAAAAGAACTGCACAGCAGAAAGCTCCAAGTTTGGGCAGTTTGCAAAAAGCACTATGGGAAAATAGCGCTCCCTCCTTCGAAGCGTTTAATCCAATAAAGAGATGGAGGAAATTGATTTTAAACAAAATACATTCATCATACTTGTTTTGTCCCTGTGTTTTAAGCAATGAAAACAAAGTTCCATCTCCTTGAGGGAAACCGTATGGAGTTATAAAAGCTCAGGGAAGTTCAATTAAAGTTGACTACTACCAAGATGGCACCAAGAGACTTGATTGGCTGCATAATCTCTTAAGTAAGATTATGCTGATCATAGGAAAATTACACCTTGTGATTCATTGTATCTGCTCCCAACACATCATGCCATTATCTGTTCTAGGTTAGAAAGTCAGTTCTTAATTCAGATGTTTCTGTCAAACCAGAGAGGAGAAAGAACTTTGTGGAACTCTAATAAAAAACGTCTTATGTCCAGGTCTAGTGCCACAAAAATACCCTGAAGAAAATAGTAGGTAGCTTTCTATTTAAGTTTCCTTTTCTTAATAGCTAATTGCTCATCAAGCATTTATTAAGGACTTATTATGTGCTGGACACTGTGCTGAGACATAGAGACAAAAGGGAAACGGGTCTTCCCCGCAAGAACTCATGTTGTTTCTACTGCTAAATTCTCTCAGTGCCCCCTAAATGCAGTGCTCCAGGACAAAGCCCCACCCAAGACAGCCTAGGTATGGTTCTGGCGTTTTCCACCACCAATACCTAATATCAATGTCTATTCCAACAACTTTGGCATTTTGGACTATGTTCAAAGGAGGATACTAGAATGGTAAAGTATTTTGAAATCACATCCTTTGAAAAAGTTACTGAAATAACCTGGAATAGTTAGCCTGGCAAAGGGACAATTTACAGGAACAGCATTATAATAATAAGAGCTGACTTTTCTATAATACTCTATAAAGCAATTTCCTTATAACACCATGATAAGGTAGAGAGCATATTATCATCATTTTAAAGATGAGGAAATAATGTCAGAAGCATTAGTTGACTTGCACAGGTTTACACAACTATGTAGTTGGGTTTGGGCTCAAACTCCGGGCTTTTGACTGAGACATCATGATGCTCTTGCCATGATATCACACTAATTACTCATGACATCACTTGAGGGATCAGACATAGCCTGCTTAGCCATAGAGAGAAGAACTAGGCTCAATTGGACTCTAGTGGGAACTTGTAGCTGGGAAATCTGGTTTGGAATCTTGTCTCTGACATAAGGAATCCAGTGACAACCATTCTGTGTATTAATTTTTGGCATCTGTCAAATATTTCCTAATTTCCTAATATTGTTGTGAGAAAAAGACTATCTAAACCTTAATAAGCTATAGGAATGTGAATGGTTGCCATTATACAGTTCCAGGGAAGTGGAATTCATCTTGACAAAGAAGATTTCCTAACAGTTGAAACTATCTGAAGAGGAAGTGAGATATCAAGATAGTGAGTTCCCTGTCCTTACTGACCTTTAAGTAGAGGCTATATTACCACTGGTTAAAGATTTTGTAGAAAGGAATGATAATAATAATAACAGATAACATAACTGAGGTGTAGAACCTTGGGTCATATAGCTAAAATGACTATGGCAGGATTGGAATTCAGGTTTTCAAGATTCCAAGCCTAGCACTCTATGCACACCACAACCTAGCTGCCTCTCATCCTTCAAGTAGGGGTTGGGATAGGGGACCTTAGTTTCTTCCAACACCCCAAATGTAAAAACCTCACGGTAAGAGAAGGAGTGTGTATTTAGACTTTCAGATGGAATCCTGAAGGGTTTACAAAGGTACTGAAAGTCATTTGAAGATTGTTTTTGTTGTTCTTTTTCTCCAAAGAGAATGTGTAGCCTTAGCTGTGCTATCATTTCCACCAGCGGAGTCATGCCAAGACAAGCAGATGTCAATGTCACATTCACAGCCAAGGAGTGTAATATTGGGGTTTTCACAACTATTCTTCTAAGGAGCATAAGCAGAGCATAGTATAGAGATCAATAAAACAGGAGGAAACATGTTCTGTGCCCTCTTATCCCACAGAGCTCTCCAAAGGACTCCACCACGTCCTGCCTATATTTCCTGAGCTCCCTCTTAGGCACCATAAGAACCAAGAAAACTGGTAATATGCCCTCCACCCCCATTCCTCTTAAAGAAATATCACCTTTTCTTTCCTCAAGTTCGATATGTAGAAGAATAATTTACTAGATGCTTTTACTTGCTGGTTGATATTTAAGTTTTCTGATTTCATTCTGATTTCATTCCATTTTGAAGTCCTTAAATGTTCATGACATATACATTCTTGAAGACAATTCTATCACTTATTCCCCTCCTATTCATTCCCCTCCAGATTTAGAATTCTAAAAGTGACTAACAACTGGTCAGTGAGCCAACATTGCCAACATTACTGGCATATTTCACCTTGTGATGGAGTGGATCAGGCACTAAACTTAGAGTCAGAAAGAACTGGATTCAGATCCTGCTTCAGACATGCACTATCAATCAATCAATGAACAAACATTTATTAAGTACCCACTATGTGCTAGAAACTGTGTTAAGCTCCTGGAGTACATAAAGAGGCAAAAAGCAGTCTTTATCTCCAAGTATCTTACAATCTAACGGAGGCAATAGCATGCAAATAAATCTATACAAAGTAAGCTATGTACATACAGGATACATAGAAAATAATTAAAAGAAGAAATTTGAATTGAGAAACTGGAGGAGGCTTCCTGTACAAAAGTAAGATTATATTTGGAAATTAAAAGATTTACTGTAGGAACTTAAAGTGTGACCCTGGGCAAGTCACTTAACACTCTGAGCCTCCATTTCCTCATATACAAAATAAAAAGACATCCAAGATCCCTAACCCCATGCTACTATTCACAGAGACTTTAAGGAACATTCCTATTAAATAACAAGTCACATTTATGTAGTGCTTTCAAATTTACCATACCCTTTATAACAAGCTCTGTTCCATCTACCCCACTGAGTCATGACGATTCAATGGGATGGATGGAGCAGGGACCTCAGGTCCTATCCCTGTCACTTATCACGTGTGTAACCATGAGCAAGTAAGTTAACCTCTTTGGGCTGCAGTTCTTTCTGTGTAAAATGATGGGGGCTGGACTAGATAGACTTAAGAAGTCTCTTCTGTTTCTGAATCTATGATCCTGATCTTATCCCCATCTTACAGATGAGGAAACTGAGACTCACAGAGCTTAAGGGACTTGCCTGTGATGGCATTCCTAAAAAGTGCTGGAGAAAGAATTTAAACCCAGGTCTCTTGACTCCAAGGCTGGTAGTCATTCCACTATGCCATGCTATTTATTCCTCTGATATAAAATCCCTGAAAAATGTATGTGTCGTCTAGCCACTAGTTAAATGTCTCTGTGGAAAGTAAACTCATTACTTACTAAGAAAACCTTTTCCATTTTGGACAGCTCTCATTATTAAGCAATTTCCTTTATACCGAGCTGAAATCTGGCTCTCTGTGACTTCCACAGTTGGGGAGGTTTTTTGTTTTGTTTTGGTTTTGGTTTGTTTGTTCATTTTTTAACAGAATTTAGTTTCCACATGTATCAATGGTACTACTCAGCAGCCCCAAACATCAACATTACCTTAGACTACATTAAGAAAGGTATAGTGTCCATAACACATCAGGACACAGTCCTGTTGTACTCTGACTAAATGAGACCAAATCAAGAATATTCTGATCAGTTCTAGGTGCCAATTTTATTCTATTTTTTTGAATGACTTGTTTATTTACTTTTAGTTTACAAGATGCAGTTCCACAATCACTTGAGTTTCAGATTTTCTCCCCTCCCTTCTCGCCCCCCCCATGGTGGCGTGCAATCATGTATAGGATCCGCAAATACTTTCACGTTGTACAATAGTTTGGTTATATAGAAGGGTTGTAACCAATGAGTGATCACTGGGGAAAAAAAAGCAAAACCAGACATGAAAAAGAACAATAGCATGTTTTGCTTCAGTCTCCATTTAAACTATAGTCTTTCTATATCTTTCTCTGAGTTTAGATATCTCCTTCCATGCTGAGGCCTGTAGAGTTGTCTTTTAGCTGTGCGTTGTTGAGGATAGTTATCAAGGTTGGTCATCATATGTACGATGTGTCTGTGATTGTGTACAAGTTTTTCCTGGTTCTGCTCTTCTCACTTAGCATCAATTTGTATAAGCCTTTCCAGGTAATTATGAAGTCCGTCTCCTTCCCATTTCTTATAGCACAATAGTATTCCATTACGTTCATATACCACAACTTGTTCAGCCATTCCCCAATTGATGGGCATCCCCTATATTTCCAGTTTTTTGCATCCACAAAGAGAGCTGAAATAAATATTTTTGTACATATGGATCCTTTTCCCACTTTTGTGATCTCTTTGGGATATAATCGCAACAGTGGTATTGCTGGGTCAAAGGGTATGCAATTATTTATAGCCCTTTGGGCATAGTTCCAGATTGCTCTCCAGAATGGTTGTATCAATTCACAACTCCACCAACAATGCATTAGTGTTCCAATTTTTCCACATCCTCTCCAGCATTTGTCATTTTCCTGTTTTGTCATCTTAGCCAATCTGACTGGTGAGATGTGG
>CM053580.1:465907891-465930787 GCA_028627135.1 Pseudochirops cupreus
ATATTGTGGCCACTGTAGTGAAAACTGTGTGGCCATTTTCTGTGATAAGATGTAATGTTGTGAATATTAATAATGTTTTGAATGTTTGTCTTGATTTGTAATGGAATAAACAGAGTGTTCACTCTATTTTGTAATCTGAACTCTAAAAGCTGTTCACAGTAGCATTCCTTTGGGAATCTGCTGGTGCATGGCATTACACACAAGGATGTCCACTATCACCCCTGTTATTCAATTTGGTACACAAAATGTTAGCTGTAGCAATAAGGTTAGAAAAAGAAATTGAAGAAATTAGAATAAGTGAAGAAGAAACTAAGTTATCACTCTTTGCAGATGATATGATGATATACTTAGAGAATCCTAGAGAATCAAGTAAAAAAGTTCTTTAAATAGTAAATAACATTAGCAGAGTTGCAGGATATTACATAAACTCACAGAAATCCTCAGTATTCCTATATATTTCTAACAAAGCCCAACAGCAAGAAACAGAAAGAGAAATCCCATTTAAAGTTACTGTAAACATCATAAAATATTTGGGAGTCTATCTGCCAAAACAAACCCAGGAATTATTTGAATACAATTACAAAATACTTTTCACACAAATAAAGTCAGATCTAAATAATTAGGAAAACATCAGTTGCTCATAGTGAGGCTGAGCCAATATAATAAAAACAATAATTTTACCTAAATTAATTTATTTATTTGTTGCCACACCAATCAAACTATCAAAAAAAACTTATGGAGCTAGGGAAAACAAACAAACAAACAAACAAAATTCATCTGGAAGGACAAAAGGTCCAGAATATCAAGGGAATTAATGAAAAGAAATGCTAAGGAAGGTGGCCTAGCCATACCAGGTTTTAAACTGTATTGTAAACCAGCAGTCATCAAAACTACTTGGTACTGGCTAAGAAATAGAGCAGTGGATCAGTGGAATAGATTAGGTACACAAAACACTAAGCAGTAAATCACTATAGTAAACCTCCTATTTGATAAATTCAAAGACTTCAGTTTCTGGGATAAGAATGCACTATTTGACAAAAACTGATGAGAAAACTGGAAAGCAGCATGGCAGAAACTGGGCATAGACCGATACCTTATACTGTATACCAAAATAAAGTTAAGATGGGTTCACATTTTATATATAAAGGCTTGTTATTATAAGCAATCTGGGAGAGCAAGGAACAGTTTACCTGTCAGATTTATGGATAAGGGAAGAATTTATGAACACAAGAGACAGAGAGCATTACAAAATGCAAAAATGGATAATTTTGATTACATTAAATTGAAAAGTTTTAGTACAAACAAAGCCAATGCAACCAAGATTAGGAGGGAAACAGAAAACTGGGAAAGAATTTTTAGAACCAGTATCTCTGATAAAGGCCTCATTTCTATAATATACAGAGAACTGAGTTAAATTGATAAGAATACGAATCATTCCTCAAATGATAAGTGGTCAAAAGATATAAACAGGTAGTTTTCAGAAGAAGAAATTAGATATCTATAATCATATGAAAAAATGCCCTAAAACTCTTTCAATTGAGAAATGCAAATCAAAACAACTCTTAGGTACCATATCTCACCAGTCAGATTGGCTAACATGACAAAAGAGGTAAATTATAAATGCTGGAGAAGATGTGGGAAATTTGGAACACTGATGAGTTGTTGGTGGAGTTGTGAACTGATCCAGTCATTCTGGAGAGCAATTTGGAACTATGCCCAAAGGGCTATAACAATGTGCATACATTTTGACCCAGCAATACCACTTCTAGGGCTGTATCCCAAAGAGATCATACAAGTAGTAAGAGGACTCTTAACGTACAATTTTTTTTTTATAGCAACTCTTTTTGTGGTGGCAAAGAACTGGAAATCAAAGGGATGTCCATCAATTAGGGAATGGCTAAACAAGTTGTGGTATATGAATGTAATGGAATACTATTGTGCTATAAGAAATGAGGAGTAGACAGACTTTATAATAACCTGGAGAGACTTATATAAACTGATGTTGAGTGAAGGGAGCAGAACCAGGAGAACATTGTACACAAGTACAGACACATCCTATCTGTGATGACTGACTTTGATAGACTGGGCTTTTCTCAGCAACACAAGGTTGGACTCATGATGGCAAAGGCTATCCACATCCAGAGAAAAAATTATGGAGTCTGAATGCAGAGTGAAGCTAACTACTTGTTCTCTCTCTTTTTGTTTTTTTGTTTTGTTTCTTCTTTCTTGTGGTTCATCCCTTTGGTTATAATTCTTCTTTACAACTTGACTAGTGTCTAATGTGAAGGTATATGTGGAACCTGTATGGGATTGCATGCCACCTTGGTGGGGGAGGGGGAAGAAAGAGAGAGGGAGAAAACTTGGAACTCAAAAACTTGTGGAACTGAATGTTGTAAACTAAAAATAAATAAATTTAAAAGAAAAAAAAGAAAATTAGGAATTGGGAAGAAGAGAAAGAGACAGACATTTTATTAAGCAGCTACTGTGTGCTAGGCATTGTGCTAAACACTTTATCTCACTTGATCTTTACAATAACCATGTGAGACAGGTGCTGTTACTACTCTCATCTAACAATGAGAAATGAGGCAGACAGAGGTTGAGTGTCTTGGCCAGGATCCTACAATCAGTGTCTTAGTAAGTATCTGACGCTAGATCTAAAATCAAGTCTTCCTGACCCTGGGCTTTATCCCCAGCAACACCTAGCTGAGGTTGTGACAGGAATTGCAGATGAAAGATATGGTGGCAGCAAAGTATGTTTTCTTGCTGAAGAGAAAAGTGATAACTAGAATAATGGTGATCTTGTACCTTGCCTGGGCTATCTGCCAACTCTATTTCTCATGCTTTGCCATGATTACATATAAGGTCAGAGTTTCTCTCCAGTGATCAAACTCCAACCCTCCTGAGTTCCATTTTTTATAGATCCCAAGGATGTGACCTCAGACCTTGACTCCAGCCTTTCTGTGTCTTTACCTGATGACAAAGAGAAATGGGAAGAAAGCACTTGGTGGTAGCAGAGGGGGTGACTTCAAGCATCTAAGAGAGTGACAGGCTTATAATAGTTTAGTAAAGTTTATGTGTTTTATTATGCATTCTATTCTAGTGGCAATAAAGAGTGCTTATTTATTTACTGATTCTATGCTGAGTAAAAACAGTGCTGTCTCCTTCCAGGGGAAACCAATTCCATTTTGCTGGAGTCATGGGGCTAGTAGCTTTTGAAATACCACAGTATAAATGAAGGTTGCAAAGAGGGGTGAGGAGGAGTGTACTTATACAGCTAATGGGGGCTCAGAGCTAATTTTGACTACCTAGATCTGTAAATTGACCTTCCCTTAGAGTAATTTTGCCTTATAGACAGGATAAACTGAGGGAAGAAATTTGCGGACCGTTTGTAACCATAGAAAGCAAAACACTGAATGAACATTTTCATCCCATGCCAGGGTAAGAATTTAACCCCTCAGTAACTGGCTATTACTGACAACTAGTGACAAATACATGTTGAAAGTGGGCTTTTAAATCTTCATTTTGATTTTCTAAATTAAATGTTTCTTGGAATTAACAAACTATTAATACAGTAGGACTTTTTGTTCTTTATATTTTCAACCAATTGTGTGACTGTAAAGAAGTGATCTAAATTAGAAAATCCCTTTTGAAAGCCTGGCTGTTCCCTTCCTATGTCTTCCTCAAGGATATCCTCACTTTGTGCACATGCCATTCTTGTAAAGATTTTATAGAAATTAGACACTGAGCATATAGATCTGCAGTTGTTGATGTCCCATCAATCTTGTTATGGTAATAACACTTTCCATATTTCTTCCATTTCCTTATATCCTCAGTTCTTTGATCTTAAGAACTGAAATAAATACCTTCAGAATCCTGTTACTTTTAAAAGTTGTTTCTTCTTTGTGTATTTGGTTACAACCAGCTGCTTTCCCTAAATTCATCTTCCTAAGTGTTACTTCTACTTGCTTATATTTCAAATAAGGTACTTAGATATTAGAGTCTGAGAATAGTGGTTTTGTTATCATCAATAATGAGAATAGTTTACATGCACACATGCATGCGCACACACACACACACACAATTCCTCACTTATAGACGTATTAATGTATCTATTCATTCTTACTTACAGTTTCATCTATCAGTGTTTTCGGGATGATCTAGTTTAGTTATTATTAACACCAAGTTTTTGGACCTTTGCTTTCCTTTCCACTCCCATGAGTTTTGTTGTTGTTGCTGTCATTGTTGTCGAGGTGATACTGTATGTGATCTTCTACCGTCCACCACGGTAGCATTTTGCTTCTCACATAAAACTTCCATGACAAAACTTAAAAAAATTTGGAGAGTGCTAACCTCTCCCTTCTAAGTCTTCTCTTCTGTAGGTTTCACATTCTGAGTTATTTCAATAAATACTCATAATGTGGGGAGAACTTGTGCCATTAAGTTTTAGGAATGTTTGTATCTTTCTCATAAATTTATACCATCTTCACCCAAAATGATAACTAAACTTGGATTTATTTATTAATATTTTTCTTCAGTCCACAAAACTGTAGGAGAGAGAAACTACAATAAAGTATCCAAATAAATACATCATGGAAAACGAATAAATCACGATGATCTTAAAAGGCTAATCCAATAAACTAATCTGATCAAACAATCAGGTTTGTAAAATCAATTACATTTGTCTTCAAACACAAAGACCAAGAAAAAGTACATAAATGAAACATGTTTTCCATAGAGACTTAACCACAAATTGATTTATGAATCTCTCCCCTAAGAGAAAATATAACTTCATTCCTAAAATATTCCAACTAGAAAGCAATGGCAGTTCCCTTTCTTTTGCACCAGTTAAGGAGCTCATGGCTTGTATGGAAACCTGGCTGACACTGAGCATGTGATTTATAGCATGCTCAGTTTCTCCTTAATGCTTACATGGAAAACAACAACCTCTATCACCCATAAAACCTTCTGTGCCAGAGAATTCCTTCCAAATAAATCCAGCTCAGATGCTCATCTCAGAGTGGGATTTCAATGAGCTCTGTGGTAACTTTGCCATCAACAGCTTTATTTCTTAGCAAAGGAAAGAGCATCTGTAAGCCATATTTATTTCACATTAATAATTGTGAAGGTGCTGTTGCATTAATTTTACATGTCGCATATCTTTAATCTGAGTAAATAGCTAAACAGCCCTCCAAAATGGTCCAAAGGAGCATTTGTTTTACGTCTGGGAGAGATATTGAAGATGGATGGTGGGCTCCAAATGTCTTGCAGCACATCAAGATCAACAGCTCTTTGAGGGAGTGCTGAGGAGAATCTGTATTTGTTTTTATTCCTTTGTATTCAGATTTAATACATTAGATTCATGGGGCTGGGAGGGGCTATCTAAATAATCTAGCCTGACCCCCTTGTTTTACAGAAGAGGTGAATGAACCCCAGAGAAGTTAAGTGAATTGACCAAAGGTAATTAGTGGTGGAGCTAGGGCTAGAAATTATGTCTCTGGATTCCTTGTGCCTTTCCAACACATGCTACAGATTCTCAATTTCTCTTTTTGGAACTGAGAGCACAGAAGGTATATTCAAACACACATTGTGTATTTAAACATAGTAAGTGGCCTAAACAGTACTAGCAGCAAAAATGTAGATATTGTGCAGTTTCGTGATACTTTACCAAAAGGGGTTGTGGAATTATCTTAAATGGATATCTTTATACCTTTGGCTAATGAGATAATATATGTAAAATGCTTATCATGATGTTTGGCATGTAGTAGTGTGGCAGGTGAAAGACTGAATAACTGAGGAAAACAAAGGTTCTATCTGCCAAGCATATTGATTTATTAGGCAATGCGTACCAATTACCTAACAAATTGGGTCCAGGTCCCTTCCTCTGCTTAGGGCTGAATCCTAAATAAAGAGGAAGACAGAGTTTTAGACATTAAAAACAATTAATCAAATTTATTAAATCAAAAGGAAACAATACAATATTAGGTAATCGGATTTCTAACTGGAGGAAAGATTAGGGACTTTTCTAGTTGGGAGGGGAAGAGTGAACAGATACAATTCCCTGAATTTGGAAAAAGAGATATCTGTCTCCCTGAGTATCTATAAATATTCGAGGGAACATAGAAACAATAACTAATTGATAAGCATGGGACCAGTTTTCAGATAAGACATATGGGTTGCTTGAGATGCATAATTGTGAGAAAACTCCTTATATCATTTTGGATCTGACTATATTTCTGGCTAGCATAACACAGGTCCCTGGTTAAGAGTCTCTAAGCAGCAGGGAGAGATGGTTCAGTTTCCCAGCCATGTTGGACTAGATTGAAAAAAAAATACAAAGAGGTTTTCTCCCAATTTCTACAATTGAATAAAGTTTTCTCACAAGACAGAAATTGGAGTAGGTCCATAAATGAATAGAAAGGGAACTAACTGAGTCAGCTCCCGAATTGAGTCACAAGACAGAGTTAAGTATGGTTCACTCAACTCCCACAGTAGGCAATATATAAATGCTACTTTATTATTATTATTACTGCTGCTGTTATTTTCAGTTTCCATCTGTCTGTTCCTAAGGCCCTCCCTTTACATACAAAGTTTTTTGTATGTGAATATTCTTTCTTTAGATGCTGCTTAGAGCTTAGTTTAGCTTTAGAGAAGAGATTGAGTCAGGGAAGATGGATAATCAACAGGAAGGGATTTTCAATGGAGGACTCATTGACAATGAGGGGAAAATAATATAGGACAATCTGGAATTTGTTTCCTGGGGTTATTTTTGTGCTAAAGCAATATTGAATATTTTTTAATCCTTTAAATCTATTGGACTTCCTTCTTGCTCTTACTTAATATCCATCATAAATCAAAATGCTCTCAATGTTACCACAGAATTGATTGCATGATGTAATTAGCATTTAAAATCGTTATCCTGAAGTCCTTGGGGAAATACTGTAGGTGAGCTGATCTCAGATGAGTCCTGCCTGAGCAGACTGTAGGTCAGAAGCCCCAAATCACCTTCTATAATTGTACTCAATTGGTAATCTCAGCTCAGCTCAAGAAAGGCTAAGACCAAATTAGTTAGAATTACCTACTGCTTCTAGGGAATACATTTCAGCCTGGGCATAGGTCAGATTCCAGCTGCCTGACCTATGGATGTACAGAAGGCTAACACCTACAGAAATGTAACATAAGGCAGCACACATCATTCTCAGGGGATATTGATAGAGCAATAAATTTATTGGCCAAAAATAGACTTAATCCTGATCTTACATTTATACTTAGCAGAAAATTTCTAAGTAAGGAAACACATTTTTTGTTGTTATATATGACATGTAAAACAAAGAATAATAAAAAACAAGCACTAACAACTCTCTATTACATGCAAGTATTTTATATAGAGACATACATACGTATATACGACTTTGCTACATTGGAGCAATTTGAAACTATTCAGTTTCAAAGAGAAATGTAATTAGATAGCATTTAAACATCTTCCATCATAAAAAGGAAAAAAACCCAGCAAGAATAACATGCATGCTGGGAATTTGCTAGTTTTGAAGTTCTAAGAGGGTAGAAACCTTATCTTAATTATCTTGGCAGCTCTCCCAACACCCAACTACTATAGAGCTTTGCACATAATAGGCAAAAAAACTGTATTAGAGTTAACGATCTCTGAGCTTCCTTTTTCTCAGGATCTGTGCTGAATGAATGAATGAACAAAATACTTTATGAGAATTACATTGTCTTCTGAATATGAACTATCCTTTCATGTGAGTCACTTGTTCATTTGTGTGAACAATTCAATCATCCATTCATTTGTGAAATCACAAGGAATTTACAAAAAAAAAAAAAAGAAGAAGCAGAGAAGATTCTTAAACTTTTGTCATTGTGCTGAGTCTACCAGAGGTTGGGTTGGTAGCACCCACCCTTTTGGTAGTTGTCAATGGGGTGCATGAGGTGTTTAGGAAGGACTAGCACTTCTGGCGTGAGGATTGCTAAACCCTTTGCAGGGCTGTTTGTCCACCTGCCATGTCCACTTGCCACCCAACTCTCACCGGCGCCTCTGAGAAGCTATTTTATCATTGTTATTGTTGCTGCTGTTATTTCTAGTTTCCATGTCTGTTCCTAAGGCCCTCCCTTTACATACAGTTTTTTGTATGTGAATATTCTTTCTTAGATGCTGCTTAGAGCTTAGTTTAGCTTTAGAAAAGAGATTGAGTCAAGGAAGATGGATAATCAACAGGAAGGGATTTTCAATGGAGGACTCATTGGCAATGAGGGGAAAATAATATAGGATAATCTGGAATTCGTTTCCTGGGGTTATTTTTGTGCTAAAGTAATATCGAATATTTTTTAATCCTTTAAATCTGCATGTGAGCAGCCATACCCCAGTAAAACTGCCTTAGCGGACAGGCTAACCCAGGTTGAGAGTAACTGATAGATCTCAAAGCTGTCAGTGAGTTTGGGGGTTGTCTACCACAAGTGTATGAAGACTAACTGCATCTTGTCACTCAATTCTGGAATAGGTGGATGTGAACAATTTGTTCTAACAGTCATGAAGGGGGCTAAAGCAGGCACCATGGAGTGCTTAGAGTTTGGTTAGACAACAAAGCCACCAAGGTCAACCACTGCATTCTGAGCCATTGTCAGTCATCTTGACTTTTGTCTTGACACTGGACTTTGATGATCCTGAAAGAGAGAGTGAAGCTGACAACTTCATGCAATTTTTCCTCATGAGTCAAAAGACATTACTCATACCATTTTACTATTTCATTATATTATTATTTCACTATTTTGCTATTTTATTATTTTACTCTTCAACTATTTTATGTCACTATTTTACTGTTTTACCTATCTCAAAGTCCTGTGGCAACAGGCTAGTTATGAAGCAGCAGGTGTGTATACAATGGAAACTGTGGTCACAACCCTTCACACAGGTGGCATAGGCCATAGGGTCATCTTCTCAGTGCACTGAAGTAGCAGTGGGATTCAGCAGCCCCCCAGGAGACTGAGAAGACTTTTTTTTAAATTAATTTTAAACTTACAACATTAAGTTCAACAAGCTTTTGAGTTTTAAATTTTTTCCCCTTTCCTCTCCTCCCTCTTCCCTAAGATGGTATGCAATCTGATATAGGCTCTACTTACACATTCATATTAAGCATATTTGTACAGTCATGTGTAAAGAATTATAACCAATGGAATGAACCATGAGAAAGAAGAAACAAAACAAAAAAGAGAGAGATCAAATAATATGCTTCAATCTGCATTCAGACTCCATAATTCTTTCTCTGGGTGTGGATAGCATTTTCTATCATAAGGCTTTTGCAGTTGTCTTATAACCTCACATTGGTGAGAAGAGTCAAGTCTATCAAAGTTAGTCATTGCGCAATGTGGCTGTAACTGTACAATGTTCTCCTGGTTCTGCTCCCTGACTAAGCAAGTTTTTAAGGATTGTGCTGCGTACCTCTTGGCATGAGGAAGAGGCTAGAAAAGGTGCTCTAAACACTGACTTACTTCTTCATTTAACCTTGGAATATTTACCATGGCAGGAAGAGCTCCCACCTTGTGGTCAAAACACAAAAAAATGTATAAAACTTTTGCAAAAATGATTCCACTCACTACTGGCACTTGGACTGTGTGTATGTTTGCAGACAGCATGAAATCCAATAGACGTAAAAGATGAACAGCTCTGGAGAGCTCAGCAGGCATCACATCCAAATAACAGCCCTGAGAGTTGGTGAATGAAGACCAGCTTACAGAAGTAGGAGCTAATAAATATTTTTCTGGGGTGGCCACTGTGATGACAAGTGCTGTAAAGCTGACACAGATTTTGCAATCAAACATCTAGTTAGCAAGCTTGTACATTCAACTTCTGGTAGAGCCTTCCAAGCTCATATTGGTCTGATTAGTCACAGTTGGACACACTGTACGTTGACCCTTATATCGTGATATCATTTTGGCCTTCTTTGAGGGTGAAGGACAATAACAAATGAATTTTAAATCAAGAGTCAAGAACAAACGGGTTGAATTTTGTGAAGGGAGAAATTCTAGGCAACTTGGTTCCAGTGGTGGCCCAGTGACAAATGCCAAGTCTATCTCCTTGTTTGATAATGTTTCCTGGTTGCTATCCCATATGCCCCTTCCTATTACATTATTGGAGATATTCTATAGTCTACTTGCACCCACCATGCATTTTTCCATTACCCTTTGGGTCATCTGAAAATTTGATTTTTTGAAAATCATCATGTTACAGCACTTGGGCTCATACAATTAGTCCAGCCTAAATAGTCAATAAACATTTATTAAGTACCTACTGTTTACCAGGCATTGCTTTAAGTTCTAGGGAGATAAAGAAAGACAAAAGACAGTTCCTTCCCTCAAAGTATTCACAATTTAATGGGTAAAGGAAGCACAGAAAAAGTAGTCAAAGAGCAAGGGGAGAAAGCAAGGTACTCAGCCTGGGGGCGTGATGAAGACCTGCAGTCAGGTGGAAAATTATCTTGGGCAGGTAACTTAAACTACCTATGCCTTCCTTTTCTCATCTATAAAATGAGGGGGTTGGATTTAGAAATTTCTGAAATTCCTAGGTCCTACTGCTAAGCATCCAGTTCCAGATTCTATTCTTAAGTATTTCTGGAAGAAATACTTTGATGAATCTGTGATTTCATGTAGGTGCTTCCTCCAGTGATGGCTTATTGAAAGAAACCATGCATGCCCAATTATCCTGTGTCCATTTCATCCCATAATCCCACTGAGAAAATACTTATGTTAAAAAAAAGATGTGTGTGTGTGTGTGTGTGTGTGTGTGTGTGTGTGTATGAGACAGAACATTCTGGAATTGTTACACACACACACATATATATTTATATATATATATATATGCATACACACACACACACACACACACACACACACACACATAACAATTTCACAAAAAGCAATCCATTTTCTTCCTCTTATACAATTCTGGGCTCAGATCCTTTGCCATCTGTAGAAACAGCCCTAGATTTGTGAACATGGGGTATCCCAAAAGTGTTGGTGTTGTTTTAAGCTTTAATACCTTTCCAGATTGCAGCAGGCAAATGAATGGGAAGGCCACTGAAGTAACGTAAGGTAACCCAAAAGATGTATATGGACACTGTGTGTGTATGCACACACACACACACACACACACACGCACGCACAAATGCACGCATGCACATAAATTTACTCTACACTAATGGTGATGTGGTTGACCCACTATATCCAAGTCCTTCAATTTCTTCTTCCCTAAATTAATCCAATTTACTCCCATCTCTTGACCTGAAAATACCAGAAGGATGGGTGCCGCAAGTTCAAATTCTGATAGATTTAGGGGGTCTTCTCCAAACTATTATATATAACTTAACCCAGAGAGTACATACAACTACCATCCTGAATGAGATTTGTAGTATCAGAATCCATCCATGGCAGAATTTTGTGATCAAAAACATTGATTCAAAGATCCAAACCAATCGAATTCAATCAACATTTATTAAGCACCTGCTAACTACCAGGAAAAAAAAAGAAAACTGGCAGTCCTTACTTATAGGATAACAGGGAGTGGAACATGACTGTAAAAAGATAAATAAAATTCATAGTAGAGTACTTTGGGGACAAAAGAGAGATCCAGACAAAGTATTCTAGGATTTTTTTTTAATAAGGAAAAATCATGTCCCACTATGGGCATCTGGGAAGACTGAAGTCATAGAAAGGGTAGCCCAAGGTCATGGTCCTCCTAGCACCTCTTAGTACTCTGGTTCCCAAGCCTCATTTACCTTTCAGTCCCTGGGCACTGAAATGTTCCTGTGGCAAGACCTGGGACAGACCAAATCCAGTGTCCAAAGATATCTCTGGCTCCATATTCTGATCTGGGCTGGGAAGAATCACTCATTCCGATTAAAAAAAAAATTCCTACCAGGATTTGTGAAAGTGGCTATAATTGGGAGAAAGTGGGCTATATTTCTTGCTAATCTACTATCTTGTCTCTGCCTCCTTACCTATTATAACTTGATCTTTCCTTCCCAGGTTTCTCTCCTTCCTCTCCCTAACCTTTCTCTTCCCTGTCAGGAGTCTTCTGCTCCACTGTCCCATCTTTTAGTTGCATTCTTCGGAACAGGGAATCTGCTGCAGCCCCAAACACAGTACTCACATCTAGGCAGGCAAGATCAGTGGAGTGCTCAACCTCCTAGTGACCCTTCCTACAATTTTAGGATACATCTGGTTGGAGGAAATGATCTCTGATAGATTTTGCCTGGGCTGTGCAACTGCCATGAATAAAGGAAAGATCCATCTGCCTTGCCTAGATGAATACAAAAAAATCCCTGGGGAAATAGGGGTGCTGAATAATCACAGCTGTTTCTGCATAGTCTCCTTTGGTGGGTGGTGATACTTGGCTCCTATATTCCTTTAGGGGTGGATCTGGTCTATGAAATGTAGTTCATGCTAGTTTGTGTAGGCTTATGCTAGTGCATAAGTTATGTAGGCTTATGCTAATGCATGAGTGATTGCTAAAATTATTCCTTTCAACTTCTCCATTTTCCATTTTCTCTTATGCCTAAAGAAGCCCTAGATACAATTACACATCCACTCCCACCCCCCTGATCCTATCAGAGTTTCAATAACTCAGATCACTTTGCTTCAGTGACTTGTACTTTTCTAGGAGGAAAGTGAGTAGCAGAGTTCTCTCCTATTCTTGCTTCTTGTGGCACCACTCAGTGTGTCATTGATGGAAATCTGTCTGGTCTACTGTTCGCCTCAACCAACCTAACATGGAGGCAATTAAAATTGGATTTTTCCTGTTCACTCAGACCAAGATACAGCCCCTAAGATTATGACTATGTCCCAAGCATGGGAGGTTATTAAAGGCATATCATGTCATATCATATCATATCTATCATATCATATATCATATCATGCCATACCACATCATATCATAACAATCATATCATATCACATCATATCATGGCATGATATGATATGGTATGATATGGTATCATAGTATATGGCATCACACTATATTATATGACATCACATGACATGACATGACATGATGTGGTATGACATGACACAACATGACATAACATAACACAACACAGCATAACATAACACAGCATAACATAACATAACATAACATAACATAACATAACATAATGACTCAGGGTTCATAAATCCAGACTCTTGACCCAGGTCAGGAACAGCACCTTAAACCCATTTCACTCTGGAACTCATAGATTGGACAACAATAGGTTCCTGTCCAAACACCACTTAATGGCTATTTGGGGGGCCCTCCTAGCTCGGAGTGGATGTAAATGGTAACTATTTCTCTTCTGGCCAGCAGCCCTGAGGGTCTTCCCCTCCAGATGGCTCTGGAGGAGAAAGAGAGGCTGGTGACCTTGCACAATCCTCCCTCCCTCACTCAAATCAAAGTCAACTCCAAGTCATGTCATCATTTCCCTAACACAACGACAACTACCCCCTCAACTAGCTCACAATCTAATGAAACAGACAACAACCATATACTGAATATATACAGAAATAAATAGGTTGTTGTTGTTTGTCCTTCTGTACTTGAAGAGGACCACGACATCAGGGAGATGATGCCAAAACATGCAAATGAATTGGATTTAAGTGAGGGAGGGCTGAGCAAAGTCATGAGCCTTACCTTCTCCTTTGGCGCCATCTGGGTCCAGTGAACAGATACACATCAGGATAACTAGAGATGGCCCCAGATGCAGAGGAAGACCTTGGCCTTTAAAGCTAAGGTCTTTAGCAAGTCTCAATTTGGCTGAGGCAATTAAGGCTAGGTAAGGCTAGGTAAAAAAAAGATACAAAGAATGGTCTCTTTAATCTAGTCTAAAAAAAAAAATCAAACTGGAAGGGAAAGATCCATAGGGAAATAGGAAATAAATAATTGAGGGAAGGCTTTCAAATTAAGAGGGGTTGGGGAAGGTTTCTCCTAGAAGGTGGAATTTTAGTCATGTCTTAAAGTAGTGGTTCTCAACCTGTGGGTTATGTTCAATTTGTAACAATGAAAATACATCCTGCAGGGGGTCTAGTTTATGAAGGGCTTTAAAAGACAAACAGAAATTTTTTAAATTTGATCCTAGGGCAATAGGGAGCCATTGGAATTTGAGCAAGAGAGTATCATGGTCAGACCTTCACTTTAGGAAAATCAGCTTGGCTGCTGGATGGAGGATGTACTGGAGTGGGAAGACACTTGAGGCAGGCAGACCCACCAGTAGGGTATTACCAGCGGGCCTGCAGCAGAGTGGTGGGAGTGTCAGAGGAGAGAACGTGGTGTATTGGAGAGATGTTGCAGAGGTGAAACCTGGAAGCCTTGGCAACAGACTGAATGTGGAAAGTGAGGGATTCCTATTTCCTCCAGGACTAAATACAAAATGCTTTGTTTGGCATTCAAACCCCTTTGTAACCTAGTCCCCTCTACCTTTCAAGGCTTCTTACACCTCACTCCTCAACACGTACTTGTCAGTCCAACTCTATAGACCTCCTTGTGGCATGAACAAGACACTCCATCTCTTGGCTCTGGGCTTTTTTCCTGGACATCTCCCATTCCTGAAATGCTCTCCCTCCTCATCTCTGCTCTGACTTCAAGTCCCAGCTAAAAGCCCATCTTCTAAAGGGAGTCTTTCCCAACCCCTCTTAATTCTAGTGCTTTTCTTCTCTTAATTACTTCCTATTTGTCCTCTATATAGTTTATTTGTATGTATTTGCTTGTTTATTGTCTCCTCTATCAGATTGTGAGCTCTTTGAGGGCAGGGACTATCTTTGACCTCCTTTTGTGTGCCTTGCATAGTGCCTGGCACACATAGTAACCACTTAATAAATGTTTATCAATTGACTAAGGTATGGTGAGGAATCCTGGATGACTCCTAGGCTGTGAGCCCTTGGCAGTAATAGGGAAGGTAGGAATGGGGAAGGATTTTTTTTGAGGGGGCGGGAATAATGAACTCTGGTTCCTTCTCTAGCACTAGAAGCTTTTCCCCATGTTCTCCAACATGTTGGGCCTGAAGGAAAAGGAGGCAAATTTCTTATTCCTCATCACCACTTTCAGAACCTCCCTCTGCTTCCATTGTGTGGTAACCTCTTTACTCTGAAAACTATTCTAAGCTCCATATTAACCTGACCTGTTGACATAGAGACTTCATAAACTATTACAGTGTTGACTTCTTACTGATAACATTGTAAGTGTATTGGAACTTTAACTTTATAAGGAATTGGATTTTGCTACTGACACTTTATTAAAGTATACTGATCCTAAAAAAAATAAAAATAAAAAAAAGTTTGCTCAATCTGGATCTATGTGAGGCCCTATCAACATCCTATTATCTAGAAACCCTCCCCCCCCCCCCCCCAAGCATTTGCCTTCCTTTCTCAAGGAGTTCAGCTGCTCAATCTAGGTCTTCCTATCTATCCCCAAACCTCCCTTTATAATTAGAGACTTTAAGAGACAGAATGTCTCAAAAAAGCCAACAACTACATAAAGATCTTTGGGACACCCTTTATATTGATGTTAATGCTAATATCCTGGTCTTCCAATTCTTTAGTTTCCTTGTATCCTGTGATCTGTTCCTCCTCGATTGCAGAGTCTATTTTTTGTTTTGTTTGGGGACTTTCTTTGTATCCAAGTGCTTGCCCAGTGCCCAGCACATAGAAGGCACTTAATAAATGCTGATTTACTCACTGACTAACTGACATGGCTATTACCCTCATTCGGATTCTCATCTCTCTCCTAAATTGGTCTCCATGTGTCTAGTCTTTTCCTTCAGGTGGGTGGATGTTCAGGGAAGACCAGTACCACTGGTATAAGGGTTACCGAGCCTTTTTCAGGGAATGTTCATCCACTTTTGGTGTCCAATAGGTCACCCAGCTCTCACCTGGGGCTTCAAGAAGTTGTAGCATGCACAGTGGTCACACTCTGGTATACCATTTCAGTAGATGGGTTAAACCAGGTTGAAGGTAACTGATGAACCTCAAATCTTTCCATGTGTTAGGGAAGTGTCTACCCCAAGCATGTGAAGACTTTCCCTAGTGGATGAGAACAGCCATGAAGGCAGCTGAAGTAGACATTGCAGAATGCTTAGAGCTTGGTCAGACATTGAAGACACCAAGGTCAACTACCACATCCTGAGTCACTGTCAGTCATCTTAACTTTTGTCTTGGCACTGGACTTTGATGACTCTGGAAGAGAAAATGAGGGTAACATAAATTGAATTTATGCTGGAGTTAAGACATCAACCATATCAACCATTTTTGCCTACCTAAAATTTCTGCTTTGATGGGCAAGTGACAAAGCAGCATGTGTAGAGGCACTGGAAACTATAGTGAGAAGTTGGACAGGATCTGCAAGCTAAAAGGAGAGTATGGGGGCTGGGATAATCGTTTGCTTCCCAGTTGTAGTAGCTGTGATTCTGTGGAGTCATGGAGCAGGAGCAGAGAACTGCCTGCTTTGCTGACTTTGGTGAGGTGAGAGTGGGAATGGAGAGCTGCCTGCATCAGGACTCAGGAAGAAGCTAGGAGAGGCTACCTCCTGAGGGAAGAGGAGGAGGAACCCAGGAGTTCACAATTCAATCCCAAAGCAAGATAAGGACTGTGCAGCAAGGCAGGAGCACTGAATGTGTTTTCTCTTCTGCATGCCCCTGGGACTGTTTGAGACCCAGGGAGGGTGGAGTTGTCTACGGTGGATGGGGGGAAGTATGGTGGACCTCCAAGGACCCCACCCTGTTGACTTGGTTGCCCAATCACCCTCCAGGGCTGGAGCAATGTTAAAACTGGAACTTGGCTCATTAGAACCTGCACCTGGGAGTGCCAGGAGGAAGCCTGTAAGGGAGTGTGAGAAGGACACATTCCCAAGAAGGACTTTATTTGGACGTTTTGTTTTGGATTGAGGGGCTTATAAAAACTTTGTGTTTGTTTAATGCCGTGCGGCCACTCTGGTAATGAGTTACATTACATATTTTGCAAATGTTCCGTGTTTATTTTGCGGAGATCATGTTGTACTTAAGAGATGTTAATGCCAATTCAGATATAAGTTGCTTATGCAATGGACCTGAAAGATCTTGGGCCCTCCTGTTATGGTAAGGAAATTTGAAGAGTTTCCCTGCACTTTAATAGGCCTAAGGAATCTGAGGATCTTCCCTGACCCTTAATGGGCCTCACCTGAAGCCCAACAAGAGAAGCTTGCTTAGGTAAGGCTTGTTTTTCAGGAAGACCCAACTCTTTTGTTACTTTGTAATTAGGCAGTGAGTCAGAAAGTTTGTGATGTCCTCTAAACCTGAAGAAGGCTATATAAACTCTTAAGTGAGGTTTTGCTTTGGGGCTCACTTATGGGAAGAGTTGCGTGATTTGGGCAGATGAGACTCCAGGAAGCCTTTGAGCCCCCTGGTTTTGAAAACCCAGATGTTGCTACTTTTCTCTCTGGTAAGTAACTATGTATTTATGTAGTGGTCAGATAGCTAGAAGCCCTGTCTGTTGAATTGTATTATTTTCTCTGTCTGCTTGCAATTTTTGTTTGTATTTTCTGAATTTCAGGGTGCTGACTTTTCCCCCTGAACTAGGTAAATTTTATATATATATGTTTGATTAAAGTAAGATTGTTAACCCTTTTTTAGTTGCTTTCCTTTAGAAAAGCAAATCAAAGAGCCTGTGCTAGCAGTCATCCTGGGTATGCTAGGGTGCTTGCTGATACAGTGACCCAGGCCATAGGGTTATCTTCTCACTGTACAGAAGCAGTAGTAGGATTTGGTAGGCCCTGGATGATTGAGCAACCTTTTTAAGGACCATACTGCCCACCACCTGGCATGAGGAAGAGACTAGAAAAGGCTCCCTAAAGATTATTTGTTTTACCCAACCTAGCCCTGGCCTGTTTACCACAGCAGGTAGGGATTCTAATCTGTGGCAAAAACACACAAAAACTGTACAAAAACTTTTGTGACAGATACAACGTATGTCTGACAACTAACTTCAATAGACTGGGCTCCTCTCAATAATGTAAGATTATAAGACAACTCCAAAAGACTCATGATTGAAAGAAATATCCACATCCAGAGAAAGAGATGTGGAGTCTGAATGCAGATTGAAACAAAGTACTTGCTCTGTTTCTTTTTCGTGTTTTGTTTTGTTTCCTTTTCCCCATTGATCACTCCATCAGTTATAATCCTTCTTTATAATTTGACTAATGATTAATGTGAAGATATTTATAGGTCCTATATTGGAGTGCATGCCACCATGACAGTGGAACAGAGGGAGGGAGGAAAAATGAGAAACTCAAGGGACTGTGGAACTGAATGACCTAAACTAAAAGTAAATAAACAAATCCATTTTAAAAATTAAAAAAGACACAACTTTTGTGAAGATCACATTCACCATTGGTATGTGGAATGTACACACACTTATGGACAACATGAAATCCAATAGACCTCAAAGACAAACAGCTCTTGCTGTAAGAGAACTCAAAAGGTAGTGCATCCAAATAGCAGTCCTTATTGAAACAAGGCTGGCAAATGAAAGCCAGTTTACTGAAATCAGAGCTAGTTACACATTTTTCTGGAGTGGCCATAGTGATGGGGATCATGAAACTGGCATAGATTTAACAATTAAATCTAATCTAGTGAACAAGCTTGTATGCCTCCCCCAAGGAGTGAACAATAGGCTCGAGACAATGAGATTGTCACTTATGGGAAAGTGCAACACCATCATTATCAGTGTGTATGCTTCCATCATGATGAACCCTGATATGGTCAAGGAAAAATTTTTATGAAGACCTGTAGACCCTCATCATCAATATACCAAAAGAGTACAAGCTTACAATTTTAGTTGAGTTTAACACCAGAGTAGAAAGATTATCAGACTTGGCAGAGATTCCTTGGTAGAAATGGAATCAAAATAAGCAACAGTCACTTACTACTGATGACTTGTGTGTTTCATGATCTTCTCATTACCAACACTGTCTTCTGTTTACCTAAATGCAATAAATCTTTGTGAATGCACCATCAAAACAAACATTAGTATTTATAGACTGTGTCATTATAAAGAGAAGAGACTGATAGAATGTGAGAGTGAAAAAGGTGATGTATGGTACAGAGTGCTGGACCAATCATAGACTCTCCAAGCTAAACATTTACAGTCAACAAAAGCAGCATCCCAAAGACAAGATGACTACCAAGAGATTAATGTCAACAGATTAGAGCACTTCTCTGAGAATGAACAGTTTGTTGCTAACTTGGAGGAAAAACCTAAACACAGTTGGCAACAGAGGAACAGAAAAGAAGTAGGTGACTTTCAGAGATTTGATATAGCATCACATTTACTCATCTGGGCCATAACACTTGTAAACATCAAGACTGGTTTGACAAGAATGATGGGGAAATTCAGAAGCTATTAAGTGAAAAATGAGAAATTCATAGGGTTTAGCAGCAAAATAGTTCATACTTCTCTAAGAAGGCAGCATTCCCTTAAGAGTAAAATGCAAACAAAACTTAGAGAGATTCAGGATTCTTGGGTCAGTAAGAAGACAGATGAAATTGAGTTTTATGCTGAAAATAACATACTTTTATGATGCTTTTTTTTTATTAATAGCTTGAAGGCTATTTATGGGCCAAAGATAATCTCATCTACTCAACATGCATGGAACCATATTATTTTTGATAAGGACATGAACCTGGAGAGATGGGCTAAGTACTTCCATAGTGTTCTCAATAGACCATCATCAACCAATGCTAAAGTCATTGACCATATACCTTAGACTGAAGTCAATCCATTTCTAGCCAGATTTCCAACTGAAGAATTTTTAAATGTCGTTAGGTTCCTATCACGTGGTAAAGTGATTGGTATTGATCCTTGTGGGGAGCCAATTTTGGAGACCCCTGCTGTCCCACAGCAAGGTTGAGAAAGAGTGGGAACCCTGTCGTCCCCAGACAGGTCTGAGAAAGAATCACTGACCCAGAGGTGCTACTGAATGCATAAAAGAGAGATGGGAACTCTCAGAATGGTGAAAGTAGAGAGCCAACTTTATTGCCCTGAGTCCAGGCTTTTATAGGATGCTTCTTAATTGCTTTCCCCTGCAGATGTTGCACACTTCTTTGTCCCAGGCTGTGGGTGTATTTGCCATGCATATCTTGAGGACCTAATCCTCACACCTGTATGCTTAAGCATCTTCCTGGGGGATGGGGAACCGATTCAGGCCTATCAGCAGGCCAAAAACCTGAGAGGGCTTGTTTGGCTATCAGTGTCTGAGTCTCACTTGCCTTTGGTCCTCAACAGATTCTATTCCAGCTAATAGTTAAAAAGCAGAGGGTCCACCAATCATACTGAAACTGACTGACATCTTCTAGTTATATGGCAAGAGGAGATTATTCCTCAGGAATTCAAGCATTCCTTTATTGTCCATATCTGTAAAGGAAAAGGAAATAGTTTGTTCTGTGACAATCACAGAGGAGTCTCCCTCTTAGTTATTGCAAGTAATATTTTTGCCAGAGTCCTCCTTAATTGGCTGATCCTTCACCTAGAAGATGGTTATCTACTGGAGAGCAAGTGTAACTTCAGAAAAGGCCAAGGAATGGTCAATATGGTGTTTTGCTGACCAACAACTCCAAGAGAAATACCAGGAGCAGAACAGAGGTCTGTATATAGCATTGATCAATCTAACCAAGACCTTTGATACTGTCAGTTATGAATGTGTGTGAGAGATAACAGCAAAATTTGGTTGACTGGAGAAATTCATCATTATTATAAGTCAGTTCCACAATGGCATACTTGCACAGGCTCTGGTTAATCGAGAATATTCTTTTTCAAAGTTAATTTATTTATTTTTAGTTTTCAATATTCACTTCCATAAGTTTTAAAATTTTTCCCCTTACTTCCCTGCTCTGTCTCCAAGATGGCATCCAATCTGATATAGACTCTATACAGATATTCATATTAAACACATTTTCGCATTAGTCATGTTGCACAGAAGAATTATAGTGAAGAGGAAAAACCATGAGAAAGAAAAGCAAAACCAAACCAAACCAAAAAAAAAATAGTCTATTTCTCTCTGAATTCTGACTCCATAGGTCTTTCTCTGGATGTGAATTGCATTTTCCATCATAAGTCCTTTGGAACTGCTGAGAAGGCCTAAGTCTATCAAAATCAGTCATCACACACTGTGGCTGTTTCTGTGTACAGTGTTCTCCTGATTTTACTTACTTCATTCAGCATCAGTTCATATAAGTCTTTCCAGGTTTTTCTGAAGTCTGCCTGTTCATCATTTTTTATAGCACAATAGTATTCCATTACATTCATATACCACAACTTGTTCAGCCATTCCCCAAATGATAGGCATCCCTTCAATTTCCAGTTCTTGGCCACCACAAAAAGAGCTGCTATAAATATTTTTATACATATGTGTCCTTTTCCCATTTGTATGATCTCTTTGGGATCCAGACTTAGAAGTAGTATTGCTGGATCAAAGTGTATGCACAGTTTCATAGACCTTTGGGCATAGCTCCAAATTGCTGTACAGAATGGTTGGATTAGCTCACAGCTCCACCAACAATGAATTAGTGTTCTAAATTTCCCACATCTTCTCCAACATTAATCATTTTTCTGTTTTGTCATGTTAGCCAATCTGATCAGTGTGATATGATACCTCAGAGGTGCTTTGATTTGCATCTCTCTAATCAGTAGTGATTTAGAGCATTTCTTCATATGACTATAGATAGCTTTAATTTCTTCCTCTGAAAATTGCCTGTTCATATCTTTTGACCTTTTATCAGTTGGGAGATGACTTGTATTCTTGTAAATTTGAGTCAGTTCATGAGGGAATGACTGTGTCATTTTTGTCTTTGTTTCTTCAATATATAGCAAAGATTAACATGAATTTGGCAGGTCAAAACAGTGGTTTAGTTAAAAACATACCAAGTCCTCCCCCTGTTTTAAGTTGAAACCAACATAGTTTTATGTCATATGGAAAGTGTCTAATTCTATACTTTTATTAATGGGAAAATGTTATTAAATATGGAAAAAACCTCCCCTTAAGTTACATTTACCCTGCTAACCTACCTCTTCTGCTGTACCCTGGTAGAATGTCTCCCAGACAAACTATAATCAGAGTGATTCTGTAATGATTCACATTTATTTTATTAATTGACATGAATTAGGAATTTTAAAGTCTCAGAAAATACTTTGTCATTATAAGCAGTTTTACCTCACTGATACTTTGGTCAAAATTATCCAGGTATTGCGCCGAGATTTTATCTTGAGATACTCTGTTCTCTGTGGATCAGAATATTCTATACCTCTATCATTCTATTTAAGACTAGCTAGAAAAACTGTTTGTTTCCTCTGGAAAATCAGGGTTGGATCACCATCATTTAGCTTTTTAAAAAACTGTCTTGTTAGAGCACTACATTATATCATTTTCTTATTTTTTGAGATGAAGCAGAGATTCAATAGATATTTGAAGCCTAAATTTGACTAATGTCATCTGAAGATTTATTTCACTCTTATAAGGGCTTACCCTTAAAATAAATTGTCAGAATCAGAATTGTAAATTTAATATATCTGAAAGCTGTACCTTATACTAAGCATTGTCAGAAATTTGAATAGTTATCACGTGCATTTTAAGGCTATTGATCACATATGGAATTTGTTTTTTAAGAAAAAGAAAAGAAAATGATCTGGAGTATTAGTGGACTAAAAGATCAATATGGGTTAGCACTATGATGTGACCACTGAAAACATTCATGTGATCAGAGACTTTAATAAAAGAGGTATAGACAGGGGGGCGGAGCCAAGATGGCAGCGTAGCAGCAGCAACATATCGCAGCTCTCACATAGCCACCCCAAAATACCCATAAAATATGACTCTAAACTAATCCTAGAACTCCAAAA
>CM053580.1:465931287-465953354 GCA_028627135.1 Pseudochirops cupreus
ATCAAATGTTATAAATATATATCTATATATATATATGCAATTATTATTATTATTGTTATCATTATTAACTACATCCAACTGGAACTTGAGATACACAGGCACTGTGGTTGGGAGATCCATCCTGCCCTACTGAAAAGTCAGAGGGGTGAGGGGGGAAGACATAGGAGGGAATAGACTGGGGGAGGAGGGATACACTGGGATGGCTGTTTTGGGGTGGTGGATAGGGGAAAGATGGGGAGAAAATTTGTAACTCAAAATCTTGTGGAAATGAATGATGCAAATTAAAATAAAATTAAAAAAAAATAAAATAAAAGAGGTATAGTATTCGGGATGAAGATAGTAACAATCCCACAATAATTTGTCTTTGTCAGCCCATGTTTTGAGCAGTATGTTTTGTTCTAGGTGCTCCATTTTGGAAATGACACTGAAATGCTCAAATGTGTCCATAGGAAAGCAGTCAGTATTGTGAATGGGTCTAAAGGTACCCTGGGATTTAGCCTGGAGAAAAGCAGACCTAGAGGGAACATGATTGTCATTTTCAAATGATTTAAGTTTTCCATTTGTGAAAGAGATTAGATTTGTTTTTCTTGGTTGCAGAGTGCAAAGTGAGGACCAATAGATGAAAGCTAAATTGAGGCAGATTCCTGATCAAAAGAATTTCCTACTAATTCTATTGTCATGTCTTTGTGTTCCCAGTGCTTAGTATAGTGTCTGGCACATTGTAGGCATTTTATAAAAATGTGTTGTGTGGATTGTATCGCATTGCATTGTACTGTGTTATATTGTAGAGCATTGCATCATATCATATTGGATTGAATTGGTTTTTACTTGTCTGAAATCGTCATGAGCTGTCTTGAGAGATAGTGAATCTCTCATCCTGGTCAGTGTTCAAGAGGAATCTTTACAATCACTTCTTGAGAATGCTTTAGATGGGAACCGTGCTTCACATATACATTTGATTAGATTCTGTGACCCTGAGAAATTTCTTGCTTGAGCCATTTATCTTGCCCATCACTCAGAAAACTCCTAAGCTTCTAGTCACTATCATTCAGTCTCCTAAGCTTACCAACCTTCTGAAACTAAGGGGTCATAGAACATTCCATAAGATCCATGTGGTTTCCCTCTGAGTCACCCTTGAGCCAAAGCCTCTGCATGGTGCCTAAAATATTCCTGTAGCTCTGGATGATGCTTATTGTTTACTCTCACAGGCTTCAGATTAACTTTCATGAGAGATTTCTGCCTGTCTCATACCTCTTCTCCTTTGATGACAGGTAGGTACGAAAATACAAATGTGCATGTGTGTATGTGTGTGTGTATGTGTGTGTGTATGTGTGTGTGTATGTGTGTGTGTATGTGTGTGTATGTGTGTGTGTATGTGTTAAATAGTTACATGTAAAAATCAGTTTGTAAGGGGTGCCTAGGTGGCACAGTAAATAGAGCACTGGCCCTGGAGTCAGAAGAACCTGAGTTCAAATTTGGCCTCAGACACTTAACACAAAACTAGCTCTGTGACCTTGGGTAAGTCACTTAACCCCGATTGCTCTACCTTCTCCCCTCAAAAAAAAAAAAGAAAAAAAATTTAAAAAATCAATTTGTATTTATAACTTTGTGGAAACTTCCAGGGGAACAAAGGTGCAAAAGGTCTGAGAAATGGAAGACAAAAAACTGTCAATAATTGTCAGGTTGTCACAGAAAGACAAAACACCTGTCTTCAATTAAAGGTTTCTTAACATGAGACATAAAGTTTATTACCCTTGTTCTAAGTAGTTTCATTTTGTGCAGAGGTTTGGTGTTAACAATACAGTTGCATTGAATCAGAAAGATTTTAATAATCACACACATATGAGAAAGCTATCTTAGGCTTTAGTCATCTCATTCAGTCTTAAACTCACACTAATAACATACAGGTTAACACTAATGAGACCAATGTCTTGATTTCTCTCCTCTTTACTTTACAGGAAATCTCTATGGTCACAAATTGCATCCCTAATTCCAGTCAGCCATCTAACAAATGGCTCCTACTGTTTATGAAGAAGATGGTCAAGGAGGTTCAGTGTAGTTAATCTCCCCTCGTCTGTGAAACTCAGTTTACTCATCTGTAAAATAGGGAGACTGGAGTAACACTTTATTATGACTAAGGTTACTCTAATTCCATAGGTCTCTAATTCCATAATAGTCAATGGCAAAAAAGTTATCAATAATGCCATGAAACAATGATTACAGACCCTAGTGAAATTTGATCCACAGGAGGATCAGATGAGGTTACCATGAGTTGTTAACCTCTAAAATTTTGTGAATCTCTTTCACTTCATTTTTTCAGTTAAAAGGCATTTATTTCTTTCCTTCCCACCTCTCCTTTTCTCTCTCCATTGAAAAAAATGCATAGTGTTCAAGATTTTTAGCAAACATGCATAGTAAAGAAAAAATATATTTCCAGGTTGTCTGTCTTTAAAAAGGTAGGTCTCAATCAGCATCTCAAGTCCTCTAGATCCCTTAGGGTACATATGGCTTCAGTTCATTCAGGTCCTTCGTCAATGCTCATCATCTGAAGGATCTTTACCCCTGGTGGGATACAGACTGTGGTTGTGACAGGAAGGATTCTGCTGAGCTTACTCCAAATGAGGCCTGAGACAGCACACATAATCTATGTCCTGGAAACTTCTGGATCCTAATCATTCTTATACTCTTCCTGCCTCACTAGTGTGTCCCTCCTCTTCAGGTATGTATGTTGAACCGCCTATCCACCACAAGCCATAAGGCTTCATCACCTCTATGATTTGGAGCTCTCATGGGGGCCAATGTGAAATGGTTTGGGGGCAGTTGCTTGCCATACTTATCTCTTTATTTTGCCTACTAAGGAATAAAGATTCCTTCTTCATGAGGTGGGGGTTGACACCTTCTCCCATCTAAGGATTCTGGTAACCATGATGGTCTGGGGCACATGAACTCTCTACTGCGTGTGTTCATTAGAATTCTTGCCCGGTTACA
Source organism: Pseudochirops cupreus (assembly GCA_028627135.1). Classification (NCBI taxonomy): domain Eukaryota; kingdom Metazoa; phylum Chordata; class Mammalia; order Diprotodontia; family Pseudocheiridae; genus Pseudochirops; species Pseudochirops cupreus. The sequence goes on from CM053580.1 coordinate 465,934,276, forward strand.
CCCTTCCCTCCCTGCGTGGGCTTGGTCTGTGCCACCAACCTCTCTGGATCACAGATAAGTGACCTACAGGAAGTAATTTTTTGGGTAGCCATGTGAAGGACTTCACTTAGGCAGCCAGCAAACAAAATTGCTTCCTATATGTCGGGTACGATGTTAAGAGCTGAGGTTACAAAGAAAGGAAAAAAATACTTCCTGCTCTCAAGGATCCCACAGTATGAGGGACTCAACATGCACTGAACTATGCGTATGCACAAGTCATATACCGTGCAAGTGGGAGGAAATCTTGAAATCAGAAAAGGCCTCTTGAAAAAGAGGGCATTTGAGCTGAGCCTTGGTGGAAGGCTGGGAAGCTTGGAAGCAGAGGTGAGGAGGGAGTGCATTCCAGGCATGACGGCTAGGGAGTACAAAGGCGGAGAAGAGAGGGTTGTCATCGTTGAGGAACAGCACGTTGAGTAGTCTAACTGGATCTGAGCACATGGAGAAGTAAAATGGAAAGAAATGTAACAGGAGGACGGACTGAGTTGTGAAATGCTTTCCTCATCCTCCAGCCACCATCTCTCATTCTCCACATCTCTTTGCATCTACACTTTTATAGTGTTTAAATTTATATATCTCCATATGTGCTATCTATTCTCTAGTAGAAGGCAAATTTCTTGATGTCAGAAACTGTTTCAGTTTTTATATTTGTATCTCCAGTGTACAGTAGGTGCTTAATAAGACTTTGCTGAATGAATGTATGTGTTCATGTGGCATAATTAATATTATGATATATATTTTTTAATATTTATTTTTAATTAATTTTTTTTTTTGCTTTTTTGGATGGGGGAAGGTAGGGCAGTTGGGGTTAAGCGACTTGCCCAAGTCACACAGCTAGTTTTGTGTTAAGTGTCTGAGGCTGGATTTGAACTGAGGTCCTCCTGACTCCAAGGCTGGTGCTCTATTCCCTGCGCCACCTAGTCACCCTGATTGTGATATATTTTAATAAAATTGGAGTTAGCTTAGCATAGTTTATAGACAATTAGATTCAAAGCCAGGAATACATCAGGGCAAGTCCTATCTCTAATAAAGCTGTGTGGTTGGACAAATCACTTAACTCACAGAATTCTAGGCAACTTTATAAGACTATATATTGCCAAAAAAAAAGGAGTTTGCTGCCAAATGTTTAGCAACTGTCTTTCAGGAAAAGAAAATATATACATTTTAAACCATTTTTAGGCACAATACACTTTTAGGTTTAATATGCATTATTAATATTTTCTTCATCACTTTCTGAACAATAAACCAACCCCTGATTTGCAACCAGTTTCCAAATTTAAATGTCCACACCAAATGTTCAACAATCAGCTCATAAGCTGGTTGGAGCTGGCACCAGCACACCTCTGACTGCAAAGATGAGGTATTGGTATGAGACTTCAATTCAAGACCTTATCTCTCTATTTTATTAAGAGTACACAGGGCACAGTTTTCTTCCACGAATAATTTTCAGATTTGCCACAAAACAAACCTGTATATTAAAAGGAGAAGAAAGCATCAAGCAAAAAAACACAAAAAACAAAAAACCCAAAACACACACACACACACACACACACACACACACACACACACACACACACTCTCTCTCTCTCTCTCTCTCAATAAAAGTAAATTACAAGGCAGACCCAAAAGGCTGCTGACTTGTCCTATTCAAGTTAGGTTTTCTTGCATTTAAACACTATATTTATTTCATTTGTACATTTTTCCCCAAAGCATATTTGCAAGTAGCATTTTGATTAAGTCAGCTATGTTTGCTGAATGGATCTGATCCCCCCCCTTACAGAGCACAGGGAGTCGCATTTCTGAGAAGGTTCATTCGAGTTATGGGAATGGACATCTGCTCATCTCAGCCTCATGCAATCTTCCTGGATTGGCGAAAAAATGATGAACCTCACATTCCTCTACTCTCATGGCCTCGGGGGAAATAACTGCAGCCACAGATATTGAAGAGAAGGGGAAAAAAAGCAAGAATAATCTGTGCTTTTCCACCATCCTTTATTTACACTCTTCATGGTTTCTCTTCCCTTTGGTATTTTTCACTTGTGTATAGTGGTCTGTTGATACAGCCATGATTCAAGGTCCTGTTTCTGGAAACTTAACTTTAGGCCCACAATATATCAGCATTTATTGCAAATAATGAAACAAAACAAACCTCTCAAAAATAAATTTTCTTGTTTTAAAAAGAAGGGTATTATAGTTGACAAAGTGCTTTTTCTTTCCTACAATTTAATCTGCTTTACAGTAAAATGAATTTATATACAAGGATTTAGAAGAATCTTTTATTTTGTCAGCACAAAGAACTCATGATATGAGTTCTTGAGCCCATACAGAGGACAACCAGCTCATAATTTAACAGATAACTTCTAAAGAGTTACCTGATGTATTAAAAGATGAAGTGAATTGTATAGGGTCACTGAGCTAGAAAGTATCAAAGGCAGGATTTGAACTATGATCTTGCTTCTAAGTCAAGTATTTAACCATTTTATCTACCACACTACAAACTCACCACTTCTACATACATAGGCAGACATGTGTGTGAAAGCTGATGTCTACATTTATGTGTGAAGTATTTGTATATGCATACATATATGTAGAAATATGTACTCATGTCTAGAGTTATGGTGTCAAAGTGCAGGGAATTTCCAGTGACAAAACTCCCTTCATCAGTGCAGGTAAACTACAGTTCTGCACCTTAGAGTCTTAAGAATTTGACTGAGAGCATTGAGAGGTTAAGTGACTTGTTAGAGTCAATCAGTCAATTAACAAGCAATTATCAAGTGGCCACTGTGTGCCAGGGTACTATAACAGGAGCTAGCGACACAAAGGCAAATGTGTAACACTCCCTGGTTTCACAGCAAATAGGTGCCTCAGAGATGTGGCTTGAGCCCAGATCTTCCTGACTATGGGAGCGGATCTCCATGCCCCATACTATGCTGCCTTTTTACGTACACATATACGAAGATAGAGACAGAGAGAAAGAGGGAGAGGAGAGACGATATATAGAAAGGTGAATAGGTAGAGACATAAAAGAGATGATAAATAGTAGAAAGTTTGGTGTAAGTGTCATAGAGATTAGATAGATCAATCGGCAGATGATATTGATAGATGATAGATAGATGATAGATAAACAGATAGATATGATAGGTATATGGATGGATAAGAGGTCAAGATAGGAGTAAATAATTAGCACAATCAATAGATAAACAATGGATAGATGGATGGATGGATGGATGGATGGATGAGAGATCAAGATAGGATTAAGTAAATATACAGCATAATAGGTGAGAGAGACACGGCGGGGGGAGAGAGAGAGAGAAAGAGGAGTAAATAAGCAGCACTATGCAAAAATAGGTGATAAAGATGAGAGATATAGATAGATAAAAGAGAGATTTATAGATAGATACTAAGTTTTCAGTATCTATATACAGAAAATGGAATAAGTATAATTTTACCTTTCCTCCCTTAGACTATGAGTTTGAGTGGGTGTATTTGAAGAGACAAAGGGGAGCAGGGCTTCTCAGATCAGGGTTCCTCTCACAAAATGTTCACAGACATGCCTGTCTTTGTCCATGTGAGGTCCTGCTGTGGGACACCAGGGTGACTGATGTCGGGAGGGCAGTGATTTGGCAGAGCCCCACGAGGTGGAGGCTTGTATGACACTTACTGGCTTTAGGCAGTGCTGCTAATAGCCCTTCATTTTAATAATGAGCAGAAAATGGAGCCAGAAATTTGCATAATAAGCAGGATGCACCATGATGCACTGCCGTGCCGTGAGTCAAATGCCCTGTCCCATCTTGAGATAATGTGACAGTAATTCTGGGCATTACGGTGGGTTACTGCATCTGCAAGTCATTATTTCCATTGGAAATAACTGGCTTTTCCATGAGCCATTGATGTACCTCATGGGGAATGGCAGGAGAGCTCCTCTAATTAACATGAGCTACTCGTGTGCAAAAGTAAATAATCAGCACGATCCAATCTCCCCACACTTGTGAAGGTGTTTTCTTTTGATCCACTTTGATTTTGCAGCCACACGTTTGCAGTTCTCTGGTTCTCTTTTTGTCTTTTGTGGTGTATTCCTTTGGGATTCGATTTGCTAGCTTCTCTGTTCACTAAGAACCTCATCAGTGGAATGCCCTGTGAGATGTCAGATTGTTAGAAGTTCTTTCCTTATCAGTACAGACAGTGAAAAAAACAAGTTGTTATTGTTGGCTATTAGTACCAGGCTCTAGTCAGGGTTACAATACATACAATAAGTATGCAATGTCCCTCAGCTGTATGGCACCACACTCCAAAGACAGCTGGACCTGAAATCAGGAAGACCTGAGTTCAAATCCAGCCTCAGATACTTAAAGAAATATGTGACCCTGTGCAAGTCACCTAACCACTGCCTGCCTCAGTTTCCCCAACTGTTAAATGGGGATGATAATAGTGCCTATCTCACAGGTTGTTGTGTGAACCAAATGATATATTTATAAAACACTTATTTAACACAGTGCCTCACACATTGTAGGTGTTTAATGCATGTTTGTTCCCTTCCCCAGATTTGATAACCATGTAATCCCAACTATTTTTTAATAACTATGGGTGAAAACAAAGCTGCTATTGAGAATAATGTATAGAAAGATAGAGCATTAACTAGGTACTTATTAAGTGCTAATTACTATGCTAAGCATTGGGAATATAAATACTAAATACTCTCCTTACTCTCAAAGAGCTTATAATCTAACGAGGGAAAATAACATACATGAAGTAGAGTTCAAAAACGGGAAGGGTGAAAGTGGATTATGGACTGGAAGTAGAATAATTTGGAATATAGTGATTTTAGTTGTTAGCAGCCCCAAGGGGCTAAGGGAACAGAAGGGGTGAGGCACTGAACTGGGGGAGGAAGAGAAGGTGTATGAGGCCTTAAAACCACCTATATTCCAGAACTCTTTGTCTCTATCACTCTTCTAAAAGTTTGGTAATATGGCTTCTGACATTATCACTCAACTGAAACGGCTAACTTTGATGCTGAGAGTGAATTGTTAGTTATTAAATCTCATGTTTTTTCAGTCGTTATTCTTCCCGATGTCTTTGTAGCATTTGACACCATTGGCCACCCTCTCCTCTTGGATGCTCTCTTCTCTCTGGGTATTTTTGATGCTGTTTTCTCTTCCCTTTCTTCTCATGATCATCCTTTGTGTCATGTCCCCTAAGTGGTGGGTATAGCCCAAGAGCTCCGTCCTGGGTACTCTTCAATGTCAAGTCTCTCACTTGATGATCCCATCAGCTTCCATTGACTTAGTTATCATTTCTATGCCAATGACACCCAGATCTATATATCTAATGCTTGTCTCCCTGGAGCTTCAGTCCTACATCACTACCTGCCTAGTGTACATTTTGAACTGGATATCCCATAGGTAACTCAAAGTCAACCTGTCTGAAGTCGAACTAATTATATTTATACCCCTCAAAATATCTCTTTCCTAAATTTCTCTATTCCTTTGAGAAATTGTCCTTCTTCCAATCACTCAGGTATATTCAGTGTTACTTTTGAATCCTCACTCTTGCTTACCACACATATCCAATTAGTTGCCAAATCTTGTCATTTTTAGCTACTCAATATCTCTTGGTAGGGGTCTGTTGGTAAATGTTTAACATTAGCTCTTTGAAAAAAAATGTACATAAAACACATTTTAAAGTTTATCTGAATTATTAATATCTTCTCCTTCACTTTCTTAAATCTACAAAACAAAATCATGACTTGAGCCCTGGTTGGTAGCATTTGCAGATTTTGGAGATGTGAAAGCTCACCTTGAAAATTTAACAACTGACCTTCTCTAGGTGGTACAAGCTCACTCCAACACATCTCTTTTTGTGTCTTTCATATATCATAAATAACACACATTATATACATATATACACACATACATGTATGTATATATATACATATGTATGCATGCATATATACATGCACGTACATATATCCTTTTTTTCTCTTACACAGCTAACAACCTAGTTACCAGCTTGGTTGAAGTATTACAATAACATCTTCTTAAAAATGTGTTTTTATTTATTTTCTTAAATACTTTTCAATTACATTAAAATTTTTCAGCATTCATTCTTAAAATTTTGAGCTTCAGCTTCTCTCTCCCTCTAGCCCTTCCCCAACCCATCAAAAAGACAAATGCTATATCAATATGCATGTGAAGTCGTGCAAAATATATTTCCATATTACCTGTATTGCAAAAGAAAACACTTTCTTCCCTCTCCTCCTCAAAAAAATCAAGAAAAATAAAGTGAAAAAAATATAGTTCAGCCTGCACTCAGAGTTCATCAGTTCTCTCTCTGGAGGTGGATAACATTTTTCATCATGAGCTCTTTGGAATTGTCTTGGATCATTGTCTTGATCTGAGTAGCTAAGTCTTTCATAGTTTATTTTTGCTGTTCCTGTGCACAATGTTCTACTGGTTATGTTCATTTTTCTTTGCATGAATTCACATAAAACTTCCTAGATTTTTCTGAAACCATCTTATTTGTTATTTCTTATAGCATAATAGTATTCCATCACAATCATATACCTCATATACAGTCATATATAGCTATTCCCCAACTGATGGGTATTCTCTCATTTTCCAATTCTTTGCCAACACACAGAAAAGCTGCTATAAATATTTTTGTACAAATAGGTCCTTTTCCCTTTTCTTTGATCTTTTTGGGATACAGACTAAGTAGTCATATTGCTGGATCAAAGGTTTTGTACAGTTTTACAGACCCTTGGGCATAGTTTCAAATTGTCCTCCAGAATTATTGGACCAGTTCACAACTCCAGCAGTACATTAGTGTCCCTATTTTTCCACATCTCCTGTAGCATCTGCCATTATCCTTTTCTGTCATGTTGTCTGATCTGATAGATGCCAAGTGGTACCTCAGAGTTGTTTTAATTTGCATTTCTCTAATTAGTAATGATTTAGAACATATTTTCATGTGACTATTGTTAGCTTTGATTTCTTCTTCTGAAAACTTCTTGATCATATTCTTTGACCATTTATTAACTGGGGAATGGCTCTTATTTTTATAAATTTGGATCAGTTCCCCACATATTTGAGAAACGGGCCTCAATCACAGGGACTTGCTGTAAATTTTCTACCCAGTTTCCTGTTTTCCTTCTAACTTTGGCTGCATTAGTATTTGTGCAAAAGCCTTTTGGTTTCATGTAATCAAAATGATCCATTTTATTTCCCATGATACTCTCTACTTCTTGTTTTGTCATAAACTCTGCCCTTATCCACAGATCTGACAGGCAAGTTTTTCCACGCTCCCCTAATTTATGTATGATATCAATCTTTATGTCTAAATAATTTGTCCATTTTCACCTCATTTTGGTATTCATTTTTAAATATTAGGTATATTGTTATGAGACATTGGACAGAAACTTTTTTTTAAATTTAATTTTTTGTTGCATTTTAAGTTCCAAATTTTCTCCCTCCCTTGCACCACCACACTGGAGAAGGCCACAATTACATACACACACACACACACACACACACACACACACACACACACAACCATACTATCCATATGTCTATTTATCCGTTCTTTCTCTGGAGGTGGATAGCATCTTCCTTCATAGGTCCTTTGTAGTAGATTTGAGTATTTATACTATTCAGCATAATTTAGGTCATTCACAGTTGTTCTTTGAACAGTATTACTGTTACTGTATACAATGTTCCCTTGGTTCTACTCATTTTACACTTCATTGTTTCCTGCAAGTCTTTCCATGTTTTTCTTAGATCAACAATCTCATCATGTCTTACAGCACAGTTACTACTGTAATTCCATCACAGCAATAATTTCTTAATTGGTCTCCTTGCCTCAAGTCTCTCCCCATTCCAATTCATCCTTCACACAACCAGTGAAGTAGTTGCCCTTGGTAACCCATGCAACCTTGTCATACCCTCCTACCTTATCTCCATTCTTTCATGTTCCATACCCTACAGTCCAGCCATGCTGACCTATTTAGTTTTCCTCATACAGGACACTCCATCTTCCATCAGTTTTGTAATGGCTGTCCCCCATGCCAGGAATACTGACTCTCCTCATTTCTGCTTCTTGAAATTCCTGGTTTCCTTTTATACTCTACTGAGTACTGCCTTCTGCATGACACCTTCCCTGTTCCATCCAGCTATTGTCTCCTTCCACTCCCAAATTATCGCATATCTGTTTTATGCATGTTTTGTATATCCTTATGTATAAGCAGTTTTTCTATGAGCAAGGACTATTTTGCTTCATCTTTTTGTCCTGAGAACCTAACCAAACACCGTGCTTAGTACATAGTTACCCCTTAAGAAACGCTTATTGATTAACTGATGGCTGAATGGATGGATGAACATGAATTCTAGTTGTAGCTCAGTGTAGTCAAAAAAGGACTGCATTTTGAGTTAGAAAGCCAGGATCTGAATCAAGGTTCCATTACTTATGTATTATGTGACCATAGGCAAATCACTTACCTCACTTTCTGGACCTCAATTTCCTCATCTCTGCCATGTGAGATTTATACTTCATTTCTAAAGTCCATTCCAACTCTAAATTCTACAGTGTGATAATCCTGTTGTGAGACTGGTTTAAGGTAAAATCATTCATCAGTCACAGTGCAGTGAAAATAGGGATGGGGATTCAGAATCAAAGGATGTGGATTCAAGGTCATACATCATTCTTTAGTTCCCATGTGACCTAGGGCAAATGGTTTAATTTCTCTGGCCTTCCATTTTCTCATTTATAAAGTGAAGAGGTTGGACTGGATGATCTTTAGTCCCTTCTCGCTCTAAATCCTTTGATTCTATAACAGGTAGTGAAGTGAATTTTGAAATATGTTCAACCACATAATTCAAAAGAGGAAATCATGACCTGATTTCCAGGCCTGGTCCTGCTGATAACTTGCTGTGTAACTTTAGGGCAAAGTACTCAGTTTTTCTAGGTCTCAGTGTTCTCATTTAGAGGATGTGACAATTGGATTAGAATCAGATATGTCAAATTCACAAGGTGGCCTGTAAAATCCTGAGTGTGACTCAAACCAGATTAAAATGTAATGGAAAATCTTTAACAAAACAAATGAAAATGCAGTATAACATAGATAAGATAATGTTAATTTTTGGTTTTCTAAGTCAGTATGTGGACCCCAGAGATTGGTTTCTATTTGAATTTGGCACCACTGGACTAGATAATTCTCCAGGGACAGTTTTCATATCTGTCATAATGGCCAATTAGGTACTAAAAATAGAAGAAATCAGCAAATATAAATTAGAGGATTACAAAATTGGAGAGTTAGAAGGGACCAGAGATGTCGAGTGGTCCAACTCCTTCCTGATTTATGAAGTATATCCACTATAACATACCTCACTGCTAGTTATCCAAGTGCTACCTGAAGACCTCCAGCAAGGAGATCTTCCTGTCTGCTTGGGCAGGCGATTACACCTTTGCATAGCTAATGAATAGGAAGCTTTTCCTAACATCACGCGTAAATTGTCTTCTTTGCTGCTTCTCCCTACTGTTCCTATTTCTCTTCTCAGAGGCCAAACAGTAAAATTAATCTCCCTTACATATGACAATTCTTCAGATACTTGATTCTAATGATAATTTCCCTGCTAGGGTCAACATCCCCTTTTCTGCAGCCAATCCTTGTGGCAGAAATTGAAGGCCCTTCAACATCCTACTTACCCTCTTTTGTATATTCTCCAACTTGTTGGTGAATTTCCTAAAATATCTTGGTGACTTTCCTAAAATATGGTGTCTGGAACTAAAGACAATTTTCAAATTGTAGATTGTCCAATAGAGAGTGCAGTAGGGCTCTCATCTCCCTTGCATTAGGAGGCGGCTAGGTGGTGCAGTGAATAGAGCACTGGCCCCGGAGTCAGGAGAACCTGAGTTCAAATCCAACCTCAGACACTTAACATTTACTAGCCATGTGACCTTGGGCAAGTCACTGCCTTCCCCCCTCCAAAAAAAAAAAGATTGCATTAGGCTGGACAATTAGGATGGTGGAGTGGATAGAATGTTGGACTTGGAATCAGGAAGACTCATCTTCTTGAGTTCAAATCTGGTCTCAGATACATGCTAGGTGTGTGATCCTAGGCAAGTCACTTAACCTTATTTGTCTCAGTTTCCTCATCTGCAAAATAAGCTGGAGAAGGAAAGGTCAAACCACTCCAGTATCTTTGCTGAGAAAGTCCTAAGTGGGCTCAGGAAAAGTTGGATATGAAGTGGGAAAAAAAAAATTTAACAACAATAAAACAAAAAAGGTTACGTTAGGTTTTTGTCACTGTTGACTCTTATTGAGCTTGTAACCCACTAAAACCATCAAAACTTTTCACATATAAACCACCATCCAACTAAGCCTTCCCTATTTTGTATTTGGAAAGGTTTCTTGAACCCAAGTTTAAAACTTTATTAGATTCAGTTCAGTTCTCTAACCTACTAAGATTTTTTTTTAACCTGACTGTTATTCAGTGTGTCAGCTATCCTTCCAAGACTTGTATTACCTGAAAATTTAATAACAATGCCATCTAGGCCTTTATCCAAATGAATGATAATTATGTTAAAATAAAAATGTTAAATTGCCCAGAGTCTCACACAGATCCCTTGGGCACTCCATTGGAGACCTCCTTCCAAGTTGATATTCAACCATTATGGACCATTCTTAGAATCTAGCCATTCAACTAATTCTGAAACTGTTTAATTGAACTATCATCTAGCCCCCATCTTTCCATTTTTTCCACAATAATAACATGAAGTTTTTATCAAACACTCTGTTAAAATCTAGGTCAGCTATATCTACAGTATTCTCTTTAACTTTTAGTTTAGTAACTGTTAAAAAATGAAATAAATTTAGTCTGGCACAATCTGTACTTAATGAAACCATACTGCCTCTATCATCCCTACATTTTTTCAAGATGTTTGCTAAACATCTTTTTAATAAGTTGTTCTAACATTTTATCAGCAACCAGCACCAAGTTCACTGATAGATGGAAAGCCATGTGACACTGGATAATATAGAGCTTTTGGGTATTTTAAAACTTTCTGATTTTATATAGTATTAAAAAAAATCTCAGTGACACTTTGTCCATTATTCTTTTAACACTGAAGCATTTTCTAGAGAGATTTTGATATCTCGGTTATTTTTGACACAGACTAATAGTTTTATATCATTGGCAAAAATATATCACTGCTCATATCAATGATTTTTTTTTGGTTGCCATTAATCCAATATGTCTGTATGGAAAGTACTGGTATCCTGATGCTGTCATCAATATTTCATCAGTATTGAAATCACTATGATACCATTTTCTATAGAATGAGAGGGATGGAGCAGATTGTCTCCAAGCTTGCTTCCAGCTTTGATCTGTACTTGTGAAATACTGCCTCTGTGATTGCCACATGGGATTTGCAGATCCCATGATCCACATGAGGTATTAGCTCAAAAAGTATTTGAACTTGGCTACGTCATCCAGCAAATCCCATGCCAGGGTTGGTCTTGGTTGAGTCATCATTAGAAGAGCATTAAAAGGAGAGAGAAATAGAAAATCCCTTCCTCTTCTCATTTGACCCTGACAACAAGGTCTCCATCCAAGGGTTCAGTTATAGCCAGTCACAAATAATTTGTATTTTATCAACAAGTCCTAAATTCTACAGTAGTTCTTAATAGCGAGGGATTCTCAAAGGGCAGGAGACTGAATAAACTTAAACTTCAGGAAACAGTAAGCTCTTACTTTAGGAAATCAATAGCCTTTTACCATGGGGAGCTGCAGAAAACCTCTTTGGCTCCTCTGACTAGAAGTCAAGGCTCTGATCCCCATTCTAACCATCACTCATTTTCAGGGTACTTTGATTCTCTGTCTCTCATGTGGAGGCAACAAGGTGCTGGCCCCTGTCTGAACTTCGGTCCTGTGGAGAAAAAGATTCCCCAACAGAGAAAATAAATACTTCCAAAGTTCTTTGTATATCTCCCAGGCTCACAGTAGGCACAGCACACTTGTTCCCTCTGGGTAGCACTGTAACTCGCCCTTCTAATTAACCTCTCCTACAGGGTTGCCAGATGAGCTGCTGACAACCAGCCCAAAGCAACTAAAACCTACCAAGATAGCAGACATGGGTTGTTAAATTTCTTCCATTAATTCCAGGAGCCAGTGAGAGTCTTTATAGTTGTACTCAAATCCACAAAGCAATAGGGTTGATACTGCTGAGAGAAATAAGGAAGACTGTGGATGAGGTGATACCTAAGGTCTCTGTCAGTTCTAATGCGTGAGATCCTATGTTTCAGGTTAGATTTCTTTTAATAGTAACTCACGGTGAGAATGGTGATAAAGTTGGACTACCCTAAAATTCAAAAGAAACATTTTCTTGGTGGGAGGAGGATGAGGAAATGTTCCTGTAAACCTAGATATCCTCTTGACAGGGATCATTATGGCACCCTACTGTTTCATCAGGGCTTGGTGAAATATGTGCTTGCAAGAGAGCACCCATCTGTCCTCATGCAGTACTGTATTCAATTTGGGGATTTGAGTTTCTGGAAAGTTGTAGGTCAAGGTGAACTTCTTTCAGTGGAGAGCAATCAGGATGATGAGGGGATTCTCAGTCATGCTAAGTGAGGAACAATTTAATATATTGGGGGTATTTGGCATAAAGGAAAAAAATGTCTTAAGAGGTGATAGGATTCTTAATCATACTAAGCAGAGATGAATTTAATGAATTTGAGGTGCTCAGCCTATAGAAAAGAGGTCTTAAAGGAGATATGATAGCCATATTAAAATACTGCAAGGGCTATTATTTACCAGAAGGATAAGATCAGCTCCAGAAAGCAGAACCAGGAGCAGGAGGTAGGAGTTATTAAGAAGCAGATTAAGGCTTGAAATTAGGAAACTCTTAACAATCTGAACATGGAGTCGGCTGCCACAGGGGTTCAGGAAAGTGGGAAGTAAAAAGAAGATGGTTGGAGGAAGATATTTCACATGAATACTGATTCAAGGCAGGAAGATTTCAATATTTCACTGAAGTATCACAGTGGGGTGGGAGGGGTGTGTGTGAGGAGGGTGGAGAAGGGGATATGGAATGACAGTTCTTGATCTTATCCTATCTTAAAAACTTACATTTTTTAAACTGAAAATTTCACTGGAGGCAGTTGTCTCTAAATCCAATTATTGCTATCCAATTCTGATGGTGACAGTGATAGTTAGAAAGAACCAAAGAAGCATTGCTAGGGATTATGAAGACCTAGAAGAGGAACTGATGGCCTTAACGGCACATGTGGTGATGAAAACATCATTGGTACCCATCAAAGTCAAAGGTTTCAGAAGAGAAGGAAAGATGCGGGAAACAGACAGCTGGTTAAGAAAATGTTGTGTAAGAATAATATTTGGAGCTATGAAATACAGTTTAATGTGTAAGATTGATGAGTTCCTAGTCAGGTATGTAATGTACCAAATACAGGATAGTAAAAACTATTTTTTGACTGGAGTCTTGCAAATCTGGTCAAGAGAAAAATTAGCTGGAAAGGAATGAGGGAGGAAAAAGGACCTTTATCAGTCTACGCATCTGGATACCATAGAAACTCTTTGTAATGTAGGAGGAAAAAATTTAAATGTCCGGTAATTCAAAGGAGATCAAATAGAGAGCATGTATTAGGGGCTTACTATGTGCTAGTTATTATACTACTCTACAGATGCATGTATAAGCAAAAGAAAGACTCCTTCAAGGAGTTTACATTCCAGTAAGGGAAGACAACACATAAAAGAGCAGAAAAAGAGGTGAAGCAGGGAAGGCAGTGATAGGGGGTAAAGTAAAGAGGTAGAGTGGGTTTTCATGGGCTTTTCTGGGTTTCAAGAGAACACGATGACTGGCATAGGTGCTTCTTCAAATGGAGACAAGTTCTCCAATTGGAGATGTGCCAGTAGCAAAACATACGGCTTTTAATGTCTATAAAACTAATACTAATAATATCTATATTTATGGCTTATAGTGTTTTTAAAACCTGAAAGTCTTAAATACATTATGTATATACATATATGCAAATATGTATGTATTTCTTTGTTCTTTAAGTTTTAAGTTTTGCAAAGCATATTAAATACATTATTTCTAGATAATTGAAGCCCAGTGGGGTAAATGTTTTTTAAAAATTTTTTTAACATTTATTTTATTCTGAACTTAAGAATTAAAACAAGCATTTCCATAAGATTGAATATTTAAAAAGATGACTGCACATGAAACTGCAAATCTATTATATATACAACTTACTATTCCTTTTAAATATATAATAAAGTTACCATGTAACTTTCTTTTTTCCTCATTTTTCCTCTTTCCACCCCATCCTACCTTAGAGATGGATACCATTAGACTCAAATGTGTGTGTATTTGTATGTATATAAAATCATTCTATATATACTTCTGTTTATCACTTCTTTCTCTGGATATAGGTAGCATCTTCTTATAGATGGTATTATGCCCATTTTGGATGAGGAAACTGAGGATCAGAGAGGTTACTTAACTTGTGCACTTCCACATACCTAGAAAGGCAGAGTTTGAACCTAGGTTTCTTGTCACTCAGAGTCTGGAAGTTTTCCCACTACCATATTCTACCACAAATGCATCAGATTCATGTTACAAGTAAGGAAAACTAGTGACCTTATCCTTAGAAGGCACCTTCAATATCATATGTATTACTGTGACTTGGTGACCTGAGGTCCCTGGATTATGAATTGAATATTCTTTTATGTTGATCCCTTTGCCAGTACTTTTTTGTGCTAAGAGGGTCCAACAGAATCAGACATAATTGAAATGACTGAGCCACAATAACAAAAAGTCCAACAAGTACCTATGCTCATATATGACATAGTAGAAGAGAAAGAGCATTGGCCTTAGATGCAAATAGCCTGGATGCAAACCCTACCTCTGATATATTTTTTTGCCTGTCTCACTTTGCACAAATCACCTTATTTCTCTAGGTCTCAGTTTCCTCATATGTAAAATGTCAAATTAGATGACTTCTGAGGTTCCTTACTCTCTAGATCTATGTTCCTATGATCTGAATTCTACCTTCATTACTTTATAGTACCCAACTTAATTTGATTATTGCCAGAAAAGGACTGTCTTCCTATTTGTCCCATTTTCAGTACTTGGGTATGCAATATTGTTTTTCTAGCACTGTTTTGACCCTTTGTGTATCAACCTGTCCTCCTCTGCCCCCTCTCCACCCACCCTAGCTCCCACCTTTTTGCCTATTTGGTAATGTTTTCTTGATTTGACAAAATGTACTTTAATCAGTATTGTGTTCAATGTCAGGAAAATTAGCAAAGGACAGGAAGACCTTCAAGATGGTCTCCTGTTACTACTATAATTTTTATTGTTCATTCATATCTGACTCTTTTTGACCTCATGGACCATGGCATGCCAGGTCCTTTTATCCTCCACCATTTCCCAAAGTCTGGACAGATTCATGTTCATTGTATCCATGACAATATCTACAACGATCCTCTGGCAAATTCCACAACCAAATCACTGTCATTTTCAATTGTAACACCTCAAAAGAAAAAAGACCAAGTTTGTTCTTCAGTGCCCCCTTGGTATGCACAATATTCCTCATCTTCCCCTCCTTACCTAATAGAACTACTTAACTTCTGAAAGGTTGTCTCTAAAATGCCACTAGATGGCATTGAAATGGCTGGTGACTTCACTGCATGATAGACACATGGGATAGTGGTGATAGACACATGAGAAAGATTGGTTCCTTTACTTTGTGGCTAGAAGGAATCTTCAAAAGGTTTAGTTGAACAATCAATGCTATATGGCACTGGAAAAACTATGTCAGTGGCCAAAACTTGTAAATACTACTTCAAGGGAGACCTTCCCTATGGCTGCTTCAGATATACTATATACGTCCTTGGTTAGAGAGAAACTCTTTATCACTGACATTCCCTCAGTGATAATGCTGCCTCAGTCTATCTTCTACTTCTTTTGTAGTCCTAGACATACATAAAGAGTAGAATGCCTAGATTCTATTATCTAAAGGAAACACAGGCCAAAATGCATGGTCTGAATGTTTTCTCAAATTGGCTGAAAGCCCCCAAAGCCATAGAAACTCACACACAAAGGTTAGGGCCCCAAAAGGACTCCCCAAATTCACCATGTTCTGCATTAATACATACTGGCAAACTAGGATGCATCCAGCATGAGGGAAGAAGCTTTATTAAGGGATTCCTTTAGGGCAGAACTTGCAAAAGAGCAACTTTGACTTCTGACATAGAACTTCTAGGGTCTTCTGGGATTGATCATTCAGATAACCCTCAAAGATAGCCTCCAGCCACCAAATAAAGAAACCAATCATGTGTTCATGTTAATGAGTACTGGAGATGGTACCATGTTCTAGTTCATGCACAAACTAATATAATTTGCAGTCCAACTCAATAAAATTGCAGATGGTTGGTCTCTAAATCACCATCAGTCTCCTCTTGCTGAAGCCTACATTAAACACCCAGACTGTAATTACTTTTTTCATAAGAGATAAATTCCAAGGCAATTATTCCTTTATGATGGAAACATTCCTTATACCTATACACTATTCCTATGCTTTTCTACGTTTCTTTTTTTTGTGAGTGATTGCCCCATGATACTGCATGCAACTTAGAAATTGTTTCCAATGATTCAACTGTTTCCAAATCAGTCAGCCCATTGATTTAATACCTATCATGAGCCAGGCACTATGCTAAAGCACTAGGAGAAATCAGCCTGGGAGAAAGACCTTTGTAAATGATCAACATGGCAATGCCCATCTTCTCTATAGACATGATATCTCACTAGCCTCCTAACCTTAATTGTGGAGTCAGGAACTTTCATGGGTCTTGCTGCATTGTCCTAGCAGAAACTAAATTTTCAAATAAAAAATGAATGAAGCATGGTGAAGAGAATGTACAGATAGAGTAACACTCAAAAGATGTTATTTCTTTCAAATTTTTTTGATGATTTTTGTTACTATGTTTTTATAAGTTTGGATCATATAGCTCCACATAGCCAGTGAGCCTCCCCTTCTCAACAAATGGAAAAATAAAGTTATGGAAAACCTATCAAAAATTTGGCATCATATGCAATGAAAGGAAGAAAGGATGGTCCCTCATCTCATGTTCAGGACCAACCTACGTTATTATAGTCATACACCATTCAGTTTCATTTTATTGTTCTTGTCATTTAACATATTAATTGCACATACTGTTCCCATGGTTATGAGGCCTTTACTTGGAATCAGTTCACACAAGACATCCCATTTTTCTTTGAACTCTTTGGATTTATCATTTCTTATGGCATTATAGTCAGATGTCATAATTTGTTTAATGATGAGCAACCATCTTGTTTGTGATTTTTCACAAAATAAAAATACTCTTCTGAATATTTTATTTTATATGAGATCTTCTAGAGCAATGTTTCTTAGGCATTTTGATCTCAAGAACATTTTACACTCTTAAAATATTTTTGTTTTTGTTGTTTAGTTTTTTTTTTAGTCATGTCCAACTCTTCACAACATTTTTTGGGGTTTTCTTGGCAAAGATACTAGAATGGGTTGCCATTTCCTTTTCCAGTTGATTTTACAGATGAGGTTACTAAGGCAAACAAGGTTAGGTGACTTGCCCAGGGTCACATAGCTAGTAACTGTCTGAGGCCAGATTTGAACTCATAAAGATAAGTCTTCCTGATTCTAACCCCAGTGTTCTTTCTACTGCATCACCTAGCTGCCCCAAAATAAAATCATTGATTCCTTCTCCCATCAAAAAAAGAGTTTTTATTTATTTGGTTAATATCTATTTAAGGAACTATATATATATATATATACATATATATGTGTGTGTGTGTGTGTGTGTCTGTGTGTGTATGTGTGTGTATGCATATATACTTAAAGGATAATAAATAATATAGTAATTTTTATTTATTTTAGTAATATAAATATTTAGTATATTAGAAATTAAAATTCTTGGTGTTATGAAAATAATTTGACCTCATAGACCTTCCAGGATCCTCAGACCACCCTTTGAGAATTGCTGTTCCAATGTATGTTACTATGTCATCAGTTAATATTAGTAATCAATGGTTGAGACAAGTCTTGAGACCTGCCTTTTGAACAATTCAGGAATTCTAACCTTTTTTGTTGAGTTGATCCTAACTCTTTTTGTTGAACATGGAATGAAGTGTTCAGTGGTGAGAAATTGGGCAAGAGTTGCTGGATAACCTCATCTGAACAATTCAATTCCCTCCATCCTTAGTGGTCATGTCCAACTCTTCACAATATTTTTTGGGGTTTTCTTGGCAAAGATACTAGAATGGGTTGCCATTTCCTTTTCCAGTTGATTTTACAGATGAGGTTACTAAGGCAAACAAGGTTAGGTGACTTGCCCAAATGATTTCAACCAAATGATTACTTTGAGTTTCTCACCTAACTCTAGAGGCTTCCTTCTTTACACATGCTACTCCTGGGTGGAATTTCCTCAGATGATTCTTGTATGATTCCAGATATAATCGTTAAAGCTTGATGATGCTTAGAAAAGGTTCCTGGTAACAAACTCTGTGATCTCCACTGTAGTATGTGCTGAAGTTTTGCCAGAAATTATATTGTCTGGAAATATGTGTGCAACCAGTATCTCGCATGGAACCCTGATTGTTGTAGGAAGATATTGGTTCTATTTAGCAGCTTCCTGCAGCTAAACCAGGTTTGAGATGGAAACAGGAGCCTTTGGTGCTATTTTGAGGAGTCAACCACAACCAAGCTGTTACTCTAGAAATAAGGTGAAGAGATGGTCTGGACGGGCATATCCATACTGCATGCACTTGGTTCACTAGAAGGTGATATCTCCTAAAATAATTGAAAGATACAAAGGGACTTCCCACTAAAGTCAGCTTGGCTACGAGGAACCATATCAGCACTGCGAACTGAAACCAGCCTGGCCTGAAGCCACGGCTGTGCCCCGGGGGATGGCTGGACTGGAAGAGCTGAGGAGCCTCTCAGGTGAGCGGATTAGGAGCAGCTGCGAGTG
>CM053580.1:465953854-466008085 GCA_028627135.1 Pseudochirops cupreus
TGAGGGTGAACAGAACATAAGAAATAAGGAAATATGTATCATTATTGTGTGAATTGGCACATGAAGAAAGGAAATGAAAAAAATGTGTTATCAAGTATTTAAAAATAAGATTCAAAAACCATCTCTCAGCAACATGACATAAGGTGGCAAGTATTCCATAGATGAAATGTGCTCCCTTAAGCACAACAGTGATTGGGTTGATTGGAAGGGGGAGGGTCAGCACTGGGAGATTGGATTAAAAAATCATGAAGAAATTAAATAGGCCTGACTTTGATGTACTGCTTCCAAACAGTCTCCTGTGTAAACTTCAGACAGATTTCATGTAGTAAGCCTTACAAAGAAATGTACAATTCAGATTCTGTGTTCTATCCTTCACATTTACTTTCCATAATTCTTAAGGTTTTTAAAATTGATACATTTTTAATTTTTTAAATGCAAATAGAAGGCTGACTCATTTTCTCAACTTGATTCCATTCTTCTAGGCAGTCACAGAGTTACAGGGAGTCACTTCCCAGGTAGAAGATTTCTTCTGGATAGGGTAGCTGTAGAGGTGACCATCGTAAGCATATGAGGAAAGACTTGAATCTCTTTTCCCATACAATGCAGAGTCTATTAACAAAATTAAATGAGCACTCTTTTTTAAATGAGGGAAAATGGATTGTCTTTTTCTTTCTTCTGAAGCAGACTCAACTAAGGATTTAATTTTGTGTACCCAATGACTTACATCCTGAAATGTTTCTAAAAGGAGAAACAAGAAAGAGAATGAATGCATTGTGTTGACTTTACTCACAGCTGTTACACAGGACTAGGCAGGTGTCCACAGAGAATAGGAAAGGAAAATGCTGCCACTAGTGCTAGGGACTTTCTCCATTGAGCCTTCTGGACTGCTTTTGGTGCTCAAAAAGACTTGGCTTTGTGACTTTTTGGCTCCCACTGGCAAATTAGGGGCACTTCCTTGGAGACACATTGGCACTGCTCTCCATTAATATTATATTAATTTTTTTGATCATTCTCCTCCAAAAAAAAAGTAAAGGGGGACAATTTGGTACTGTGGATACTGTGGAAAGAGAAAAGAGGGAAGTTGGTTTTCTTCTGTCTTCTTCAGGGACGTTTGTTATTATAATTGCACAGCACAGTTTCATTTTGACCTTTGTGTGGCTGCTGTCCTGCTCATTTGCCTTGTTGTAGTCATTGTGTATACTATTTTCTTGGTCCTGTTTACTTCACTTTGCATGTGTTCAGATAGCTTCCCATGCTTCTCTGCATATTTAACATTCAACATTTCTTACTCTGATATCTATTAAGAGTAATAATATTCCTCTTGTCTTTATCAACAGAACAAAAATAGCCTAGAGGAATTATTATTATGAAAATCTTACATGTTCTTAAATGAATATTATGCAAAAATATTCCTGGTTGAGGAAATGGAGGAACCAAGAATATTATCAGTGACTTCAATGGGTCAGTGAACCAGTCATTGAAAGACTTAGGAAAAGGACTCAAATAGATGAACTCCCAATCTTGGATTCTATCTATCAATCAATCAGTCAGTAAACATGTATTACACGTCTACTAGGTGCCAAGCTTAGCACTGCTGAGGATTCAAAAAAAAAAAAGATAAAAGACAGACTCTGTCCTTGTGGAGTTCTCAATGTAAAGGGGAGTCAACATGCAATTAACTATGTCATATACAAACAAGCTCTCTCTTGCTCTTGCTCTCTCAATAGATAGATAGATAGATAGATAGATAGATAGATAGATAGATAGATAGACAGACAGACAGACAGACAGACAGACAGATAGATAGATAGATAGATAGATGATAGAGATATACATATAAATATATACAAATGTACATATATTTGATAAATAAGAAATAATCAACAGAAGAAAGGCATTGGAATTAAGAAGAACTGGGAAAGGTTTCCTATGGAAGGTAAAATTTTAACTGAGATTTGAAAGAAACCAGGGAAACTAAGAGGCAGAGATGAGAAAGAAAAGGAAGATATGGAGGAGGAAGAGGAAGAGCAGAAGGAGAGGAAGAAGAGGAGGGGAAGGAAGAGGTGAAACAGGAGAAATATTCCAAGCATGAGGGATAGCTAGTGAAAATGCCTAGAGTTTTTTGCTAAGCACATTTTCCACATGACTAGCACAGAAGAAGCAGTATGACCTAGCAGACAAGAGTTCTGGTCTTCGAATCAAGAAGACCTAATTTGAAATCCTGCCTCAGACCCTAACAAGTTGTGTGACTCTGAACTTCAGCTTCTTCCTCTGTAAAAAGAAGACAACGATGTCACCTACATGATAGGGCTATTGTGAGAATCAAATAAAATCATACTGCGTAAAAAAGGAACTTTGCTTTTTAAAACACTACATAAATGTTTGCTATGATTGTCACCAGCTGAATACTATAGACAATACCACCTGCCAACCTCCCCCTTCTACACATTAGTATCTTATTATTTAAATGACTGCACATATAGTACAATAATGGGGCAATTGAAAGAGAGACAGGGAAAGAAATGCTTCAAGGATACAATGGAGCACAATTCAAAGGAATGGCCCATCAACATCTTATAGCAGAAAAATGATAATAGCAAATAGGCCAATCTGATGTACAGCCTTAAGGGATAGTGGAGATATGTGTGTATGTGTATACGTATATATGTATATGTGTATATATATATATTGTACAGCACATATATCTATATGTACACTTACATACATGTGTATATCTATCACACTAACTCTATGGCAAAGACACAGGGACACAAGCAACAATAAATCTCCAGGTTGTGACTTATTTCACTGCCTAAAGAATAAACTTTATGCTCAACTAACAGGGAAGGGACTTTTAATTCTACCTTAGTCTCTTCAACCACAATCTTCTGCAAAGAAAAGCACACTGTGAATAGCATCACTTTGGGTCACCAACGGTTATATCAAGTGGGTGGACAGCCGAAGAGCTGAGTGCCTTGGCTTTAGTTGTGATCAAACCTCATGAGAACGCTGGAGGCTTTGTTGATCACAGATTAGCTCCCAGAGAAGAGAGACATTTCAGAATCCTAACTGCTTTATTTAAGGCAAACATATTGAATGATGTGCTTTAGGACTGTGATGGTGGCAGAGAAAGGATGATAAGGCTGGAAACGTTGGTGAGCTGAACCCAAGTTGGAAAGGGTTATAAGAGAATGTTTCTTTGCATTGCAGCACGCATGAATAGATCTGTTCATCTAAATGGTGGCAGTAAGTTTATACCATTTAACAGGAGGCAATGGAGTAAAATTGAAGGGCTATTGTCTTCAGAGTCAAATCCTTACCTCTGACACAATCTATGTGACTTTGGGCAAGTCATTTTAATTTCCTGGTGTTCAGTTTCTTCATGAGAGGAAGTAATATCACATGAGCTCTCAGATCCCTTTCAGCTGTAAAACTACAATGCTATGATTAGATGATGCCTTTGGTTTATTCCAAAGTTAGGTGACTGAGTGGATAGAGTGCTTCCTTCGAATCAGAAGTCCTGAGTTCAAATTTGGCCTCAGATACTGACTAGCTGTGTGAACCTCGACAAATCCATTAACTCTGTTTGCCTCAGTTCTCTCATCTGTAAAAAAAAAAATGAGCTGGAGATGGAAATGGCAAACCATTCCTGTACTTTGCCAAGAAAACCCCAAATAGAGTCACGCAGAGTCAGAAGCAACTGAAAAACAAAGGTCCATTCTATCTCTGGACCAATGATGCCATGATTGTTGTCCAAACTGCCTCAGAAGTAAAGAAATCCATTTTTTAAAGCACCAGTACAGGTTAGAAAAGACCTCTACAGGAAAAGGAAAAAATCTGGCTCAGAGAGCATTTTTTTCATCGATTAACTAAATGATTAGCTGAAAGATCAGTACTGAGTAATGAATACAGGTCTGCAACCTCAGCTGGGCAAGAAGAAAACAAAGCCCTGGCCTTGAGAGAAATTTGCAGAACTCCCAAGACTTGCTGAGGGTGTTACGTGAGAATCAGCTTTGCCTAATGACTTAAATGCATTAACCAAGAGGAAAAAGAAATCAGAATTGTACTTAGAATAACCCCCAGTTCAAGAATGTAAACAAGAAAATATTAAATTGTACCTAATAGAACTAAGCACTTAATAACCATTCTGTAACTGGGGTAAGGTGACAATCAGCAAGGACATTCACTCTATCAGGGCCATTTTCTTCAGAAGATTTCACAGTTTGGGCCAGTGGGTCTCAGCAACCTGGCTCAGCATTATCCCTGAACTTCCTTATTGTGACTTTGTAGCATCTACTCATACTAATGCAAGTTTTAATAAGATTAGCACGCAGGCAGTGGGGAGCAGATGTGAAAAAAGGCTGCAAAACAAAGGAATCTAAGAAACACATACTTTCCAGGCAAAATAACACTCTGCCAGTCCTTTGAAAAAATCAAGAAGGACAATGAGATGACAGATTATGATTTTTCTTAAATTTTCTTTTTTATTGTAAAGCTAACAGTTATTACCAAATACAAACATTCCTATATGCCAGGAATTAAATAGAGGATTGTATTAGGAACTGTGAACTTCTGTTATTTAAATTTTAAGATCATATATACATACACACATATGTATATATATGCATATGTATACACACATGTATATATGTGTATATATAGTCTTTAAAACATTTATGTAACAGTTCACAGTATATAATACACATGCATTCAGGTATATGTGTGTATGTGTATTATATATGATATATGCACAATACATCATATGTAATACACATAAACACATATGTGTTGTGGATATTTATGCATTACAAGGGTTTGCTGGATAACCATCTTGTACCAGCTCAAAAGAGCCAATTGTTAAATTTTCAGTGTGATTATTTGCACCTCAGAAATCAGCAAATGCTACAAATCAGACCTGTTATGTATTGTTTGGTTGATTGTGTACACTAAGAAAGTGAATGGAGAAAACGTAAATAATGCATGTTAAACTTTAAAGGGTATCTTGCATTTTGGAGTGCTGAAGGTTAAACACTTAGCAGCACTCCCTTGTGTGCATACAATTCAACCAAGTAATTTTTAAAATTGTTTTTGTACTAGGTTGGATTAATGGGTAGTAATAGGTGGGGAAAAGCAAGGAAGGCATCATGTTAGCTTAAACATGAAGCAATGGGGTATAGTGGCCTAGGACTTGCTTCCAGCCCAGACTCAGTCATTCACTTTCTCTTGACTTTGAACATTTCATTTAACAAACTCTCTCTGCCTCAGTTTTCTAATCTGCCAAATTAGGGTTTTGGACTAAATGATTTCCCTACTTCCTTTCTATTCTAACATTCTAGGATTTGGTGAAAGATCTTAAGAAGCAGGAAAGTGGATGTCTTAGGAAGGACTGGGATCTCTATTCTAAACCCAGGTATCTGCCTGGTAGAAGTGACTGCCACCCTCACTCCCCAAGGAAAAGGCATAAAAGAAGACTACTTGACTTGTAAGGATACAGTTGTCAAATACAGAGCAAGGACAGCTGATGCAAAATTGGATCCCGAAATATCTGTGGTCAGTGAATGGCCTCTGTGCCTCATTCTATCCCCCACAGTGGGAATCTTCCTAGGTTGTCCCCGTCACAGCAACTAGCATGAGGTTATGGCCTTACCAGATCAGTAAGGATGCCTCTCCCATGATTCCTTTTAATCCCAAATACTGGATTCTACACTAGCCTGGTGGTTGCTCAAGTAATTGTTAAAACAAGGCCTACATGACTTCAGGTATGTCTTTTTTCCTTTTATTTTATGATCTCATTTTCCTGAACTTCTGCCTTCCCTATTTTATGTTGATGTTTTGTTTTGTTTTTTTCCTGGACCTTCTCTTCCTCCCTCTCTTATTATCTGGCTTTCAGCTCATTAAACTCTTTCTATGCTCACTAATTTTGTCCTTCATTCTAGATCTAGGAACAGCAATTGGGTCTAGGTATGGAGTTGCCACAGGGTCTACCGTGGAAAAAAAATCATGATAGTTTGAAAAACACATAGCATGATTCTGCTGGAACAAGGGAAGAAAAGCTACAGTGAGAATTGGAAGAGATGTAAAAGCAAATTTTGTAAAGGAAAAATCTTCAGTCATGTAAAGAAATCATGCAAGACTTGGGGAAGTTAAAAACCTTATAGGTATGCAACTCTAACTAACCTTCCAGGTTCCCCCTGATCTCCACAATTCAGTTATTGAAAATATTTGTCTTTTATCTTCTACCTCCCCTTCTTCTTTCTCCCCAAGCCCCTCAAAAAAGAAATCATTTTTAAACTGGCGACCACATGAGAAGGACAGGTGGAAATCTAAACTGGATTAAGTTGAAGAATAGTTGAAAAAAATGGATGTGTTCGAATCATAAGGGCTTGACAACAATATGTAGCAAAACGAGAATTTAATAAATTGATAGCTTTTGTAACAGAGACTCTAGCTATTATTTCTGAGAATTCCTGGTGGGCAGGAGATGTCTCTGGTGATTGGAAAAAGGCAAAGGTCTTGTGAACTTTCTTTCCAGAAAGAAATTGGACATGTGAATGTTGTTTTACCAATTGGATTGTTTTACAACACAGTGTGCTTCCTATAGTCTTAGTTAGGCCTTAGGATTCTTCAAGCCCTCACAGTTCTATGCTCTAGCATAACCCTGATCTCTTTATTCAGACTGTCAAGTCTTGCTCTGAGTAGTGGGGGTCAGAGGAAATCCCCATCCATTTTTTTCTTGTGAGGAAGATACTCAAATTCTTAAAAGAATCCATGATAAATATGGATATTCCCACCAGTGATGCTGATTGAAACCCACCCATCTCTGCTCATCCTCTGTGACTCTTGTTCATGACTTACTATGAGTCTCATGTTCTGCTATGATTATCCAACATACCTAGAGGCCTTCTTACCTTCCTCTCGATATCATAAATGCAGCAGCACACATTTGGTATGCCTTCAGTTTTCTAAATAGTAAATCTGTGACCCTCAGCAAGTCTCACCCAAGTCTTTCTGGGTCTCACTTTTCTTAACTGTAAAATGAAAGTTTTAACTTCAGTGCTCACTATGTATTAGGTAAGGATTTAAGTACTGGGGTTACAAACAGAAGAAAAAGACAATCACTGCCCTCAAGGAGTTTACAATCAAATGGAGTGAATTGGAGGGATTAAAATTTTCCAGCCCAGGGGAGGCTAGGTGGCACAGTGAATAGAGCACCAGCCCTGGAGGCAGGAGGACCTGAGTTCAAATATGATCTCAGACTTGACACTAACTAGTTGTGTGACCTTAGGCAAGTCACTTAACCCCAATTGCCCTGCTTTCCCCCCTCCAAAAAAAAAAGGCAAAAAATAGTCCAACCTATAATAAAAGAAACTGAGGCAGAGCTCTGAGCCAATGACGCTTTGTTAAAGGTCCATGGTCCCTTCTAATGAAGTGGATCTCAGATCTTCCTCGTGATTTGAGATGTTCCTTTCTTCCAGGACTTTGTTTTTATAGAGTTTGATGCCAGATTAATTACCTAGACATTCTAAGGTGAGTATACAAAATACAGAATTCCACTGGGTGACACATGATGCATAAATTAAAATAAGCAAAAATAATATGCCATCAGGGTGACTAGTTGGGTGAAGCAAGGAATATCTCTGCTGACTTGGTAGTCATAGGATGGTCCCTTGCTCTGGGACAAGAAAGAGAGATCCAGAGGTACAAAATTAAGTTGGAGGACTTTCCATGTAATTGAGTCACCTCCACCATACTGGGCTTGGTCACCATGACAAGGACAAACATGATAGAAGGCCTCCTTTTAACTTCCTATAGTTAAGCATGAGAATTTATAATCTGCAGTTCACAGTTCTTAAGCCTAATATGCAGAATTTATCATCACTACCTCTATAGAATAATAGCAAATTGATGGATACTGATTGGAATAGAGGTCTAAATGCATTCTTTCTAACACAACAACATGCAAACACATACATACAAAGCAAGCTATATTCAGGATGAATAGTAAATATTAATAGAGAGAAGGCACTAGAATAAAGAGAGGTTGGAGAAGGCTTTTTGTAGAAAATGAAATTTTAGTCGAGACTTAAAGTAAGTTCGAAAGCTCAGGAAACAGATAGGAGAGCATTCCAGGCATGGGAGACAGTCAGAGAGAATGCCCAGAGCAGAGAGATAGAGTTTTCTTATTTGTGAAAGAGCAGGCCAGTGTCACTGGACCAAAGAGTGCATATTGGAGAGTGTCTAAGAAGACTGGACCGGTAGGAGAGTGCTTAGTTATGAAGGGCTTTGAATGCCAAACAGAGCGTTTTATATTTATTCCTGGAGGCAATAGGAAGTCCCTAGAGTTTAGAGGAAGAGGGGAGGGTGATATGATCAGACTTGTATTTTAGGAAAATCACTTTAGTACTTGAATGGAGGATGAATTAGAGTGGGAGAGATATGAAGAAAGAAGGCTCATCGGCAAGTTATTTTAATCATCCTGGTGTGAGGTGATGAAATCTTATACCAGAGTAGTGGCAGTGCCATAGAAGGGGGCATATTTGAGACACGTTGCAAAGGTGACATCAAAAGGCCTTGCAACAGCTTTAATCTGTGCGGTGGGGTGGTGAGAGATAGTGAGGTATCGAGGATGACTTCTAGGTTGAGAACTTCACAGACCAGGAGTTTGGTGTTGCCCTCTATAGTAATAAGACAGGTAGGAAAGGAGAAGATAATGAATTATATTTTGGACCTATTGAATTTAAAATGTCTACTAGATATCAAATTCAAGATGTCTGAAAGGCAATTGGAGGTGAGCAGAGAGATTGGGGCAGGACAGGTAGTTTTGAGAATCATCATCATAGAGATGGCAATTAAATCCATGGAAGCTTATGATATCACTGTGTAGTAAAATAGTATATAGAGGGAGAAGAGAAGAGGGCCCAGGTCATCTTGAGTTAGGTGGTGTGATCTGGATGAGGATCCAGCAAAAGACATTGAGGAGTGATCAGAGAGGAGAGGCAGAAAGAGAACAAGAAGAGAATGGTGTCCCAAAACCTAGATGTATGAGAGTATCAAGGAGGAGAGAGGGATCAGCAGTGTCAATGCCACCGAGAAGTCAATGAGAATGAGGATTGAGAAAAGACCATTGGATTTGGAAACTAAGATGCCATTAATATCTTTGGAGAGAACAGTTTCAGATTGCAAGGGGTTAAGAAGAGAGTGAGAGTAAATGGAGGCACCTATTATAGGAGTTCAGCCACAACAGGAAGAAGAGACATAAGAATGGAAGAATGGAAGAATAAAGCAAAGGTTTTTTCAGGACATGGCAGATATGGGCATGTTTGGAGGTAGTGAGAAATGAGCCAGTAGACAGAGGTTGAAAATAATTGAAAGAGTGGAGAAGATGGAGGGAACAATCTGTTGTAGGAGATAGGAATAGTATGGTATTGCTTGAAAAGTAGGGGGGTTAGCCTTGATAAGGAATAAGACCACTCCATCATGTGAGATGGGGGTGAAGGAGGAGGAAGTAGCAGAAAAGCACTCATGTCATAGAAGATGAGTAAGAAGGGGAAAAAAGGAGGCCAACATAAAGCCTCATTTTTTTAATGTAAAATGTCAGGAAAAGATCTCAGCTGAGTATGGGGAGAGGGAGCCATGGGAGGTTTGAGGAGGAGTCAATCACCTCCAAGATTTCCTCTAGCTCTAAAGCTATAGTCCTATGATTTTCCTATGATAATAATATCTAGCATTTGAATGGTGCTTAAATATTAGCAAAGTACTTTACAAACATCTCATTTCATCTCAAAACAACCTTTAGAGGTATGTGCTATCTTTATCCACATGTAACAAAGAAGGAGACTGAAGCAGATACAAGTTAAGTGACTTACCCAAGGTCACACAGCTAGTAAGTATCTGAGGCAGGATTCAAACTCAGGTTATCCTGATTCCAAGTAGAGCACTCATTCACTCTTCTGTCTAGCTGTTTAATAGGTCTATCTTTATCATATAATGTCTAATATACATATATATATATATACACATATATAGAATATGTCTAGTATTGTAATATCTAAATATAATACATATATTTTCATCATGATATATACAGATACACATTATATATGTATGTGTATATATATATATGTGTGTGTATGTGTGTGTATATATATATATATATATATATATATATATATATATATACATACATATATAATTTTTTTTTCATCTGAGGCCCTTGTGCCCTCTAGCTCCAAGTCAAGCCTGAGCATCCTTCCTTTTTCTCATTGGTACTCCCACCAGTGGGTCCCTTCCATGCCGTCCATGTTCATTCACTCCTTGGAACATTCACATTGTCACTGTCAAAGTCCACAAGAGCCATACTGAAGCATGGGTTGCACATGAGCTGGGGAAGTGCAGCCACGTTTTAGAGGAAGTCGATCACTAATTTCTCTGATTTTTACCTAGTACTACAAAATGTGCCATGATGTCTTGGTGTCAAGTGAGTGTAATAGGCTGGCAAGGGAGAGTCCCGTTCAAGAGCCACCTGATACAGGTAAACTTTCTTGATTTTTCCTTCTCTATTGGGGGGGCACAAAAGGGAGACTAACTTAAAATGTGACTTGTATTGATTTTGACCAGATATAAAGATGGACTTAATAGGCAGATGCTTAAAACAGGTTATGTTAACTATGTAATCTCACCCCTGAGATGCTAAAAAATTGGTAGGGAGTGTATGAATGCATGAAAAGGATTTATTAAGCATTTAATATGTACCAACCCCTGTGCTAAGTGCTAGAAATACAGATATAAAGATCAACACAATCCCCGCATTGAAGGAGCTGAGTTTAATCATTCAGGAGTATGAGATAGCTACCTGTCCTACAAGGATTAGACATAAACCTACCTGGAATCTATGACCAGGGCCTTCCTACCAGCCTTTTGATTTTCTGATTCTATGGTTTTTCACTATTATTTTATATCTTTAGGGATGATGCCATGACAAGTGGCTTTGGAGCCACAATTATCATCCCTCTATGCAAGACAAAGGGTGGCAGATTGGAGTGTGAAAATGTCTTGGGCAATCTCCTATCAATTTATTCTTGAGAATGCCCTGGCAAGAATCCTTTCAACTGGCTGCTGCCTCGTGAGCTAAAATACATTTCTTCTGGAGAGTCTGTGAGATTGCAGAGTAGGATGTGTTTCCCTGGACTTGATCTTTACTCTCCACAAGTCTCAGGAAAAAGCATGTGAAAAGTACCATCTGCTATACGTGACTCTTCCTGATCTAACATAGACCTTTGACAATATTAATAGCAGAGTGTGGTAGCAACTTCTCAGGAAATACAGCTGCCCAGACATTGCTGATGCCCTTCCTTGCTAATTCTACCCATTACATGTCCAGAATAGTTTTTCAAGGCATCTTGTCTTGTCCACTTTCAGATCATAACAGATGATCTGAAAAATGGAGGGGTTGTATGGGCTCCTTCCAGCTTCTATCATCCTATGACTATTCTCTGGTCCAATACTTGGGAAGGTTGCTGATGAAGTAAAAGGGATGCTTATGCCTGCAGATATACCTATCCACCTACTTTAGAGCCCATAAGTAAACCCTTTTTACCCACATGTAAAATCTCAAAATCATCTGATTTGTTCAGTCCAGAACAACTTTATAAAAATTAAATATTCTGATTCACCCTAAATTAATTGGCCAGTTAAGTCTTATACATGCACCGCCCCACTCAGTCACTGTTTCTCCATTTATTCCCTCTTTTGTCTGCTGATATTTAGAAACAAATAAGTGAATGCTGAGAAAGAATTTAATGAGGAACCTCTCCCACCTCTTCCCCCAAACATTTCTTTTTCTATCTCTTCTACAATTCATTTGTATCCTCTTGAATTTTGGGTCCTAATTGCTGAGTTCCTCATTAAAAAAAAGATCCCCAACTAATTTCAATGGAGATGATAGTGATGCTTCCTCAAATAAAAGTTCTATAAAATGTACATAGTGAAATTTTGAGGGTAGAGCTTTAAGAGGAACTTTAAAAGCAAGCATGCTATATGGGAGAGCATACTAATGATCTGCTAATGAGAAGTCTGAGACAATAACACCCCAGAATGTGACAAGCGGGATAATGAGGGAGAGACTTGTTAACTGAGTTTCACTATTAGCAA
The DNA here is from genome assembly GCA_028627135.1 of Pseudochirops cupreus. Lineage (NCBI taxonomy): Eukaryota > Metazoa > Chordata > Mammalia > Diprotodontia > Pseudocheiridae > Pseudochirops > Pseudochirops cupreus. Next base: position 465,966,005 of record CM053580.1, read on the forward strand.
AGTTTCTGTTTTTGCCTGACTGTAATATGCCCTTTTAGCAACTAGACATCATGTGTTGTGAGTCACTAGGTTGTGGGTATATGGATTGATCTAAGGGGAAGATATTGATGAAACTGACCGAACTATGGAGGGAAATTCTAAAGGAAAGGTCCATTGAAGAATTTATTAACTGGAGAGGTTGGATGTCTGCATAACAAATGTCTTCTAAAATGAAGGGGAGAAAAACAATTCAAATAACTTTAATTGGTCCCCAAATGCTTTACATAAAGAGTAATCCTTCTGATCACCACAGGGGTTTTCCTATAGTTTGTATTTTTAAAAAAAAAGATTCAATAATTTTAAAGAGTTGTAGCTAAAATTCTAGCTGAAGGAGAAAACCTCTAAAACCATGTGAAAACAAATCCATCAAATTCAGTTTCCTTTTCCCATTACCCCTCTGTACTTATTTACACACTGATGATTATGCTTGTAGAGTCAATAGGCATCTCTGGTAAATATTGTCTGAATGTGCACTTCTTCTGTTTTCTCACTGCTGCTTTATTGGACCTGGAAGGCCATTTTCCATAAAGATATCCTCTATGTGAAGTTACTTCCGTCATGTAGACAGAGAGCCTTTGATCAAAAGGTCTTTTCCTGTAAAATAGTGCTTACCTGGGCCTTCAAAATGAAAACATACAATTTCTTAGCTTCTACTTAAAGATGGCCCTAGGGAAAATGTGCTGGATTTGGAGTCAAGAGGCCCTGAATTTGAATAGTATTTCTATGACTCACTATATATGACCTCGGGAAAGTCTCAACTTCTCTAGGCCACAATTTCATTTACAAAATGAAGGAGGCTGAACTAGACAATATCTATGCTTCCTCCAAACTCCACGTTATGCTGTGACGTTATGCTGTCTGTTGATGCTCTAGCTCAGAGATGACAAACACACTGCTCTTCTCATTCTGAAGATGGCTAGAGCTAGATTAAAATGTAACTAAGAAATATTAACAGAATAGATAAAAACACAATGCAACAGAGATAATGCTAACATGTCATTTTCTAAGTAAATATCCAACCTGTGGGAATCCTCACGTACAGCCTTTTTGTTTGTTTGTTTTGTTGTTGTTCGGTCATTTTTCGGTCATGTCTGATTCTTTGTGACCCCATTTGGGATTTTCTTGGCAAAGGTACTGGAGTGATTTGCCATTTTATTCTTCAACTCATTTGACAGATGTGAAAACTGAGGCAAACAGGGTTAAGTGACTTGCTCAGGGTTATGCTACTAGTAAATGTCTCAAATTGGATCTGAACTCATGAAAATGAGTATTGCTAATGCGAGGCCCAGCACTCTATATACTGCTCCACCTAGCTGCTCCCATGTACAGTTCAGTGGCCCCCATTTCTATCTGAGTTTAATACCACTGCTCTTGCTATTTTAACATTCTTTACAATCACTTCTCTAAATCATAACTTGTCACACCTGAATTCAATACTAGAGTTGACCCCTTTTTTCTCATTCAGAACCTCCTTAAGAATTCCTGCCAACTACAATCTCTGCACTTCATTGACTCATCTATTTTTCAGATTTCATCTGAGAAGATCTCACACCTGTTAATCACCCTCTCTCCTTCTGCTATTATTCAATATTTAATTTGGCAGATGTACTTGACTCCAAAGTTATTAGTATAATAGTTTAGGTAGAAAGTTATATATTCTGGTTGTCACATATGGCTGTTCTTCACATATAAAAAATAAGGCAAGATTACTAGTCAATCCTTCAATAAGTGTTTATTAAATAGATCCCATGTTACAGGCATATTGTGGGGATACAAAGAAAAGCAAAAAGATAGTTCCTGATCCTGAGGAGTTTACTCTCTAACGGGGGAGACAACATGAAATTAACTGTGTATAAAAAGGCTATATACAAGATAAGTACAGAATGATTTAGAAGGTACTAGAATTAAGAAGCATTAGCAAAGACTTCCCATGGAAGGTGGGATTTTAGTTGCAACTTGAAGGGAGATGGGGAAGCCAAGAGATGGAGATGAGGAGGAAGAGCATTCCAGGCAGAAAATGGCTGGAGCTGAAAGACAGAGTGTCTCACTCATGAAACATCTAGGAATCCTGTGTCACTGGATCAAAGACACGTGGGAGGGTATAAAGGTATAATAAGATGGGAAAGGTAGGAGGAGAGGTAGTGGGTTTTTTTTTAAGGGCTTCAAATGCCAAATAGAAAATTTTGTATTTCATTCTGGAGGTGATAGCGAGCCACTGGAATTTATTGAGTATGAGGCTGGCATGCTCTGACAATAAGATTGCCCATTATTTCATAATATGGTTAATATACAGGTAGTATTTCAAAGGTAGTACTATTTATATTAGAGCAAAAGGAAAATGAAACAATGGAAAACATCATAATTCCACAATTATGAATAGGCAAGAGTCACATACTATAAGAAGTCTTGAGTTTAGTAGTTAGGAATTTATTCAACAAAACCTTTTTTAAGAAAGTTATATAGAACAAGGCAAGAAAAAGAAAGATCCCTTGGCCAGATGGTAGAGTACATGCAAAATTATCTTGGCAAGATAAAAAAATGATATAATGATATATCGTGTGCTCCTTAAGGATTACTTTTTTCTCTTTTAGTGTCAGATCTCCAGTGCCTTGTACATAGTATGTCTTGTGCATAGTAGGCTCCCAATAAGTATTCTTCAATTACAGAAGGAAAGAAAGTTGGGAAAAGATAAAAGATATGGTTTCAGAATTACAGAATTCTAAGCAATTGAGTCTACTCCAAAGTTATGTCACTATGCATTTAGGTGCCATTTTATATTGAAGGTGGATGAGGATCCATTATGCCACATCTGAGGTCACTTCTAATCCAGGAAATTAAAAAAAAAAATAGCAGGCAGAGACATGAATTTAGTATTGTAATTACCAAGATACAGGAAGACTATGCAGATTTAATTTGTAGGGTAAATGGTCACAAGAGCTGGAGATCAGGGAAAGCTAAGTAGTTCCATGGCAATCACCACAAAAACTAGGCAGTGTCAGAATGTCGAAGAGGAAAGGATCCCAAGGATCCCCCACAGAAGAGCTTATTCCCTATGAATGAGAGACATTTTTGTTTAGGGAATTGGATAAAGGCTAGATGAGCAATGAAATGAAGCATAACTTGGGAAATACCAGAAATAGCTTTTCCAGAAGTTAACTTTTCCTTGAAACACACACATGCACACACACACACACACACACACACACACACACACACACAGACATGCCATTGAGGAGTGACATTTTGACAAGCAAATAGTCACTGATCATCAATGTTTCATTAAAATCTGTTAGGAAAGGTGCTATCTTTTCTAAGGGCAGAATTTACTTTGGGTACAAAAGCTAAAAGGGCAGTCCTTTCCCTGTTGCAATGAACCTCAGAGCTTGACTTAAAAGACCAGAAAGAGTCATGCGGGAGCCAACTAACAATTCTGTGCATATTTATGGACTTGTTGTGCATGTGGTAAGTACTCTCCTGACAGCTAATGCTAAACCTAATCAATCATCACTTAAATACATCATAGTGTATATTCACCTCACTCCTTCATTAGCATTCATTAGCAATTAATCAACACAGCAGGAGTCTCTAGAAAGTTCAACAATCCATAAGGTACATTTACATTAAAGATGAGCCAACAGGAGGAGAAATGAAAAAGAAACAGGAGAGGAGCAGTGTCAAGTCTGTAGGAGAATCTAAATCTCAGACTTGATTTGGGCCTTTTAAAAATGGAGGGGAAATCAATCGAATTTGGTTATTCAGGCTAAGACTTAAACTTTTGATTAACAAGCAGCAATCCGCCTTGCTCTATTACAGTTGTCAGAGACAGATTTATGCTCCTGCCGGCCTGCTGAGTACATTTGTTCCACTTCAAGTAAGTCTTATGTATTGTCATTATATCTTCAAAAGAAACGAAAAGACATTGCATCCAATTTATTGCAATTGTGGGCAATAGCTTAATTCAGTCCTTAACTGTGTTCTGCCTGGAGTTGAGGGTTATAATGGAAGACTATTTCCCTGCAGGATGAAAAGGAGTCCCGCTGTGGAATATAATACACCAAGCCCATGCCTGAGAGCTTTATTGTGCCCACGGAAGTGTCTCTCTTTCAAATTGAGAGTAATAAGGAGGCTGTGTTGTCTAGTGGTCAGAGCACAGGCGTAGGTGTCAGGAATCTCAGTTCCTTTTCTTTGCATCACGTTGCTGAACCACCCTAGACCTTGGGGTAAAACATTTAGCATCTCTAGCTTCAGTTTTCATAGCTGCAAAATGTAGAGGTTGAAGCAAACGGGGGAGAAGCTGAAGGGAAACTTCAGGTGGGAGGCAGATCTGTATGGAGAGAATTACATACTGTACTCTCTAGTGAAGACATCATCAGGTTGAGGCTAATTTGTTCTACATTTCTGGATCATTGTATTCATTTGAAAAGAATTTGCATCCATCTGGATGGCCTCAAAAAAAAAAAACCAAACAATAGGAAAAAGCTTCTAGTTACATGCATCTTTTGACTTCTGTTTTTCTTTTAGCAACATGGAAGCCATCCCTAAGAGCAACGATGAAGAAAAAAAAAACAACTCTAGCCAACATCAGTGGTATCCACTGAGGATTGGGAATACAAATCAAAGTGGAAGCTATGCAAAATTTGGGTTATGCTTCACACAAGCAACCACTATCCACAGGCAACACATAATACTAACCTCACATTTCTCAAAATATCATAGCTGTACAAATTGATTAAAATCATTTATTAAGTTTATTTTATTATTAAAGGTACTTTTGTTTTATATATTTATGTTTATTAAATCTACATTATTATGTATCAAAAATTGTGGCTAAACTGGGGATAAAATACAGAAGGGAGACAGCCCTTGCCCTCAAAAAACATATCCTGATGTGAGAAATAGCACATAGGGAAGTATTGCCCAGGTAAATGAGTGAGAAAGAAGGGAACTCAGATATGATGTAGTTCAGCACTCTTGTTTTGTAGATGATGAAACTGAGGAAGATTTTTATAACTTATTTAAGGTCAGACAGGAAGAAAAAGTCAGAGGTGGGGTTTGAATTAACATTTTCTAACTTCAGAGGCAGGGAAGGAGTTTTTCCTTGCTCCACAAGGCCAGTTGCTCACAGCCATCTTGTGAGGTGGTTACAATGGATGGTATTTATTCTCATTTTACACATGGGCAAACTGAGGCTCAGAGAGTTAGGTGATTAGTCAAACACTTGGTAAAATAGTTGTCAAGGGTTCCAAAGTGGCATTTGAACTCTGGTTTCTTGACTTTAAGTCCAGAACTTTGCACTACCATCCTCAAAGTACTGACAGTGTTTTTTTACAATGGAACATCTTTGGTGAGTATATGCTGAAATACTTCTTTTGATGACATTATATTACAACTGTTTTCCCCACTGCCACATCCCTGTCCCACCAAATCCTTAGTTTAATCCGGCTTTCCTGAATTGGGAACTTTATCCCGGTGAGGGGGGACACTGAATTGCTACCAACTGGATTGATTTATTTTTGTACTAGTAAATGGCTATAAAAGTTTTCTATAATATACATTGCAGTACACAGAGAGACTTAAGGTAGTCTTTTGATTTTGTTTTTATTTTAGTTACAGGAAAGTTTTTTTTTTAAGCCAAATATCTTTAGGTTGGTTCAGTGGGATTCCCCTTTGCTGCTATTCAAAACAACTTTGAAATGTCTCACAACCCAGTTTGACCAGTCCTCTGACTTCAGGAAAAAGAACTTCATAGCTTCTCAGACTGAATTCTACTTTAATTATTTTTCCCCCTTCAATATGGTGGCCTTTGGCTTCAATTGTAATAATGATAATTATAACTATTATTCATATAGTATTTTAAAGTTTGCAAAGCACTTTACAAACTTCATTTTACCCTCACAAAAATCCTGAGATGTAGGAGTGACTCCACCCCCATTTTACAGATGGGGAAACTGAGGCAGGCAGGAGTTAAGTGATGTGCCCAGTTGTGGTTACACAGCAATAAATTGTCTGAGACAGAATTTGAATGACAGCTTTCCTGATTCTAGAGCTGGCACATTAACCACTATACCACATTGCTGCCTTGTAAAGGAAAAGAAGCATTTTCTCACTTTATTAGTAGAATCAGCTATGCATGTACATGAGCACACACACACACACACACACACACACACACACACACTTCCTAATTTTTCAACGATCATGCTGATTTAGATACCAAACTCATTTATAGGTTGAATTTGAGATGCTGGTTGGATGCCCAGGGTAAATACTTTGTCCTCATCTTGTTCTCATGGAAAAGTGCTTAAAAGAAGTCTCAATTTTATCCAAGACAGTCCACCACACCCTTACAAAACAATGCCGTCTGGATTTCAAACTGGATTAGCTGATAAAAGCATTAAATTAGAGACATGTTAAGGGATCACTCAGGCCACTGAAGACTCTACTTAAGTCAAGTAGAAGCTCAAGTACTCATCACCAGAGAGCCCTAACTGCAGTCGTCTGCAGTGACTGACAGGTTCCCATCAGAAGGCATCAAGTCCTCATGCATTTTTAAATACTCCAAATGATCCTAATGGAGAATTTAAAACAATTTGGGAATTCGATATTAGAGAAATGCATTCAAATGCAAGATCAGACAAACATATTAGCCAATACTGAAAGTATTAATGGATCTTAGAACTGAATCTATCCAGCCTGAAGATAATACATAAGGCCTTCTGGACATCAGAGATGGTCTTGGGTTGGGGGTGGGGAATACTTATTTAGGAAATAGGGATAAATGGTGAACTATGATAGGCAGGGGATCAAGGTAAGCACCAGCCTAATAAGTGCAGACAAAGAATGTTGGTGGATTTTTTTTTTCATTTTCAGACAGACTAAACCATGCATTACACCATCTTCCAGGTATTCAATCAGATAAGTGATGATATGCTATCTCAGAATGAGAAGACTAAAAAAAAAAACAAAAAAACAACTCAAATGGACATTGGGAGTGGTCCTCTTACTTCAAGATGGAAAATTTCTAAAGTCACCAATACTGATAATATTTTTCTCCTTTCTAAGAGGCACCGAGGAAAGAGAGCATATGGCTTCATTCAAGTCTCAACTAAAGTAATGTATACAGCAAGAAGTCTTTCCCAGTTCTCCTTAATCTTAGTGCTATACCTATGTGTGTGTATGTGTATGTGTGTGTGTATGTATAATACGATATATCATATATGTATACATATGATATATGTATGCCATATTTGTATGTATGTTATATGTGTACCTATATGTGTATGGAATAATTGGAGGAAGGTTCATATATGTGTGTGTGTGTATACATATAAAATGCCTATGTACTATATGTATAATTGGAGGCAAACTCATATATATTTATATATGTATCTATACATCTATTTATGTGTTTTATACATAGGTGTTTGCATGTCATCTCTCCAATCAGACTATAAGCTCCTTGAGGGACTGTTTTTGTTTTCCCCATATCCCCAGGGTCTAGCACAGTGTGTGGCCTGTATAGTGGATGTTTAAATGCTTGTTGATTTGACTTGACTTGAATGTCAATTCATAGAATGCTCAGAAAATGCAATAGGAAGGGGGATTAGATTACAAATAAGAAAGATGTTTTCTTCTTATGAGGGTTGTAAAATATTAGAATGGGTTCCCAAAGATGAACACAGAATACTGTTTAAAGTAAGGCTTTAAACATTAGATATTGTAACTAAATGCCATGTCAATATATCTTGTGTCTACAGGCTCTTTCTGTTAGGAATAAAACACCCTTGCACTGACCAAAAGGTGCATGAGCAGGAACATGAAACATAACATAAAAAATCAAGGAAGATCTACATTATAGGCTTTCAGGGCAGGAGGAGATCATGGAAATCACCTGCTTCAACCTTCTAATTTTAATATGAGATATAAAGAAGTTAAGTAGGTTATGGCATGGTTATATAGACAGTAAGTCTTGCTGCCAAGGTTTGAACAAGAATTCCCTACTTCTAAATCTAGTAAAAATTCTAACTCCAATATATAATGGGTATTGGAAAGAGGACCTGTTTTGAAGTCAGATCACCTAGATTTGAATTAGTGATACAATAGACAGAGTCAAGACTTTAGAGTCAAAAGACCAGAGTTCAAATACCACCTGTGACATTTGCTGCCAGTTTGACATTGGACAAATTACTTAACATACCTGTGCCTTAATTTTCTCATCTGTAAAATGAGAGAGTTGGATCAAATAGCCTCTGAGGTCACTTGCAACCCTCCATCTTTGTTCCTATTATTCCACCTCTACTCTGTACTTGTCTGACCTTGCCTTAGCTAGCACCTCATTTTCATTATTTGTAAAATAAGTGATATAGACTAAATGTTCTGTAAGGTCACTTCCAACCCCACATCTGTTCATAATCTTGGCTTTTCTTGTCAATTTAAATCATTATGGAACCTACAATTGTCTGAATAGGAATAGCTTTCAATAGATTTTAGGTAAACTGGATAAACTATTTAATATCTCTCTGGAATAACTTAAGATTCAAATGAACCACAAGGAATTAAACCAAGCACCATAGTCAAAGGTGGCCTTGTCTCCAGAGATTGATTGAAAATATATAGGACTTTATAGTGAAACTCGATTTTAAAAAGATATTTTTGGGAAATGAGGTGGATGGGAAATTTAGGTGGGCAACTTTATTTTGAGTTTGTCCATAACCTTAATCTTATATCTGAATACCAAGTGTCACAATTTTATTAAACTAGAAGGTGCAAGGAAAGACTTGGGTACTTGAGATTCTTCAATGAGTTAGGAGTTGGTTTAAGAGACAGCCTAGCGTAAAGTCAATTATTGCCTTGAAATCAAGAAGATTCGAGTTCAAATCCAGCTTTAGATACTTACAAGCTGTTTGTCACCTGAAAAATTGTGGGTTACACTCAATGACTTCTAAGGTCCCTTCCAGCTCTAAATATTTGATACTCTGGTCCTAATCAGAGTAGGCTTATGTCATCAGGGTTTTTACCTCTCTATCATTCTCCTTATTTGTGAAAAAACAAAGGTGTTGGACTACATTGCCTCTATGATCTCTGGCAGCTCTACATCTGTGATCCTAATGCTTAAGTTGTCAGTCTTACAAAGTATTAAGTAAAATGCTTTGCAAAACCTAAAGTTCTATGTGAATACTAATTCTATTGTAATTATTATTTGTAGGTCATCTATATAACAGTAAGCACAGAGTGAGTCTGTTCTTTTTAAAGAACAAGGTAGAAACATCATTACTTGTAGGCTTTGGGTGAGGAATTTTGCCCATGGCAGTCCATGAAACAAATAAAAGTTTTAAATGGCTCTCAGTTCTATATATGTCCTTCTGTCATAGTGGTAGAAGGGCAGAATAGAGGGTAAAGCATAGAAAGGATCTCACTATTTTTTTTTTAGAATATTTAAAAACAATAGCTGCTATTATTCTCTAAATGTAAGATCTTTCCTAATGACATTAGACAAAGAATGTCTAATGACATTCTAAAAGAATGTAAGATCTTGTCTAATTAACATATTGAGGAAAGCACTGAACCACATTAATATATAGGCATTATTGCTTTAAATGAAGCCACAAGCAATGAAATGGAAAAATAGCTCAAAGTCTCTGCTGGGAGAAGAAAAAACAGGTGATTTCACTGTGAGCACAAAAGACTATATTAAAAAAAAAGAAGCATTTTGTACAACATTTTGTCATCTTGTCTTGCAAACCTTGTTATGAGAATAACCAAAAAGACTGTCGCGAAAATAATTGCAGCTTATACACCATCCTCTTTAGCAAAAGATAAAGAACTAGAGAAATTCCATGAAGAACTTAAAATGCTCCATATTCAGTCAACCTATCTCTTTTTTAAATTTACTTTTAGTTTACAAGATTCAGTTCCACAATCCCTTGAATTTCAGATTTTCTCCCCTCCCTTCCCCCCCTCCTCCCCGCCATGGTGGCATGCAATCATGTATAGGATCTGCAAATACTTTCACATTGTACAATAGTCTGGTAGTCAACCTATCTCTTGATAGTCATTTACTTCAATGCAAAAGCGAGCCAAGAGAAGGGTAGCAAAATGTGCCTTTGAAAATATGAACCAATTGCAAGATATGAAAGACAACAGAGGTTTGTAATCTATTCAAAATGCTAATCCCTTGTATGTCATGTGTTCCTTCTTCCAGAAGCATGTTGGAAAGCACTAGATATGGTGAACACTGAAATAAAAATTAAGAAAGCAAGAAAATTGCATAAAAGAAACAACTGGTTGTCAACATAGATGTTTTCATCAGAAATTGTTCTCTGAACTGGGAGAGGCTCTGTAGAGAAGTTTGAGGAAAATATATGAATGAGAATTACAGAGCATAAAATATGAGGTGTGGATAACTTATGATTTGCACTAATGGGAGCATACTAGCAATGACAATGTTATGGACCCCTTAAAGCAAGCCAACTAAAGTAAGCCAACTAATGAGAGCACAGGATGGCTCAGCATGGCATGCCCACATCAAAGAAGATCCTGTGCTCTATGAGCAAGGTAGAATTTCAGTAACTCAAAGGAAACACAAGATGTACAAATTTAGAGACATCTCCACCCCAATGTTCATATGGACCATTTGTGTCTGACCTGTGATAGTCTTTCAAGCTTGCATTGTTCTGATCAGCCACAGTCAGACACACCGCACCTTGACCCCAACGTAGTGGTATTATTTTGGTCCTCTTCAAGCATGAAGGACAACAATCATCTCTCATCTTCTTCTAATAGAGCAAAATCAACACATTCCAAAGAACAGATAAAGCCGTGAAGATAATATATGCAATTGCAACAATTTCAATCTGTCCTTTCAAATAAGCCATAAACACTGAAAATTTTTTTAAAATGGAAAGAAACAAAGATGTGGACCTTGATTATCACATTTTCTGCCAATTTTTATCCAATTTATTGTTGTTACTTGTTATTCAGTCATTTCAGTCATGACTGATTCTTTGTAACTGTCTTTGGGGTTTTCTTGGCAAAGATACTGAGTGGTTTGCCATTTCCTTCTCTAACTCATTTATAGATGAGGAACTGAGGCAAACATGGTTAAGTGACTTGCCCAAGGTCACACAGATGGTAAGTGTGTGAGGTCAGATTTGAACTCAGGAGGATGAGTCTTCCTGACTCCATGACCCTTACTGTATCCATTGTACCACTTAGCTGCCCAACTAATTTATAGAAATCACAATAATGAGGGGGCAAAAGAACTAAAAAAAACCCCACACTAAATAGCAAATATTTGACCATCCTTGCCAAGTGTAAAGACACAACAACTAACAGAAAATATCAGTTTATAATACAAATTCATCCATAATATCAGAATGGGGGAGGATAGCATATCCCTCAGCAGAGTATAAATGCCTTAAGTACAAGAATTGTTTTTGTTTTTGTCTTTGTATCACTGGCACCTAACATATAGACCTGTAGTGTATTATGGGTACTTAGTAACTATTGTATTTAATTTAACTGGATTACTATCACCTTCACAAGCCAGCAAAAAGAATGGGAGGCAATACTAAATCCCCAGAAACTTTGGCATAAGCACCAAACTAATCCAAAAAGAAAACTAAAATAATTCATTTAGATTTCTGGAAGGATTGGTTTTCAACAGTAATGACAGTGGAATCATCACATTTGGATTTGACTGTCTTAGCCTTTGAGTCAATCAACAATCATCTGTGATGTGCCAGACAGTATGAGAAAGCAAAAACACTCTTTGGATGATGAAATTAGGAATAGTGACTACACCAAACCAATAGGTGTAGGGGAAATCTCTGCTAGATGTGACAGTTTTGAACTCATTAAGGAATAATTTTTTATAAGCTATCTTGAGGAAAAGATGACATCAAAAAATGAAGTTAACATAGGAATATCAAGAGCAAAATTAACTGAGATGATATCAACTGTTGACCCTTATACCTATCTTCTTATCTTTATAAAATTATCATGAAAATTATATATATATATAGTAGTCTTTACGAAAATATGTCAAGGGAACAAGCAAGCTTTCACAGTGTTCTATAATTGACCACATCTTTACAGTCACATAAATTGCTAAGGAGAAAATTTAAGATCCCTTTTTGTTTTGTTCAATGCCCAAAACATTGACACATATGTCAAAGTAAACAACAGTAACAAAAATTCGATGGATCAATGATAAACAGTAAGAGTATCTGTGACTCTTTTATGGTCGGCAAATAGTTCTTCATCTAATTAACCAAATAAATGAATGGATGGATGAGATTCTTCAAGTGTTTTAAGCAAGATTCAGTCATAAAGATTTGGATTCTGTCATGCACATGTTGATATCATGCAAAATTTCTTGATAAATAAAACCACATTAACATGCATAATTGATATTGTATTGTTTGCCTTCTTAATTGGTGGGGGAAGGGCTGGAAGGAAGGAAAGAATTAAGAACTCAAAATTTAAAAAAATAAATGTTAAAATAAAGTAAAATTATTTTGAAAAAGATAAAACTATAGCAATAACATTATTAATAAACTTCAAATTATGAATATAAAGTAAGACATAAAACAGGGGAATGTATGTCCATCAAAGGTATTCACTCCAATAGTGGATGATTTCTTATTCATATTTCAAATAAAGAGAGATTCCCTAGAGATGAAGTCTTCCACATAATCTGTTTTTGTGGAGGATATTGTGCTTATTGTGTCAATCCCTCTAATACTGTAGGACTTCCTCAATGAGACCTATGATTTCTTGAAAGAAATCAGACTAACAAATTGATGTTTATTTGTTTTACATGATCTCTGATTCCACTGGTATATGGAGGTGCTGGTGAGGAACTTCCTCATCACTCTAGGATGTCAACTCTCCGTACCTTAGAGTTTTAAGCAGTTGACTAGGGGAATTAATAGGTTAAATGATTTACCAGGGTCACACAGACAGTATGTGTCAGAGTAAGGATTTGAACCCAGGTCTTTCTGAATCCAAAGTTAGCTCTCCATCCACTATGCCACCTTCTTTCTTAATAATCCAATTAGAAAAAAAAAATAAAGAATGCCTATAATGAGATGACAGCTAGATGACCAATCCATTGAATTAGTACATCCTTACATTTCTTCAGAGCAGGTACAGCAGATAGACAATTACTTGGGTCTTAGTTTGAAGAAAATAAGAGTAGGTTAGATTTCATTTGGGAAAGTGTGAAGGATTTAACATTTTGGGGCATATCTTTTGTTATTGCATTACCCATGATATTTCCAATTAACTATATCTCATAAAGAATAAAAAACCCAGGAGAATAAAAGTTCAGAAAAACAGACATATTGAAAAAAAAATCTGATGTTGCATGCCCTGTTCCACACCCATAGACTCTCACTTCTATATAACAGAAGTACCTTTTCATATCTCTTCTTTGTGGTCCAGTTTGATCATTATACTTTGACAATCTTCAGTTACAATTGTTCTTCTTTCCATTTGCATTGTTGTAGAAATTTTGTATATCATTTTCAAGCTTTGCTTACTCCATTTAACATTAGTTCATCTCAGTTTTCATGCCTCTACAGCACAAAAATAGCCCAATACACTCATGTACCACAGTTTAGTAATTTCCTAATGAATAGTCATCTACTTTATTTAAAAAAAAAACCATGCCAATAAATTGCTTAATGTATTGGGAACTTTATGAAATTGATCTACTTGGAGTTTATGCAAAACAGTGGAATCTCTGAGTAAAAGGATACAGATATTTTACCCTCTCTTTTAACATAATTACAAATTGCTTTTTCAAAATGGTTGGACTAATTTATAGCTCCACCAACAGTGCATTAGGATATATGCAGCTCCACCAACACCAACTATTCTTCTCTTTTGTCATCTTTGACAATTTTTAGGTGTGAAGTAAAACCTCAGAATTATCTATTATTTATTTGCATTTCTCATATTTTTAGATTTGGAACATTTTTATGTAGCTGTTTATAGATTCCAATTTGTCTTTCAAAAACTACTCACACCCTTTGTCCTCTTATGAATTGGGAAGAGTATTTGACTTTATACATTTCTTAGTTGTCTTTACATCTTGGATGTTAGACTCTTAGGAAATATATTTGATACAAAGATTATTTTTCCCAGTTGACACTATCCCTTCTTACCTTAGCATCAGTCATTGTGTTTGTGGAAAAACTTATCAATTTCATGACACCAAAATTATCTGTTTTATTTTTTGTGATTGCCTCTTCCCCCTTGTTTGATTAAGAACTCTCTCCTGTAGCCATAGTTGCAATAGATTACTGATAAGTTTCTATTCTAATTTTTATGGTATGATCTTTAACATTGACCCCATGCAACCATTTTCAATTTGTAGTAGTAGATGGCATAATGTACAACTAGGTGGCTCAATGGATAGAGTGCCTATCTTGGAGTCATAAAAACCTGAGTTCAAATCTGGCCTCAGACACTTATTAGCTATGTGACCCTGGGCAAGTCACTTAACACTGTTTGCGTCAGTTTCCTCATTTGTAAAATGAATTGGAGATGGAAGTGGAAAACCATTCTGGTATCTTTGCCAAGAACATTCCAAAAGGAGTCACAAAGAGTAGGAAATGACTGAAAAAACAGAACCACAACAACATGGTATAATATGTTAATCTAAACTTACTTTTTGTCAGATTCTTTTTCCTGTTCTACCAGCAATTCTTTTCAAATAGGGAGTTCTCTCCTAGGTAATTTATATTTTCAGGTTCATCAAACACTGGATTATTAAATTAAATTATTTCTAATTATTCCTTGTCTATTAATGCGCTTTTCTATTTTGAACCATAACCAGCTTACATACCACTTCATCATATAATTTGAGATATGAAATTGATATTTTCCCTTTATCCTTTATTTAAAAAAAAAATCGGATAATGAAAAAAAAATCTCCAGATTCCTGGGGGTATATGGTAGGTAATGTTCTAAGGATCCAACTCATCTGTTCAAGTGGGAGTTGAGATAACAATTTCAGATCAGGTGTTACAATTACATTAACATTTTCTTGGTAATGTGTGATTTTGAGTCTTGAAATTATTGAAGAATCAAAGTTGTGTTTGATCCAAAGGGCAATGCTGTATGAAGTAAATTTCAGCAAACTTCTAAAAGTTACCTAAACAAGAGAAAAAAGCATAAGGGATATTATCCAACAAATGTATTGTAAGAAAAGAAGACATGCCAGTCATGTAGCCAGAGTGAGAGATAACAGATGAACAACTTGAATTATTCATGTCATCAATGCATGACAAATAAAAAAAAAAGCCTAAGAGAAAAACCTACATACAGAACTTTGGGTAGATCCTCTGTGGAGAAGGTATGAGAGAACATGAGTGAGAAGAGAACATGTGCCTGGGTTATGATTTGCATCAATGGAGGGAATACTTGCATTTGTTACATAAAATACATTAAAATATTACCCTCTTATACCCTCTACCATCAATCCTGTCATCTCTTTCATTCTTAAAATTACAGGATCATAGAGTAAGAAGTAACCTCAAGGGACATCTAGCCCACCACTTCTCTTTTATGAAGAATGAAACTGAGCCTTGGGGAGATTAAGTCATTTGCTCAAGGTCACACAGAAGCCAAAGGTGGAATTTGAATTCACATGGTCTGATCCAAAGTTAGTGGTCTTTCACTGTACCATGCTCCCTCCATCTTCAACATTTCCTGTTAACTGCTGAATATCTCCACCAAAATTCTCTGTTGACACTTCAAACTCCAAATGTTTATCCCCCCTCAAACCATCTTCTTCTTTTGACTTCTCTATTTCTATTAGTGGCACTGTTATTCATCTAATACAGTGTTCTCTGTCCCTCAACTTCCCATTTCAAACCAATTTACCAAATCCTATAGCTTCTGTTTCTGCATCAACTACTCTATAGTGAAATCAAATGTGTGTTTATTTCTTCGTTCATTTATTTATTTATTAGAACTGAATTGAATTGAACTGGGCTGCTGATATTATTGAACACATGTTGATCAATGACCAGATGTCAGGGACATGATAAAGATGAGGGATTGCTATGAGCTAGAACAAGTGCCCATAGCTATTTTACTGAGTGTAAAAATCAAGGAAGAAATATCATTTACATGTAGTATGGACAAAGACGCTCAGAGAAGCTATATAGATCAAAACCCCGGAAGTTCCTGACAAATAGAGTGCCTTGTTCATCATTTAGACCAATGGTTTTAAAATTTTATTGGTCTATAGTCTATTTTGTCAGAATGATAAACTGCATGAGTCAAATGTTCCACTTTTTTTTATTGTGGATTTTTCCATGGTGAATGAAAAGAATGGCATCTCTTTTAATGAGACCGTAATGAAGGATATGTTATGATACTGTGACAGAAAAAACAATATAGATGTTGCTATATTATAAACATTAATATTATGAAAGGCCACCCACAGACCACATGGAAGTCTGCTCACCATACTTTGAGAACATCTCAAGAACCAAAAATCTGCTAACCAAGTGTTTTATTCATCAAAGAACATCTGTAGTAAGTAGAAAGAGTAATCCAGTCTTTTGCCTTTTTCCCAAGAGGTGTGTGAACTATCATAGTCAGTGTTTGGTTGGTGGCAGAAGTTTAAGTAAAACAGAAGACCAGAAATAAGTCCAGAAAGACCCACATATTTGGAGGAAGTTGAGAGATCTGACAATGGGAACAAGGTTAGGTTCTGATGATTCTATTGATGATCATTCCATCATATGAATCTATATGGTGAAAAAAGCATTCAAATCAAAAATCATACTAGCAAAGTCTCAACATGAGTCTGAGATCCAAGGTCCATCTAAGTGACTGGAATTGTTTGGTGTCCAAGTTGTTCTCAAGTAGTTGAAATCAGTGAAGACCCTGCATTAGATGTTGCGTATGCTATCACAACTAGATAGGGGCTAGGGGAGAGTTCTTAGTTTCTGGCTGGTTCAGGAAATGGGAGTAGAATCTAGTATCAGTCAGAAAATTGAATCACCAAAGGAACTATGGTCCCAGAAGTCTTTGACTAAGAAACTTGGTAACCAAAAGTAAAGAACTCAGCTTCTGGGAAACAAAAGAACTCAGTTACATGGAGGCTGGGGGAGCAGAGGGATATTAATAAAGAGCCTAGATTATGAGAAGCTGAGGTATGAATTTATAGCAGTATGAATTTATAGCAGCAAGGCCAATTAAATGCTAAGCTACTAGCATAGGGCTAGTTATATGCCATTCCCATCTCATCTCTTCTCCTCCATCCCCACCCCATCTCTCACTTCCATTGATCTCAGAGCCTGGGAAGATCAAGAGTATATGGTAAAAGAAATAGTAGATCATAATAGAAACTATTGAAGTCATTCCATGGCTATGATAGTTGCTGTTGCTTCTAGTTCTACATATAGAGTACATACCCTTTGATTACCTTAATTGAGTTCCTTGTTTTATGTATCTATCTTCATTGTAACTCTGATTCATGGGTGACTCATCTTGAATATTGCCCCTTCCACTTAACTGCAGATTTTATCCTGTTCATGTAAAGTCTCTGAAGTCAGAACTGCTGAAGGCAGAGCCTCTATGCATGAGTCACAAACTCCCTTAAAATAAGGAAGGGATTAGGACAACAGTCATTTTTTTCAGAAGCGATTGCACTGCTGGCTTTGGAGTTGAAAGTTCTCAATTGTGATGACATTACGTATTGAAATGCCCCATTGCTTCTCAGTGGTGGGCAGGGTTGTTTTTGTTTTTGTTTTTTTTTTATTTCTCACAGTTTAACAGAAAACTTATGTCTTTCTGAATGAAATCAAAACAATGGCTGGGGCACAGCAAGTCCCCCTACTGAACCAAGAGTCCTTGAAATGAGCAAGGAACAGCCCTGCAGCCAATTACTAATAGTGGAGCCCAGTGAATGGTTTTGGATAATAAGGGAGAATTGCCATGAAAGACAGGAGCCAAAAGAAGCATATAAGTCAGTTTATCTCTGGTTGTTAGTGCCATTTCTCTAACCTTTCCAAGGCATGTATAGAAAAAAAATAGATTAAAAAAAAAGGAAAAGGAAAAGGGGGGGGGGTGAGGGAGACTATATAGACGTTGGAAAAAGAAAATCTGTGAACATTTTTATCAGCTCCTGTCGTCCTTTATGATGACTTTAACTGATATGCTGTAGGCATCAGAAAACAAAGCGTCTAATAGTCTATGTATTATGATACTAATATTTTTGTTAAAAGTATTCCATATCACTTTCATATAATCTCAGTTTGTGTTCATTTTTCATATCTACTGCATTCAACTAATAGGCAACTTTAAATTTGAGAAACAAAGTTTAGCTCTTTACAATTCTATGGTTGGAGATAATGACTTGTTAGTTTAAGTAGATTTTGAACAAACTATCCTTGTTAGCATGAACACTTTAATTAACATATCTCAGATAACCTGCAGAATTTAGGTCTCTAAAACATACTTGTGATATTCAAATAC
Organism: Pseudochirops cupreus; assembly: GCA_028627135.1. Lineage (NCBI taxonomy): Eukaryota > Metazoa > Chordata > Mammalia > Diprotodontia > Pseudocheiridae > Pseudochirops > Pseudochirops cupreus. Next base: position 465,984,545 of record CM053580.1, read on the forward strand.
ATTTTATTTACTCAAAGACCAAAAAAAAAAAGATTTATTCAAAGCAGAATATTTTACTTACTATGTCATTACAATGAATTGAACTCTACTAATATCAACATTTTCCAGGTAATGAAACTATCAAGTAGAGAGATCTGAATAATGTTGTATCCTGTTAAAAAATAAAGACTAAACAGACTTGAGATTAAAAAAAAAAAGATGTCATGTCCTACATCCACTATTGATCAGTTCTTACCTAGGGTAAAGGGATTGAGCTTAATCAAAAGGATAAAATGTTTGCATCTAGGGGAAACCCAAGAGATATACATGTCATCTCTCAACTTAGACCCCTTCTTTGATGTATTCTATATTCAGGCAAAGGACTCAGCTGTGGATCCATATGAAAACAACTAGGAGAAAACAGAAGTACTGAGCACAGTCCCAGAAAATCAACGAGTGCCATGAGAAACTTACACAAAGGGAACAGGAATGACTACAAGGCAATCATTTGGCTTTCTTACATACATACACCACATAGTTACTGTCATCAAACATTAGCCGCTTCAATGTGGGTGCACCAGCACTGCTTGTTACAATGACCTTTCCTAAACACTTTCCCTGCTCTTAGTCAAGTACTTAAAGAGATGCCAGAGTTCATCTCAAATGCAAGGTCCTATGCCATGTTCCACTGCCCCTGCACCTATTCATTATTAGCACTTACATAATGGGCACATAGTTGAAATCCTAAACCTTTCTGCTATTTACAGGCACTAGTTCAGGAAAATGAATAGTGAAAATGTGTTGTTCTTAAAGCTGAGTATTAGCCAGAATTTTTTATACATTACCCAGAATTTGAGTTTAATTCAAATGAATGAAATGAATGAAACATACCACCCATTAAGCCACCCTCTTCATTCTCCTCACACTAGAACTTGGACTTTGCCCCTGGAACACTTGACTCTGGGCTCTGATAAGAAGTTTTATTGTTTGTTTGTTTTTATCTTCTCTGAAATCTGGCCATCATGACATTTCCCAGACATTTTCAAACCATGTCTCCTCCCAGGTCTTCCCCTCCCACATGCTGTCTTCCTCCATTAAAATATAAACTCTTTGATTCAAGGGCTTTGGCACAGTGCCCAGCACATAGTAAGCATTTAATGAACGCTTTTTCATTCATTCATGAAGTAGGATAGTGGCTATGTGAAAATGGCAAGGTCATAGGACCTAGGTTTGCAGCCTGCCTCTGACAGTTATCTTCTGTGGGACCATAGGCACATAACTTCAGTTTCTTCATCTGTAAAATGAGGATAATTAAAATTATATTATCTATCTCGCTGAATTGTTGTAAGAAAAGGGCCTTCAAACTTAAAAAATACTACACAAATTAGCTTTTGTTATTGTTAAAGAACTATTGATTCACTATACAGCTTTTTAAAAATTCATTTTAATAGTATGTTCAAGTATCAAATCAGTTACGTAAAGCAAATCATAAAGTAATGTATTAACATTTTGGGACTCAAGGGAGAAAACAGACCCTTTTGAAACATGTTAACCAAATGAAGAGTGAGCCTTGTCCAGGATTTAATAATTTTCATACTCTCATATTTAGTAAAAAAAAATTAACAATTTAATTAAAAATTAACAATTTAAATTAAATTTACAAATTTAAAATTTTAAAATTCAAAATTTTGCTATTTAAGTTAAGCTTATTATTGATTTTATTTATTAACTTGTTCTCTGTTGAGTTGACTATATCCATATATTTGTGAACACTAATATGGATTCTCACCTACTTACTACCTGAGTGACCTCACTTAGTCACCTAGGGGCTTCCTTTTTATATATGTAAAAGGAGGAGGTTGGACTAGATGGTCTCTGAGGTCCCTTCCAGGCCTAGATCTATGAATCCTTTGGATGCTGAAAGCAATCCCATACTCTGTTTCTAAGATCAAGAACTAAAAATAAAAACTTTCATAACAAATATGCTTAGTCCACCAGAACAAATTCCTACATTGGCCATGTCCAGGAATGTGTTTCATTTAGTACTTTAAGCTCATTACCTTTCTGGCAGGTGGTGGAAGTCCTCTGGCATCATGGTTTATCTTTGCATGGATCAGAGTTCTGATGTCTTTCAAAGTTGTTTGTCTTTATAATATTGCTGTCATTGTATAATTTTTTTCTCCTGGTTCTGCTCACTTCATTCTGCATCAGTCCACAGAAGTCTTCCCAATTTCCTCCAAAGCAATCCATTTCATCACTTCTTATGATATATAATATTCCATTACATTCATATAGCATAATTTGTTTTACTCTTCTCCCTTAGGTTGGATACTCCTTTGTTTTCTAGTTTGATGCTAATATTTAAAAAGCATACATACATACAAATATACATACATATATGTTTAGTGATTTGGGATGTTTGGTTTGAAACCGTTTTACCGAAAAATTAAACAATTTCACAGATCTACCAACAATATGTTAGTGTGCCTGTTTTCTCACATTTCCTCCAACATTTGTCATTTTTTCTTTTGTCTTCTTTGCCAATCTGTCAAGTGTGAGGTAGAACCTCAGAATTGCTGTAGCTTTCATTTCTCTACTTATTAGTAATTTTGTCATATTTTCTTATGGTTGTTGGACTTCTGCCTTTGAAAAATGCCTGTTCATATTCTTTGGCTTTACAAATTTAAGGGTATTCCTTATGTTTTTTGGAAATTACAACTTTATCAGAAAAATTAATTGCAAATTTTCCCTGATTTAATTGTGTTCCTTCTAATTTTAACTATACTTTTTATTTGTGAAAAGTTTTAAATTTTTGTACAATAAAAATGTCTATTTTCTATTTTAAGATCATCTCCCTATTTAATTGTATACTCTTTCCTTCCTATCCATAGTCATGAATGATGTTTTCCTCCTTGCTCCTCTAATTTCCTTAGGATGTCATCTGTTTAAGTCATGTAACTATTTCGAGTTTATCTTGTTATGTGGTATCAGGTGTTGGTTATATCTAATTTCTTCTGGAAAACTTTGCAGTTTTCCCAAATAATGAGTTTCTACTGAACTGACAGATATTTGTGAAGTGCTTGTACAATGTCTGGCACATAGTAAGCGCTTACTGAATGCTTGTTCTCCTGCCTGTCCCTTCTCTTGCTTGGCCCTCCCCTCTTTGAGTTTATTGAACACTGTGGCTCTACATTTGTTTGCTTCTGCATATTGTGTACTTAATTTATTCTATTGATTGTCTTCTCTGTTTTTTAATCAGTTCCAAATCACTTTAGAATTTCTTGAAGGATGATTTCTAGGTTCTTTTTTTTATCATGGCTTTCAGGTAGTCCAATAATTTTTAAATTGTCTCTCCTGGATCTATGTTCCAGGAGAATGGGCCAATGAGATATTTCACATTGCCTTCTATTTTTTCATTTGTTTGGACCTGTTTAATAGTATCTTGATTTCCCATAAAGTCATTTGCTTCCATTTGCTCCAATCTAATTCTGAAGAAATTATTCTCTTCAATGAGCTTTTGAAATTCTTTTTCCAACTGGTAAACTCAGCTTCTTAAGGCATTCTTCTCCTCTTTGGCTTTTTCACAATATCTTAAAATCTGTTTAGTTAGTTATTTAGTTGGTTGCCTTTAAGATTATTCCACTTCCAGCATGAATTTCTTCTCAGTGTATTTTTGGGTTCCCTTCATCTTCTTAAATTCTATTATCTCATTGTGTAGTACTACTCAACTTTTTTTTTTCATTTTCCTTTGACATGTTTTCCAAATTAACTTGTACTTAATACCAATATTGCTCTTGGCTTTCATTTCTCTCTTCTTAAAAGAAGAGCAAATATTTTGTTTTTGATATCCTTCTGGAATTCTTTCAGCCTCAACTTTGTGATGACTGTTCCACCATAGTTACTTCTCTAAGAAATTCGGATAGAGTCAAAGGTACATTTGTCCATTTTTAGAATCAACAATGCTGGAAGCTATCCTGCACCAACAGACTAGTGTCAATGACTGACCTGACATAAACAAGGGGCATAAAACAGGTTGACTTAGCTTATCAGGATGCAATTCAAACACAAGGACACAATGCATACTAATAACCATGTTGTCCTTATTCTTGTTCTGTTTCTGGAGAATACTGACTTCCTCTTGTTTCTCTTTTCCACATGATGATGGACTAAAGTATATGGATAATGTAGCTCAAAAGATTGGCAAGATTAGATAGGGGGTCCCCCTGTGATGAATCTTCTTATATGCCTAGAGGAATGGCAGGCATTATGTCACCAATGCAAAGCTATCCATTGTATTCAAACAAAAAAAAATTTAGATTCGAGCAGCCTGTGCTGGTAGGGCCTAGTGGTCAATAACCTAAAGACTTTTCCTCATAACTTTACTTCCTCTTCAGGACCTTCTCCCTCCTGTCAAATATACATATACATACACACACACACACACACACACACACACACACACACACATACACACACACACACACGGGCTTGTCTGTAACTTATCACAAATGCTTATGTTAAAAACCGGGTTGGGGCTGCTGTAAATTGCAAGTAGTATCTTCTCATCTTTATTCTTTCTTCTGATTTAGTATTGATATAAAAATGACAGACTAACTATTAAATTAATGTTTGCAGACTGCCTTGGAAATGCATGATTCATTATATTCTAATCTTCTCTCTGCAAAAATTCAGGACTGCAGGTCATTTTGTATACTTGTCAATCATATTATTATTTATCACCTAAAATGACCAAATGGGTGATGAACCTTTCTCCACAGTCCAATAAGTTTGTCTTCAAACAATAGGTACATGTCATCACTGGAAACACATTTGGAACCATTCCAGCTTGGCAAAATCTGTTAGAGTTTGTGTTTTAAGAAAGAGGCTACAAGAATCCAGGGTTAGTTCACCTTAACAGGGTATTGATATAGAACTTTTGTATAACAACTTAATGAAAGCATTTTAAAATTAAGTTGTATCTATTTTTTTTCAATATAGCAGGTCTATTTGAATTGAATTCTCTATGTTTAGGTCTAAAATTAAGCCTAATATATTTGGCTGCAAATGCAAATGACCCATTTTCTACAGAATCACATATCCTGCCCTCTCCCTCCCCAAAGATATTTGTGTTCCAGGAGTCTACTTTCAGACTCTAAACAACATTTTTTTGAATGTTTTGTGGTGTTAGAACATTTTTTTCCTTTCCATTTAAAAAAAAATCAACTTCTTGAAATTCAAGAATTTAATGAGATTCTTGGACAAAAAAAAGATCTTTGGGGTAGTTAGGTGGCACAGTGAATAGGGCACTGGCCATGCTAGCAGAAGGACCTGAGTTCAAATCCAGTCTCAGACACCTGACACTAACTAGTTGTGTGACCTTGGGCAAGTCACTTAGCTCCAATTGCCTTGTCTTCCCCCCTCAAAAACAAAATCAAAAACAACAACAAAAAAAGATTCCTGTGAGGAATGGACCACATAAACAATCCATTCCAACCTGAGCAATGATATCCTTACACAGAGACTAAATCTATCTTTCAGCTACCATTACTAGGTGGTCCAGTGAAATCAGTTGCTATCCTGTAGGCATCTCAAACTCAGTATTTCCAAAACAGAATTTATCTTTCTCCCCTAAATTCTAGATTCAAAGGATAGTGAGGAGTAGATTATTTTCTATATAATATCAGGTTTCTATGAGAAAAGAAAAAAAACTTCTTTACAACGGAGTTTTCTTAAAGGAGAATAAATTTACTGCCTTTGGAGCTAGTGAGTTTCACGTCACTGTGGGTCTTCAATATGAGGTCGGATGGGTACATATCAGAGATATCATTGAGGGGATTACTGATCAGGTATTGGTTAGACCAAATGATCTCTGAGTTCCTCTCCAACTCTGAGATCCTATGACTCAATTAAATAAAGCAGTTTACAACATGCTGTTTTATATTATATTTCAGTGTTTTCTAAGACCCACAACATGTTTGCAGTTTATGTAGCTCATAGCAAGTACCAAGAGAAAATGAAAAACCTAATTCTGGGGCTTGCATCTGTTATGTATTCCCAAGACCTATGAAAAAGCATGTGTTTTCAACTGTGTCAATCCAGATTTTCTGATTTTCTAGGCAATTCATAAAAATTAAAATCATATCATCCCCTAGAAACCACTGAACAAAGAAATGAAAGATATAGATAAATAGATAGATAGATAGATAGATAGATAGACAGATATAGATATAGTTATATGCTGGATATACTAGACAATAAAATATGCTTATAGATTTCCACTCTCATTACCTACTACATTAACAACATTAAATCTGACCCTCTTTTTCAAGGCAACAATTGATTTATAACTCTTTTCCTGAGATACCTGAAAACAATCATATTCATCCAAGTTACTCATATTAATGATTCTCAGATTGGATACTACTGATCTCATCAATCTTGAATCTGTTGAATTTTTGAAATACAATGATGATAATAATAATACTTTTTATTTAGTAATTTTATATATCACTTCAAGGTTTGCAACATGTTTTATAAATATTATCTCATTTTATCCTTATAATAACCCTATGAGGTAAATGGTATCATTATTCCCATTTTACCAGGTAGGAAAGGTTAAGTGACTTAGTCACTGAGGTCTGGTTAGTGGTCTTTGTCCTTTGTTCTTGTTTGGAGTCAAGTCACAATTATGTCCAACTGTGACTGATCAGACCAATATGGGCTCAGAATGCTATACCACAGGATGGGCACAAATAGTCCATGTGAACATTTGGGGTGAATTCTCTAAATTTGTACATCTCATGTTTCATTTGAGCTACTTCATTTCTGCTTTGCTCATAGAGAACACAGCACTATCTCTGATTGAGGACACACCATGCTGAGTGGCCCTGCACCAGTGTCTTTCATGTCATGAAATCAATTTCAAAATTCTAACAGGAAACCTGTGTAGCTAGTAAGTGTCTGAATCAAGATTTGAGCTAGAGTCAGGTGGTACTGATTCCACATTCAGCAAACTATCCACAGTGGCATGTAATTTGATGGTACAAAATAAAATATCTGGAAGCAGGTTCTAGATTTGAAAAGTGACAGTTCTTGTGCCTAAAGCTTTACATATATTCTTTTCACTGAGATGAAATTCAATTCATCACATATGAATTGAGCACCTACTATGTTCAAGATATCGTTCTATATCCCCCCTCTTAGACTGTATATTCTATGAGAGCAAGAATTATGTTTGAACTAAACTTTGAATCTTCCCTAGCATTCTCTGCACGTAGAAGACTGCATAATTGTTGGATTCAGCTGTAGAGAGTTTGATACACGTCAACTATTGATATTGATGTAAGTGGGTGGGGTAGTTACTCAAAGAGTTTACATTCTTAGAGCAGAATTTATATGAAGTACACTTACTAATTTTAGAAACAATTATACACACGTACACATTCACATGGTTGCCTGATTTTAGCTGGTTTTTTTTGGAGGGGCAAGAGGATATTTTGACCAAGAAGGAGTAGAAATAACTTGGAGTCAATTGTGTCCTTACCAATTGTGTACAATAAATTGCTAAATTGACTATAGCACAAATTCTGTACTGAATGATACAGAAAGTAAATAAAATTCCATTTCTGATATTCACTATCTCTGTGACCTTGAGTAAGAAATTTTATTTTTCTATTCCTCAGTTTCTTCCTCTGTAAATAATGGAGCTGCACTAGTGGGTTATAGGACTAGAGGACTCTTTCACCTCTGATATATCATCCTCTGAGAGCATGGTTATAATCGGGAAGAGGAGAAATCAGTGCTGGCTGGAACTATTGAGAAAGTTTCAGGAAAGTAGGGCCTAGAAATGGGCTTTGAAGGACTGCTTTGATTTAAATTTTTATAGAACTTTGTGTTTAAGAAAGTTTTAGAGCCAAGTATCTTGCCTAAGGTCATTTTTTGGAGAGTAAAGAACTCAGCCAGAACTTGAACCCAGGTTTCCTAACCCTAACTTCAATGATTTTGCTACCATGCCATAAGTAGAGAGAATGGGCTTGAAATTTTCAATAGAGTATCATAGATTCAGTGACGTGTAGTGATACTATGATATTTGTTTTAATGCAACCAAAGTTTTACAGATTTGAATCTAGGTAAGAAACTAGATATATTATTTATTTGTAGAATGCCCTTGTGGTATTTTCCAGAGTGGTATAGGCTTTTATTTTTCTGTTAATTAAAATGTCAGCTTTTTGAGGGAAAGGATTATTTGATTTTCATCTTTGTATCCCCAGAATCTAGCACAATACCTGACATGTACCAGATAATTAAATGCTTGTCCATTGGTTAATAAATTGATTAGAACAGTATGGACTCATCTCACTTCTCACAATCTTTAGAGTCTTCCGTTTCTAGAAGCTATCCCTAAGTGTCCCACTCTAGTATGTTTTATCTTTTAAAAAAATATTTTGTGAGCAACTATGTGGGACAGTGAATAGAGCATGGGCCCTGGAGTCAGAAGGAACTGAGTTCAAATTTGACCTCAGACACTTGACACACTAGATGTGTGACCTTGGGCAAGTCACTTAACCCCAATTGCCTTGTCTTCCCCCCACCAAATTTTTTAAAATTTTATTTATTTTTAACTTATGAAATTAAACAAGCCTTTCCATAATATAGTAGAATATTTTTTAAAAAGGTGATTGTACATGGAACTGCAAATCTATCATGTACAATTTACCAATCCTTTTAAATATGTTATAAAGTCATCATGCAACTTTCTTTTTTTTCTGTTTTTACTATTATATTACAGTAATGTGAAAATTCTCAGTTAGTAGAAATGTACTTCTCTTTCTTTTGTGGAGTTGAATTTCACAGACTTTCATGAGCTAAAATATCCCATATCCAAGATACATTTAAAGAGCAGTGAATATCGAAGGGTGTTTGTTTTTAATGTACATTACTTTTAATATTCAGCATATACATGACATTAATGGAGACCCACAAGGAGCAGCCATCTAGAACTTGTGCAGTTTATCTGTCTTCTACTGTCAAGGCTTTTAAAGAATCTTAGGAGGCCCCTGGATATTGCCCTTAGCCACATGGGTCATTTGGTGCTTTCCCTGAAGGATACTATTAAGAGGCTGAACCACTGTTTTCATATAGGTTGTGTTTCTTATCATACTACAAAACATATTCTTTGTGCCTTCAGAGAAACATTTGTGGAGTGGGCATAATAACCTACCCCATACCTCCATTCCTGGAATAAACTTTCTCTTAACCATCTGTGCCCCTTAAATGCTCCAGCCCAATGACCTCCTTCTATGGGAATATCTTCTGGCTTCCCTAAATTGTTTCTCTTCTCAGATACCTGTCCTCCCTGCAATTTGTATTATATTGTATCATAGAGAGATCTTAGACTTGGATTGGAAAGGTACCTTAGGAGTCATCAAACCCAACCACCCGTTGTTATATAGATGAGGAAACCAGAAGTCAGAGAATTTAAGTGATTTGCACAGGGTCATGGAGGGAGTAAACACCAGGGGGAATGTTTGAATCTACCTTCTCTGACTTCACATCCAGGACTCTTTCCTTTTGACCACAGTTGTCTCACTTTGCAAATGATTTCTATTTACTTATTGTGTGTATATCAGATCCGAGGGGAATGTAATCGCTTTGAAGGCAGGAACTTTGGTTTTTGCTTCTGGATGCCCAGCACCAAGGACAGATACTAGCACATGATATGCATTTAATAAGTGTTGAATAGAAAAGAATTGGATTGAACTGAACTGAATTGCATTATGTATAAACTACATTCAGAAATCCACTGAGCCTCAGGAGTTGAACCCAGGTTCTCCAAATTCAAAGACAATAACATACTGCTTCTTTATTTCTCCTTCTTTTAGCCTAGGTTTGTTAATCTTTGCTGAGAGTCCTCATTTAGGGATAAATGAGATAAAATATGTAAAGCTCTCTGGAAGAATGGAACTATTTGCATATAAAATCCAATCATTAGTAATGCATTAATAGTTTTGCACTGATTGCCTCTGCTTTTTAAAATGTTTTTCCCCTCCTGAATGTGTGTGAAAGGTTGTTTAAAGATGTCTTGAAAAATTTTAATGAATTCCGAGCAAAATTTCCTAACAAAATGATACTGTAATTTTTTTTGGTGGAATGAATATGAATGCAATCAAGGGTAGCCTTTAGATAGAAATCCCAAGGGTATTTTGGTTACAAAACATTCGGCTGGGGAAAGATGGTAAAGACAGTAAAATGAGAAAAAGGAAAGAAAGCACAGGCAAAGGACACAATGAATTAAAAATGGTGGAGAAAGACAAGGATTTTTTTTTTCTTGGTTGGGTTTTTTTTTTCCCCCCAGGATATAACAGGAAAAAGGAAATCAGAACACATAGTTTCCTTAACAATAATATAAGAGAAGTAAACTCTTAGTGGTTAGAACAATGGCCTTGGAGTCAGGAAAACCTGGGTTCTAGTCCTGCTACAGTCACTTCTTGTTGTGTGACCAAGAAGTTATTCAGACTCTCTGAATTTCAGTTTCCTCACCTCTAAAATGGGGATAATAATGCCCTAAGCATCAACATCACAGGTTTGTTGTGAGATTTAAATGGGATAATATATGTAAACTTCTTTATGAACTTTGAAGTTCTATACCAATCAATTAGTATTATTATTTAGTATTTGCCATGTGCCAAGCCCTGTCCAAGGTGCTGGAGACACAAAGACACATGTGAAACATCCTTGCTCTCAAAGAGCTTACATCTGATCAGGGAAGACAGCACATATATGTGTGTATGTGTATGTATACATATGTATGTATACACACTTGTGTATGAATATATGTATATGTGTGGGTATATATACCTATACATATACCTCTCTCTCTCTCTCTACACACACACAGAGTAATGAGAGGTTCTAAGAGCTAGAAGTATCAGGCAAAGCTTGGAGAAATCTCTGCAAGACACAGGAAGGTGAGATAGAGTGTCACATAGGAGGAACAACTATTATTAGTGTAGTTGTTATTATGATTTCATTTTTCTCACCCTCGTATTTTGTGGAGTTCAAATAGAAACTTTTCCCAAGACAAGTTGATAACCTACTATTCTCTCATGCTCAACTTTCCATAAACCATATAAAAAGTGGGTAAAAATGTGTTTTTGTAATTGACTTTAAGTGTAAGTATGCAAAGTCACCTTCTTTAGACTCATGGAAAGCATACTTGGAGCAATTTCAATCACAACAAGACAATGGAGAAAATAGATACTTCTTCCTATTTCCATATAGTTTTGATTCCATCTCCTAGGTCTCTATTTTGAGATATTTTCATTCTAATATTATTTCTATTTTTTCTATTTCTATTTCATTCTATATAGGTTAGGAATAGTTTATTTGGTGTGATGACATCTATTCCAAGCAGTGTCCCTAAATTTGTATGGATCAATGTCATGAGAAATTATAGCTAACAGTTAAATCTGTAATCCTGCAAATTCTCATATATAATGGTGGGTATTTATTTGTAATAAAAATAGTAGTTAATTAGAATGCTTTGTTAGAACAACTCATTGAGAGATTGTTTCATTCTCTGTATTCGTATTATCAACACTTAGTATAGTGCCTAGCACATAGTGGGATAGCAGAAATCTAATAAATGTTTGTTGATTGATAATTAATTAGTTGATGAAGAATCACAAGTTTCTGGCATATTTCATCTCCAATATCATCAACCTCTTGTTCTCATCTTTTTTATTAGGGGTTCAGGTATAAATGCTGCAAAGATGAGTCACTTTCCTGCTATTATTCTTTTATAATTAAAGTTCCACAACTTATTGCACAGGTGGATAAAATAGCTGATTTAGTTGAGTAAAAATATTGGGAAGTAAACTCATTCTCTGAAATCTCCCTGAAAACAGCCTCAATACAACTGTAGAAGACAAGACAGCAGGAATGATATGCACCTTATCCTATTCTCACGTGATTTTGATCTCCTGAGCTAGGTCTCTATATTTTAAAAAGGTTTCATTCCATATACCTTAGATATTACAAGTTTTGATTTTACACTCTTTAAAACAGTGCTCTTAAGTTCAAAAAAATAACAACAAAGTTTTATCTGGCAAAGTTGAATGATCCAGTTCTAGCACAATTTATTGTCAGAGCTTTCCAGAATATTTTGAAGTCTGCATTTGTAGTAAGGAAATTTGCCATTTCTCAATCCCTGATCAATCATCCTTTTGATGTTTAAATTCTAGTCACCAGGTCATGTCTTGCTAGGTACTTGGCAGGTGCTAATTCCACAGCATACAGTGAGGTGTTACATAGCTTCTATAATTTCCTTATACATTCTATATTAATCACTATGTCTGAGTTCTTTAAGGAAAACTCTTGTGGTTTCAGGTTCTTCTTTTTTTTGACATGATTTTGACTATGTTCATGCACATATATCTGTCATCCATTGGGGGTCTTTTTATACAGACAGATCTTCATCACTTTAAAAGGTCTATGCACAATAAACTACTTCTGGTTGTATTTAACAAATACAGCAGCATGTACCTTGATGTGAATCTTGATTGTTGCTTAGTGAACTAAAGTCTGCTTGTTCCAAAAGTATTTCTGAAGATTTCGTTTACTTGTTTATCATATGCTTAAAAATGTCTGCTAATCTTTTTCCCTTTTGATGTAGAAGTCTTCATCTTGCTAGAGCTACTAGAGGGTCCTATGAGTGAGTGGTCATGCCACGTTTCATTAATATTGTACAGATTTTGATTAAAATTCCTTTCCAGAGCTGACATGTCCCATTTTACAGTTCCACAACTGTACTTTGATTGGTATCATGTACGTATTGTTTAAAGCATATTAAGGGGCTCAGTGGATAGAGTATCAACCATGGAGTCAGGAAGGCCTGAGTTCAAACTGAACCTCAGAAATTTACTAGCTGTGTGACCCTGGCCAAGACACTTAACCCTATTTACCTCAGTTCCTTACCTATAAAATGAACTGGAGAAGGCAATGGCAAATTGCTCCAGTATCTTTGCCAAGAAAATACCAAATGGAGCCATGAAGAAATCAGACATGATTGAAATGACTTAAGAACAGCAAATTCCCATCTAGACACTCTGCAATCCAGCCATATTTGCCTTCTGGGTTTTCCTCATAGGTAACATTTAATCTCCCATCACTGTGTCTTTTCATTGGTTATCCTCCATGACTGAAGTGCATTCACTTTTCAGCTGTGCCTCTTGGAACCCCTTCTTGCCTTCAAAAATTTGAATGATAGCATAGAGATCCATAAAGATATTGAAAGGCTAGAGCCTTAGGTTGAATCTAATAAGATGAATTTCAAAAAAGATAAATGTAAAGTCAGACACCAGGGTATAAAAATTCAATTTTCTATGAATAGAATGAAGACATGGTTAGACAACAATTTGTCTGAAAAAAAGATATGGGGAGCTTAGTATGTGACAAACTCAACATAAGTCTATAGTGTGATACAACAGTTAAAAAAGTTAATTAATGTCATCTTGTACTATGTGAAAAGAGGCATAGTTTCTAGGAACATGATGATGATAGTTTTACTATACTCTGTCCTAGTCTGGCCACATTTAGAGTGTTGCATTCATTTCTGTGTAAAACAGTGTAAGAAGGACACTGATAAAAGAGAAATAATCCAAAGGAGTTTAAACAAGATAGTAAAGGGCTTCAGGTTGCTGTAATATAAGGAATGGTTGAAAGAAATGGGAATGTTTAGCTTGGAGGAAAAGGTGAATCAGAAGATGAGACAGCTATCTCCAAGTGCTTGGAGTATTGTCATTTGGAAGAAGAATTTGACCATGCTGATTGACCCTAGGATTCTGATTTGGTTTGTTCTGCTTGTTCTTGGAAGGAAGAAGCAGGATCAATGGGTGAGAGTTGCAAAGAGGAAAATTTAGACTTACTATCAAGAGAACAAAACAAAACAAAACAAAACAAATTTCTTAACAATTAGAGCTATCCATTAGTGGTATGGCTGTTCTCAAAATATGGTGAATTTTCCCTCACTAGAAATCTTCAAGCAGAGGCTGGAGGCATGTGAAAGTGGGGATCCTTTCATGTATGAGTTGGATTCAGTGGCCTTTTAGTTCCCTTCCAGTTCTCAAATTATGTGACTCTGAGAAGACTAGTTTAAGTTCTTTCTGTATGAGGCCTTTCCTAGTCCCCTAGACTCTAGGTAGTACCTCCCTGTCACCCTACTCCAGAAAGGTTAACTTTTATCTGTTTTTAATGTATTTTCATATGTCCACATATTCCCTTCCATTAGAATGTAAAATACTTGAGACCAGAGACTATTTCATTGCCTTAGCCCTAGCACAGCATTTGACATATAATAGGTACTTAATAAATGCTTCTCAATGAACTGATTGAAAATACCCCCTAAATTTCTTAAAAAGCAGGTTATTTTAACAAGCAGCTTCATTACTGTAAGTATTCAGAATAGACTTAACATGGGCCTGGTAAAAATGGAGACTCACTCCTATTATAGTTCTTTACCTTAATTTCGCAGTCATCAGGAGTTCTGGGTTATCCAGTACTGGGAGTGTTTTGGAGTCCATTCCAACACACTTGAAAGAGAAGATTCTAAAATTTTCAGTTTGAATCTTTACACATCAGAAATGGTAAATGCTATGAATAAAGAAGTAGTTTATTGTTTTGTTCATTTCTAGGATTGAGAAAACAGTTAAGAAAATGATGCAGACTAAATTTAAAGATGTGTCATGCATGTTTTTTTCCCCAGAAAACAGTTCTTAAGCATTTACCAGAACACTCATTCCTATACTTCTGTTTCCAAAACGACTGCAGTTGTTAAATGAAGGTAATGATATCTGACCAGGTCTGTGATTTCATAAGCATAGGGAACTACTGGTGAAAATTCCTTTGGTCAACATAAATGGGCATCTTTTCTTATGTCCATAGTCCTAGAGGGACTATCTGCCTTTGGTTGCACAGCCAAGTGGGACTTAAGCCCAGATCTTTTGGACTTCAAGGCCAGTTTGGTCTACTCTGTCTTGCTATCTCTCATTCTATCATGCAAATTTGACTATTCATCACAATTAAAGGATCATTGTATTGCAATGGCAGAATGAATGTGTCAGAGTGCTTCCTGGTGGTGAATTTCTTAATCATATCATAACCAAATAGAACCTCTTAAAGCAAAAGTATCAGCAGAAGACAAGTACGAGGTGGGGGGAAAATTACAAGTATTTGGGTTTATCTGTATGATATTTTACTCATGGAATGGCATGCAATTGGTTTAGAGAAGATATATCTACTTTCATTCATATTTGTTAGAAAGACCATAAATACAGAGTGTTGATAAATGGCAGTGTGTAAGTATTTGGGGAGATTTGGGGTGCTGTAGGGTTTGGTGTTAAGTTCTTGTCTTCTGTAACATCTGGATTATTGATGGTAAGCATTAATGATCTGGAAGAAAGCACACAGCATGTTAATAAAATCTGCAGATGTTACAAATTTGGGAGCTGTTGCACACACCAGGGAACAAAAAAGTAATACAAATGGATCTAATGAGATTACAAATGTGGGAGGGGGGAAAAGAAAATTAAATTCACTTTTTTAGTAGTGGAACTAATCAATCAAGGGGAAAATAATCCAAAACAGGTTCACTGAACAAGTCTGAGCACCAACTTGGGACATTGTCATCTTAAATGAGAAATCAAAGTGCTGCGAGATAATGACTTAGGTCAGAGTTGACCATGTATAATAGATTCATTTCAGCTGATTGCTGCCATGCATCACCATTTCATCTCTTGGAGAAAACAGGCCATGCTGTGACCACAGTGGTCAAAAGGGGCAAGGTATTGATAAATACTGAAATGGACCTGTGATTTCATTGATTGAGAGTTTCCTCCTATAATTTAGATGGAAACTTATCCATGCCTGCCTACCTGTGTAACTCTCATCCGTGTCTTCCCAAAAGTTAGCCACAGGGAGTTCTACTCATTGTGCTGAAGACTATCCTTGACATCTGCTGATATCTTGAGAGTACCACTGGGCATTTTGGCCCTCTGTTTTTGCCCTATGACCAAGTCATTTTTTCTTTCAATCATACAATTGCTTGATGACATCCTTTATTTTTGTGTTTTCTTAGAATTTCTCACTGTTTACATTGCAATCTAATCATATCTACTATATACCTATTCTTTGTCCACTACAGGTTGCCTAGTTTTATTTCTTCAGAGAAACTAGGAATTTCAGGGTTTGCTCCCATATAGAAACACTGGTAAAATACTTGTGTTGAATATATGGGCATTTACTATCATGGGATGCATGGTATCAAGAAATTTCCTGAAAGCAATTCAGCCTGAAGCCCAGTTCGTTGGCTATCTGTATTGTCTGTCTTAGATGTATGTACCATTGGACAGGCTCTTTGGGTGTCCATTTAGATGCATGTTGAAATAAGTGCAATGGGCAATCTTCATCCATATGGTCTATACTGTGTAGATGGATAAGATAAACTCATTTGCATTGTCACAGATCTCTTCCAGGAGGCTCTGCCTTGTCTTTGGGTTTGATGACATTACCCCAACATCAAACACAAACACTAGCATCTGGAAAACCTCATCATCTCCCAGGAAACACTCTTCAATCTGTATTTTGTGTTGGATATCCTCCATAACAGTGGAGAATTCTTTTGGTGAGCATATGCTTCCTATTTCATGCCTTGTCTCACACACACACACACACACACACACACACACACACACACACACAATACCTATATACATGCATGTACATAAATGCATATATGTATATATCAGTACTGTATATAAATGTGTAGATGTTTTACATATTACATTATGAGTGTATGTATATGTATGTATATACATGTATGTGTATATGCATGTGTATACATAAAGCTTTGTGTGTGTATACATATACATATACATACATACATATATACATATATATATATATATATATATATACATACACACACACATTTATCCCTTGTACATTATGACTTTGCTCATCACAACTTTGCTGTATTGTGGATGGCCATGAGAAATTTAATGGGAATTTTGAGGAGTTTTGTGGAAGCTGCAGACAACATGAGAAGACCAGCAGACAACACAGAAAAAGTTTAGGATCTCAGAAATGCATAAAACATGTGTATTTCCTTGTATAATATCCATATACTTTATCTTTTTTTACCAAAATAATTCAGACTTCTTCTCTGGTACAAAGGGAAAGCCAAAAAATTGTATGCAGATTTTACAGATTGTGGAGGAACTGTACCCCTAACCCTTGCAATCTGGAAGGGATAATTATGCATGTATCACACATGTTATGTATGACAATAAATAAATAAAAATTCTGAAGAACTGGTGGGTCAAAGAACAAATTATAAAAACAATAGGAAATTTCATTAAAAAAGGTAATAATGAAACAACATACAAAACATAGATAACTCAGCTAAAGCAGAATTTTTATATCTTAATTATTTCAGCAACAAAAGAGAAAGAATAAATCAGCAAATTGGCTCACAATTAAAAATAAACTTGGACAGCAAATTAGAAGTCCCCAAGAAAGCAACAAAGTCAAAATTCAAAAAATTAAAGAGATTAATAAAATTGAAAGCAAAAAGATGATTAAATTTGTAAAACTAGTTGTTCTTTTTACAAATAGCAAGTCTGTTTTTAAAAGAAAAAGAAGAAAACCAAATTGTCCATATCAGAAGTAAACAAAGATGGTGTTCATGATATAGATGTATGAGGCTTCTATATAATTTATAAGTCTTTGGCTTCTCTCATTTCTTTCTCCTGAATCATATTTTTCCTTATATTTCTCCCAATTATCATCATTTTTCACTTTGCATTGAAGTTATGGAGTATTAAGACATGTTGATTTGATTAAGGGCATGACAACTCTTGAATTCTTCATAAAATTTCTCTTGTGAAACAACAAATTCTGCTTAATAATTTGCAAGTATTTTTACAATGGGTACTTATCATTATCACTGCAGTACAATATATGCCATGAAATATTTCTTATAGCTTTGGGGTATATGATAAAACCCACTCCATTATTTTCTTTCTTTGCCTCCCTAAGGAGTGCCTGAATGTCCTCCTTCCATTTAATCACAGCTCCCTTCTTTCTTCTGGTTTTGGGCATGACAAGAATGTCAAGATTGATATGACTGAGCTCCTCCAGCAATATGTTTATTCTTAGTCATTGGAAAAGTATCTTGTATATAATGTACCAAGAGTCAGATTCAAATTTGTTGAGCCTAAAAACCATGTGATCTTTGGCATCCTCTGTCCCATTTCCCACCACTGCCATGGCACAAGAAGAAGGAGACCATGCAACACTTATATATTGTCTATTTGAACACATGTATATGTATGTGTATGTATGTATATATATATATGTATGTGTTTATGTATGTGTGTGTGTGTGTGTGTGTGTGTATTCTTTGTTCCATGAGTTCTGTAAATTGTAGGAACATTACTAGTACTTATTGAATAAATGAATGAATTGTGAGAAGGATCTAACAATATTGTGCACAATTGCTATAAGAATTCCCTTCTAGGCTATGGGTTCATCATCCCATTGACATCCCAATCCTTCCTTTCTCCAGTGCCAGAAACTTAGAATGTGAGGATTAAAGTGCTCCAGAGATCATTTAATTTAGCATTCTCATTTCACAGATGATAAAGCTGGGGCCCAGAGACCTTTTTCTCTGAGGTTATATTGCTAACAAATAATAGTACCACAGGGGCAGTTTGGAGACACAGTGAATAGAACACCAGGCCTGAGAATCAGAAAGACATAAATACAAATCCAGCCTCATACACTTAGTAGCTGTGTGATCCTGAGCAAGTCACTTAGCTCTTTTTACCTCAGTTTCCTCATGTGCAAAAATGAACCAAAGAAGAAAATGGCAAACCACGACATTATCTTGGTCAAGAAAACCCCAACTGAAGAGTTAAACCTGATTAAAATGACTAGACAACACTCACAATAATAGAAACACAACTAGAACCCAAGTTTTCTCATTCCCTCTCCAGTGTGCCTTCAACTATTCCATGTTACCTGCCAAACTCTTTTAAAAGTCACTTCCCAATAGCCAAATATAATGGCCTTTTCTTTTTCAGTGCTCAACCTGTTTGAGTTCCTTTCCATTTTTTGAACATGGCTGGCCACTTCCTCCTGCACAATACTTTCTTTTCCCTCTGCTTCCAAAACACCATTGTCTCTTGGGGACTCATAAAAAAGCCAAAGTAGGAGGAGGGAAAAATTTATGACCAAACAAGAAATAGAGAACATTATGAAATGCAAAATATATCATTTTGGTTACATTAAATTAAATGAAACCAAGATTAGAAAGGAAGCAGAAAGCTGAGAAACATTTGATAGAGGCCTGATAAAGGCCTCATTTCTAAACATATAGAGAACTGAGTCAAATCTATAGCAATATAAGTCATTCCCCAATTGATAAATGGTCAAAGGTTATGAATAGGAAGTTTTTGGATGAAGAAATTAAAGTTATGTATTGTCATATGAAAAAATGCTCTAAATCACTATTGATTAGAGAAATGCAAATTAAAACAATTCTGAGGTACCATATCACACTTATTAGATTGACTAATATGACAAAGCAGGAAAATAATAAATGTTGGAGATGATATGGGAAAATTGGAACACTAATGTGAACTGATCCAAGCATTCTGGAGAACAATTTGGAACTATGCCCAAAGGGTTATAAAATAGTGCATGCCCTTTGATTCAGCAATACCAATATGAGGTCTGTATCCTAAAGAGATGATAAAAAAGGTAAAATAATGTACATGTACAAAAACCTTTTCATGGTGGCAAAATATTGGAAATTGAGGAGATGCTCATCAATTAGGGAATGGCTGAACAAGCTGTAATATATGAATCTAATGAAATACTATTGTTCCTTTAGAAACAGTGAGTAGGTGGATTTCAGAAAAACCTGGAAAGATTTGCATGAACTGATACTGAATGAACTAGGCAGAACCGGGAGAACACTATACACAGTAACAGCAACATTATGTGATGATTGACTTTGTTACTTAGGTCTTCTAAGCAAATATGATGATCTAAGACAATTCCAAAAGACACATGATACAAAATGCTATTCCCATTAAGAGAAAGATCTATGGAACCTGAATTTAGATATAAGTATACTATTTTCTCTTTCTTTTGTTGTTTTTTCTTTTTCATAGTTTTTCCCCTTTGTTCTGATTCTTCTTTCACAACATGACTAATGTGGAAATATGTTTAATATGTTCATACATGTATAGCCTGTGTCAGATTGCACGGTCTCTTGGTGAGGGAAACGGGAAAAATTTAAAACTCAAAATCTTATAAAATCAAATGTTGAGATCAGGAGGGTAGAGCCAAGATGAGAGAGTAATAGCAGGGACTTGCTTGACCTCTACCCCAAACCCCTGAAAATACATATAAAAACAAATTCTAGAGCAGTAGAAGCTACAAAATGACAGACTGAAACAAATTTCCAGCATAAGACAATCTGGAAAGTTGACAGGAAAGGTCTATTGTACCTGGCAGGGTGAGGAACACAGTCCAGCATGGGCTGTGCTGGCACAGATGGGGCTAGAGCAGACATTAGGGGACTGATTCACTGGCAGCAGCAGTGGTTTCCAGACTTCTCAACCCATAAACACTAAAGACAAATTCAAAAGTCAGTGGGAAAGGTCTCTCACCTTGAGGAGAGATGAGAGTGGTCTGGTCCCAGTCCCAGCCTTAGCCTTAGGACTGCAGCAGCACCTACAGACAGTGTGGGAATTGAGCAATGGATTAGAGGGGGATTTCAGGGATCTCTTTGCTGTCTCTGAGACAGGATTCTCTTGCTTTGCCCATGCTTGGATCTGGGTAGCAGTCCTGGGGTGAGGAGGAGTGCTGGCATGGCAGAGTTTGTGGTGGCAGTGAAGAGGGAATCCTCCTCACATTTCCAAGGCAGAAAACAGTGCTTGGGATTGCTCGCAGACCAAATACACCTTCTGCTTAATAAAAAACTCAAAAGTCAAGTAATTGGCTGGGAAATGAGAAAAGAGCAGAAAAAAAATCAGACTAAAGAATCTTATTTCCTTGGAGGCAAGGAACATCAAAACATACAACCAAAAGAAAGCCACAAAGTCAAAGCTCCAACATCAAAAGCCTCCAAAAAAAATAGGAATTGGCCATAGACAATGGAAGAGCTCAAAAAGGATTTTAAAAGTCCAGTAAGAGAAGTAGAGGAAAAATTGGGAAGAGAAATGATAGTGATGCAAGAAAATCATGAAAAATGAGTCAACAGCTTGCTAAAGGAGACTGAAAAAAATACTGAAGACAATAACACCTTAAAAAAGTAGACTAACCCAAATGGCAAAAGAGGTCCAAAAAGCCAATGAGGAGATGAATACCTTAAAAAGCAAAATGAGCCAAATGGAAAAGGAGGTTCAAAAGCTCACTGAAGAAAAAAAGAACTCCTTCAAAATTAGATTGGAGAAAATGGAAGCTAATGACTTTATGAAAAATCAAGAAATTATAAAACAAAACCAAAAGAATATAAAAAAAATAGGAGACAATGTGAAATATCTCATTGGAAAAACAACTAACCTAGAAAATAGATCCAGAAGAGATCATCTAAAAATTATCAGGCTACCTGAAATCCATGATCAAAAAAAGAACCTAGACATCATCTTTCAAGAAATTATCAAAGAAAACTGTTCTAATAGAGGGTAAAATAGAAATGGGAAGAATCCATCAATCACCTCTTGAAAGAGATCCCAAAATGAAAACTCCTAGGAATGTTGTAGCCAAATTCCAGAGTTTCCAGATCAATGAGAAAATATTGCAAAAAGCAGAAAGAAACAATTCAAGTATTGTGTAAACACAATTGTGTTTACACAAGTATTGTATAACAAAAAGATTTTGCAACTTCTACACTAAGGGATCACAGGGCTTGGAATATGATATTCCACAGGTCAAAGGAGCTAGGAATAAAACCAAGAATCAGCTACCCAGTAAAATTTAGTATAATACTTCAGGGGGAAAATTGATATTCAGTGAAATAGAGGACTTCCAAGCATTCTTGATGAAAAAACCAGAGCTGAATAGAAAATTTGACTCTCAAATACAAGAATCAAGAGAAGCATTAAAAGGTAAACAGGAAAGAGAAATCATAAAGGATTTTTAAAAGTTGAAATGTTTACATTCTGTTATGGGAATCTAAAGATCTTCCCTGCTCCTATGCCCTTTGATAGGCTTAAGTGACTCTGAGAACCTTCCCTCATTTGAAAATATACTCTGCTCCCTAATAGGCTGAATGTGGTCACATGGAGCTTGTGGCAAGAGACTTGTTTTTCAGGAATGCCCACACCTTATTACTTTGTGATTGGGCAGTTGGTCAAGAGGGTTGTGACATTCTCTGATCCAGGAGAAGGCTATATATATCCTGATGTGAATTTTTGCTTTGGGGCTCACTTTGGAAAGAGTTATGTGATTTGGCCAGAGACTCTGGCCGTTGAGCCCCGCCGGCTTTGAAAACCCAGATGTTGGTGCTTCCCTCTCTGGTAACTAACTAGGTATGGATGTAATGGTCAGCCAACTGGAAGCCTGTCTGCTGATCTGTTTATTTGTCTGCTTGTAATTTCTGTTTGTATTCTCTGAAGTTCAGGGTGTTGACTTTTCCCCCTGAACTAAGTAAATGATATATGTTTAATTGATTAAAGTAAGATTGTTAACCCATTTGAGTTGCTTTCCTTTAGAAAAGCAGATCTAGCCCAAAGATCCCAGTTTTGGGGATAAGAATTCGCCATTTGACAAAAACTGCTGGGAAAATTGGAATATAGTATGGCAGAAACTGGGCATAGACTATCATCTAATGCCGTACACCAAAGTCAAGTCTAAGTGGGTGCACAATCTAGGTATAAAGACTGATACTGCGGATAATCTAGGGAAACAAGGAATAGTCTACCTGTCAGATCTATGGAGTAGAGAAGACTTTATGAACAAGGAAGAGTTAGAGAGCATTATAAATGCAAAATGGATAATCTTGATTACATTAAATTGAAAAGTTTCTTTACAAACAAAGCCAATGTAACAACAATTAAGAGGGAAGTGGGAAATTGGGAAAGAATTTTTACAACCAGTGTCTCTGATAAAGGCCTCATTTCTAAAATATACAGGGAATTAAGTCAAATCTATAAGAATACAAGTCATTCCTCAATTGATAAATGGTCAAAGGATATGAACAGGAAATTTTCAGAGGTAGAAATTAAAGATATCTATAAGCATATGAAAAAATGCTCTAAATCACTATTAATTTGAGAAATGCAGATCAAAAGATCTTTGAGGTACCACATCTCACCAGTCAGATTGGCTAAGATGACAAAACAGGAAAATGACAAATGATGGCGAGGATGTGGAAAAATTGGAACACTAATGTATTGTTGGTGGAGCTGTGAACTGATACAACCATTCTGGAGATCAATCTAGAACTATGCCCAAAGGGCTATAAATAATTGCATACCCTTTGACCCAGTAATA
>CM053580.1:466008585-466065906 GCA_028627135.1 Pseudochirops cupreus
ATATGAATGTAATGGAATATTATTGTGCTATAAGAAATGGAGAGGAGATGGTCTTCATATTCACCTGGAGAGGCATATACAAACTGATGCTAAGTGAGAAGAGCAGAACCAGGAAAAATTTGTACACAATCACAGACACATCGTATGTGTGATGACCAACTTTGATAAACTGGACTCTTCTCAGCAATGCACAGGTATAAGACAACTCTACAAGTCTCAGGATGGAAGGAGATATCTACATTCAGAGAAAGATCTAGAAAGAACAGAGTTTAAATGGAGACTGAAGAAATCTACATGCTAGCATTCTCTTTTTATGTTTGGTTTTCTTTCTGTTTCCCATTTTTCACTCCATTGGTTACAACCCTTATATACAACCAGACTATTGTACAATGTGAAAGCATTTGCAGATCCTGTACTTGATTGCGTGCCGCCATGGGGGGGGAGGGGGAAGGGAGGGGAGAAAATTTGAAACTCAAGGGATTATGGAACTGAATCTTGTAAACTAAAAGTAAATAAACAAGTCAATTGAAAAAAAAAAAAAGAAAAGCAGATCTAAGAACCTGTGCTAGCGGCCATCCTGGGTATGCTAGGGTTCTTGCTGCTACACATTGCTACACAGAAAGATGATATTTATAACTCATGAGACCTTTCTCAGTATTAGGGTGGTTGGAGTGAATACACACACACACACACATATGCACATATACATATGTGTACATGTACGTATATGTATGTATGTATTATATATAGATGGAGGGCACAGGGGAGCTGAATATGAAGGGATGATATCTTAAAAGTAAAATTAAGTGTTGAGAGGAATGTACTGGGAGAAAGAGAAAGGGAGAGGTAAAATGTAGTAAATTATCTTACATAAAAAATTCAAGAAAGTGCTTTTACAATGGAGGGGAAGAAGGGGAGGTGAAAGGGAATAAGTGAACCTTACTCTCATCAGATTTGGCTTAAGGAGGGAATAACATATACACCTAATTTGGTATGGAACTCTATCTTACCCTACAGGAATGCAAGGGGGGAAGGATATAAGAGAGGGGGATAATGGAAGGGATGGGAGATTGGGGGAAGGGGTATTCAGAAGCAAACACTTTTGAGGAAGGACAGGTCAAAGGAGAGAATACAATAAATGGAGGATGGGACAGGATAGAGGGAAATATAGTTAGTCTTTCACAACATGGCTATTATGGAAGTATGACTATTGTCATAGTATATCTATTATGACTATATATGTATAACCTATATCAAATTGCTTGCCTTTTCAATGAGGGTGGAAAGGGAGAGAGGAATGGAGAGAATGTGGAATTGAAAGTTTTAAAAATGAATGTTAAAAATTGTGTTTACATGCAACTGGGAAATAAGATATACAGGTAATGGGGTATAAAAATCTATCTTTTCCTACAGGAAAATAGAAGGGAAGGGAATAAGAGATGGGTGGAGTGATAGAAGAGAGGGCAGATTGGAGGAAGGGGTAATCAGAATGCATGCTGTCTTGAAGTGGGGGGAGGGAAGAGATGGGGAGAAAATTTGGGTTTCAAAATCTTGTGGAAGTGAATGTTGAAAAGTAAAAATAAATAAATTAATAATAAAAAGCAAACGCTGAAAACTAAAAATACTTTTTTTTTAAATCCAGAAAAAGAGAAACTCAAAAGAAAAAAAAAAGCATAAGAAAGCATAAAGTGAATTTTTTTTAAAGTAATAGAAAATGTAGGTGAAGGTATACAATAGGAATGAGAAGAAAGTAAAGTTTAAAGGTAAATGTAGGGCAGTAACTAGAAGAGAAAACATAACTATCAAGGGAGAATGAGGAGTTGAGGACAACACTGAGGTTTTACTCTCTAGGATGTCATAATCTTTTCCTTGATTCAGTTTTATGACTAACCTCAGTATTAACCTCAACTCCTCATTCTCCCTTATTCCACAGATTTAATCAGTTGCCATATCTTGTTATTTCTATTTCTACACATCTCTTACATATCTATATCAGATAGATAGATAGAGATAGAGATCTATAAATATCCAAATAGTTATAGATATGGATGTATATCCCTTTCTCTTTATTCACACAGCCACAAATTGAGTTCAGGCTCTTATCGTCCACAATAATTTTTGTTGTTCAGTTATTTCAGTCATGTCTGATTCTTTATGACCCGATTTGGGGTTTTCTTTGCAAAGATAATGGAGTGGTTTGTCTTTTCCTTTTCTTGCTCATTTGACAGATTAGAAAACTGAAGCAAATGGATCACACAGGATCACACAGCTAGTAAATATCTGAGGCTGGATTTGAACTCAGATCTTCCTGACTCCAGGCCCAGCACTCTAATCCACTGTGTCACCCATATTTATACAACACTTTAGGGGTTGCAAGTCATTTTACAAATATTTCCTCATTTGTTCTTCACAATAACCCTAAGTGAATGTTCTATTGTTACCCTCATTTTACAGATGAGAAAACTGAGGCAAAAAGAGAGTAAGTGACTTTTTCAGAGTCATCTATCTAATAAGTTTCTGAGGCTGGATTTGAATTCACTTCTTCTTGACTCCAGATTCAATGCTCTATCCACTGAACCATCTAGTCATGGACCATTGTACTTGTGAAGTAGACTTTTTCAATAGCCTCCTCATTGGTCTCCTTGCTCCAATCTCTTCCCACTCCAATCAATCCTGCCAATAACTTCCAAAGTAAGTTTCCTGAGTCACAGAGCTAAGCATGTCACTACCCCTAGCCAACAGCCTCCGGTGGCTTCCAATGACCAGTTGGTGGTTATGGCGGGAGCCACAGAGTTTTCCTGCTTCTATGCCAACATCTTGGCTCCGCCCCCCCAATTACCAGTTAGTTCAGTTGTGACCTGTTTGACCTTTAAAGATCTTCACAACTCTCTCCCTTCTTGTCTTTCCAGAATTCTTTCACATTACTCTCCTATATGTATTCCATGGTCCTACCATACTAACCTAACTGTTCATCCTCATACATAGTACTCTATTTCCAACATCCACTGACTTATACTGGCAGTCTCTACCCATTCTAGAATGCTTTCTTGGGTTTCCATCAGGCTTCAACACAAAAATCTTCTGCAAAAGGCCTTTCCCGTCCACTCCCACTACCAGAGCCTTCCCTCTGATTTCAGTTATCCTGTACGTGTATTACATATACAACTGTTTTGCATGTTGTCCCCCATCAGAATTTGAATTCCTTGAGGAGCTCACCTTCCCCTCCTGTAGGAGGCCTTTTCCTCCCCTTTTGTCTTTCCTTCTCTTTCTATTCCATATTTATCTTATATATACTGATTTAAGTACAAGCTGGGACCCTATTAGACTGCAGTTTCCTTGAAGGCAATGTCTTTTTTTGCTTTATCTTTCTTTCCTCATCACTTGGTATAGGGCCTAGCACATAATAAGGATTAATTGGGAATTGATGCCTGAAATAAGTAATGGATACTATTAAGGACCTAATTGCCCATGATGAATTCAAAATTTGAGCCTCATTTGAAGTACACCTTTGGATACTCAAACTAGAACTAGACAGTGTGATTGCCCAGCAACTGCTAGTGATCTCTAACAGTTCATAGAAAATGGGAGGGGAGCCAAAGGATTGGAAAAGTAAAAAACATTTTCCCAATTTTCAAAAATTTAAAAGAATGGATTCTGCCTACTCTCAGCCAGTGAGCTTGAATTTGATTCTTGGTAAAAACTCTATAATGCACTATGTTTAAAAGGAATGGTAAATGAACACCCCAAAACGGAAGCAGTAATCTCAAAGTTCTAGAATGGCTTCATCAAAAGAAAGTAATGCTAGATTAATCTCATTTTGTTGTCTAAAAAGCTTAATAAATGAGGAAGAAGATCAAGGAAATGCAGTATCTATGAAACCAAGAGTTTATAAAACATTTGACAAAGTCTTACACACTTCTTATAGAAAAGATGAAAAGAAATGCACTAAATAATAATTCATCTAGGTGAATTTAGAACCAGTTGAGTGGGTACAATCCAATTTGGAAGGAGGTCTTTCCCAATGGAGGCCTTCAATGATGTATGCTTGACTGTTGCTTAACATTTTAATCAAATTTTTTTATAAAAGGAGGCATGGAATATTTATCAAATGGTCCAAAACTAGCAAGGTTAACTAATATGTCACTTAACATGGGTCAGGATTCACTCCAAAATTCAGTATTCTGTTGACTCTACTGATGAAATTTAATCAGAATAAATCAAAATAAATACAATAATCAGAATACAAATATATATATATATATAATGTAATGTCTTATTCTATTTTAAAAATTCAACTTTATAAGAGGAGTATCAGAGAAGTCTTTTATTAATCTGATGAGGTTTCCAATCAACTTGAGATTTTAGTGAGTAGACCTTTGTTTGGAAGAAATTGGGGGCAACTGTAGGCTTACAGGCCTTTTTGATAGCTATATCTTTCCTACCTTTTATGACTAAATGACTTGAGAAGACTTTTCTAATAGGTAAATTCACTTCTTTTCCTCTCACTCTCTTCTTAGCTTTTTACCTTCCGGGTTCTGACCTTAATACTCAACTGAAATTGCTTTATGCAAAGTAACCAACCATCTTTTCATTGCCAAATCCAATGACCTTTTCTTGGTCTTCATCCTTCTTGACCTCCCCTCAGTCTTTGATGTTGCCCATCACCCTCTTCTCTCTGAATATTCTCTTCTCTCTAGGTTTTTGGGATACCACCCTCCTGATTTTCCTCCTACCTATCTGACCATTCCCTCTCAGTCTCCATTGGAGGATCTTCATCTAGGTCATGCCCATGAGGCTCTTCTCTATGCCTTATTCTCACCATCATTTTTCTCATCAACATCTTTATCATGTAATAGCTAACATTTCTATAGCTCCTACTCCATGCCAAGCACTTGGCTAAGGGCTTTATTGATATGTCATTTTGTCTTCACAATAACCCTAGGAGTTGGGTGCTATTATTATCCCCATTTTTCAGATGAGGAAACTGAGACAAATAGGTTAAATCTCTTACACAGCATCACACAGCTAGTAAGTGTCCGAGGCTAGATTTCATCTCAAATCTTCCTGACTCCAGTCTCAGTACTCCATGGATTATACAAAATATATGCTCTATATTATTTCACTAGGTTATCTCCTCAGCTCCCATGGATTCAATTACCATCTCTTTGATGATGATTCTCAATTCAATTTATTTAATCCTTATCTCTCTTCTGACTTCCAATCTCACATTTCCGATTGCCTATTGGATAATCAAACTGGATTCCTATAGACATTTTAAATTCAATATGTCCAAAAATGCGCTCATTATCTTTTCTCCAAAACCCTTTCCCTTCCAAGCTTCTCTATTAACTGAGAGCCCAATTATCCTTCCAGTCCCTCAGGCTCTCAATCTAAATGTCATGCTTGACTCTTTTTTCTCTCTCAACCCCATATTCAATCTGTGACCAAGCTCTGTAGATTTTTACCTTCATAACATCTCTCATATACACTCTCCTCTCTTTTAACAGTGCCACCACTCTGGTATAGGCCCTCATCTCCTCCCATTTGGACTATTGCAATAAACTACTGGTTAACCAGCCTACTACATGTCTTTTCCAGCTCCAGTGTGTCCTCCACTCAGCCGTCAAAGGAATCTTCTCAAAGCACATGCCTGATCATATCACTCCTCTTCTCAATAATGTCCAGTGGCTCCCTATCACCTCCAGGATCAAATATAAAATTATTGGTTTGATGTTCAAAGCCCTTCATAATCTGTTTTCCCCCTGCCCCCCCCCCCCACCTTTCTGGTCTTCTTGTATCTTAATATATAAAAGGATGAATCTCCTCCTCACTCTCATCCCTACCCCCCAAAAATGTGCTCTTTGATACAGTGACACTGGCCTCCTTGTACAAATTTTCTCTGGCTATTCCCAATTCCTAGAATTCTTTTCCTCCTCACCTCTTTCTCTTTACTTTTCCAGCCTTCTTCAGTTCCCAGTTAAAACCCCAGAATCCCTCTTGAATCTAGTTATATTTCTCTAATAATTATTTTTTCTTTCTCCTGTACACAGCCGGTTTGTAGATTTGTTTGCATGTTTTCTCCCCCATCAGACTGTCTTTTGCCTTTCTTTTTATCATTAATGCTTAGCATGGTGCCTGGCAAACAGTAGGTGTGTGATAAATGTTTATTGACTAACTAACCCATAAGACAAAGAGACTTCAAGTTGGTTGGTGGACTGAGGCTCAGGAAGACAAACTCAGATTTATTAAAAAAAATGAACTTTAAGTTGATTTATTCTTTTTCTTGATCAGGCCATTTAGAAGGGAGACTGTGCTAGATTCTGTCCCCAGGCATGTCCCCTATTCACCCTGACCCCCAGATATCACTCCACCAGGAGAGGCTGATGGTGACTTGAATCATAAGCATATGGCAGCAGAAGACATATATTCACACATGGTCTGAAAGAGTATTTCATGGACAACATTCCTGAAACCTAAATTTTTGTCCCTGAGAACCCTAAATGTGATCCACTGAGAACCTTCCTCTGTTGTCATATAGTGGAAAGATGTCAAGATTTAGTCAGATGACCCAAGTTTAATCCTTGACCTGTATCTTACTCCTTGTATGACCCTAAATCAGCCATTTCTCCCTCTATATTTCAGTTACTTAACCTGTAAAATGGAAGGGGTAGATTAGATGATCTCCAAGGTCCATTCAAACTTGAAACCTGTCATCTTATATCTCACCTTCTTTCCATCCTCTGGTACTCAATAAAACCTTCAGTTTTCTCCTGAAGACATTGAGTCTCTTGGAATCCTCTTCAGGGTTTACTGATCTTTTCCTCACATTTCCAACACAGAGCCAGGAAGAAGATGTATTTTGCCCTTCATTTCCACCATTGTTTGGGCAACTGTCTCCTTTTGAATTCAATCCAGTTCATGAGATCTTTGTTGCTATCATCTCTCGACCTCTACCTAAATTACTCTCCCTCCTCCTTAGCTAGTTCTATACCTCATTACTCTCTCATCTTCCTTTACCCCCTAAAAATACCTTGGTCCCTAGCTTCCCAACCTTCACAAATCCCATGATCTCTGAGAGGAGTAATAATGTCCTTAATCTATGCCCTCCCCAATAGCTCAGCTGAATTTGTCCCAGATTTTTTCCTAGTTTTGGCTCTGAAGTAAAAAATTAGATATTTCAAAATAAGCTCGAAGCTATAACAAATTGAAGACTACAATGGCTATTGATGCAATTACAAAGTTTTCAGCTTTCTATATTTTCATATTTATTCCTCTCACTTTGATCTACTCTATTTACTTTTTATTTAAACACTGAAATGTGTCAATATAAATCCTTGCAATGTGAGACGAACTGGCAGGGGTAATTTAACTTTAAGTTATAAAAATTGTAAAGAAAGGGACTATTTTTACATTTCTCAAAACTTTGATGGACTATTTTACTGAGTGACAGTCAATGGAAGCAGATGAGCAAGGCAACGTGATTAGACAACCACAAACATAAGGAGCTGTTGAATTTCTCAACCCCATGGGCAACAGAAATGGCAGAGCAGATTTTTGGGAAATTTTACACATTAGTACATAAACAGTCTGTCAAGAAATCACACTTTTCAGATGTCTACCTCCTACAGTCTTCAAGACATTAAAAAAAATCATAAATGTGATTTGCAAAGAAGTTTCCTAGTCTCAATATACAATGATTGTCATCACAAGCCAAATCCAGGAATATCAAGAGAAAAATTAAATTTTGAAAGATTTTTGGGAGAAAAAACCTGGCAGCAGGTTATGTACTACTAGATATTTTAAATATATATAACACCAGGGCTCTCAGGGAGATTAAATGTTGCTAGAGATCTTAAATATGCTAAGTTGGAAGCACAATTTCTAAAAACAACATAGGGAAAAGGTATATTTAAAAGAGCGCAAGAAGGGGACAGAAGTAGAGGGAAAGGACATGGGGACAGTCAGATTATAAAGTGGAGTGGTAGTTCAGAAGCTCAGTAAAAGGACACAATATAATGAAACTGATCTTACAAAAAAAAGAGTGATAATGTAGTCAGCTAGGAAGATAATTAGACTAGCAAGGTGATAATGGTATGCGTTGTATGAAGGCAAACTTCGAAGAGTTGAATGGAAATGAAGAAAACTAAAAAGTGAGAAAACCCTCTACCACTGACCCAATGTGTGGTAAACAGTTGAAAACAAACATGGGAAAAGTAAATTCCTTGCAAAGAATAATAGGCAAGGTTCTGTCTTCCACCAAGCTTCCTTGTTGAGGTGAAGTGACATTCCTCCCCAGCCCTGGAGTTTATGTTTGGGTAGAATCTATAGAAATTGTGCTTACATGGAAAAGGAAATTGTGGGTTTTCTGGTATTTATCATTGGAAAGAGGGCCCTTTCCTATCATGCAAGTTTCCTCTCTTTCTTTTTCCTGAGTGGACTTGAGGGATTCTTATGAGTAGGGATTGAAGTTCAAGCTCTCTACTTCAGTCTCTTAAATGTTTGGCTGGGCTGTCAGCCAAGTATTTCTTCTTTTTCCTCTACCCAGTTCTCACAGTCCTTGGGTTTTTTTTTTTTTTGTTTTTCTCCTAGTAAAGTTTGACCCTCACCAGATTTTCTGTTGCTTTTATATTCTGTATATTATTAGCCCTTCCTTGAGTCTTCTTGAATTCTCATACTCTTTTTCCCCTGCTGCTGTCCAGCTTGATCAAAATGCACTCAGAACTCTACCCACAGATGGGGAAGGAAGCAAAAACAATGCCTTCCTTTTTATAAAATTCCTAAAAGGACCACCCACCCCTAACTTTGGCTCCAGAGTGCCTCAAAGGTTTGGGAGCCACAGATTTGTATGTTCTTCTGTATACAGCCCTCTGAGTTTCTAAACACAGAGAGGTTTTGAGCAGTCAGCTCCCTATGGCCTCTGTCAAAGCAACAACAGTCTTTCATAAACAATTTTCCAGGTCAACCTTTCTCACACAAATTCAACAACAAGCCCTATCTTTTCATAAAGCAATCTGAAGCAAGGTTGCTTCCAGGCAGAAATAAGATTTTTACTCAGTGAAATAGTGTTGCTTATGAACATCTGCAAGTACTATTCTCAGAGGGAAAAATAGTAAAGCCCAATTACATGTATTTTTTTCCAGTGGAGGTGTCAAAATCCAAATCAAAATATGCACAAAGGAAAGGAGACACTGGGTAGCATATGCATAATGGAGGCACACAGATTCTGGTGAATGAAAAATTAATTCAATATATTATACCAGTATGATTTTGAATAGGCACAGAAATTAACTTACAAATAGAATGGAAATTTTATAGGGAGAAGGAGAAATACCAAGGACTAAATTTCATCAATTGATCGGTTTTTCCCTAAACATCTGAAAAACCCTAAAAAAAACCCCACACCATCAAAATTAGCTGCAGATACCATCTACTAACTCCTCCACTCATTCCCTCTCCTCTCTCCCCAAGATCCTTTATTTTAGTAACTATCTTAATAGAAATTTAAAAGGGGATTCAAGACAAAAATCACAGGATTTAAAATCTGCTCTGCCATTTCTGTTGCCCGTGGGGTTGAGAAATTCAACAGCTCGTTATGTTTGTGGTTGTCTAATCACATTTCCATGCTCATCTGCTTCCATTGACTGTCACACAATAAAATAGTCCATCAAAGTTGTTAAAAATATAAAAATGGATTTTTAAAACCTGTTTTATAATGCTTTTAAAAGTCAATTAACTATATAGAATCTCTTTTGGGGCACCAATAAGTGGACACTTTCTACCACAAAGCAGCCAATATGTCACAAAATTTACTATAAGCAGTACTGGTGTCAATAAGATTTAAATTATTTGTGTCATTTTTTAGATTGCGAATACATAGATTCTTTTTTTCTTTTGCTTTAAGGTCTTGTTGACTTAAGGAGAAAACATTCTGGGACAGGGTAATTGCAAGGACCTAGATTCATTCCTTTGAGGATTTTGAACATATATTGAAAATTCTATGGTAGGGCTTGAGAGAGATAAGTAATATGGTTCTAGCCCACAGAGCTTACAATAGCGTACAAGACATAAGATACATACACAAGTAATACTTTCATTATGTATAATATAATAATATTTTTAAAAGTTATACATGAAATGGGATGGAGAAATCACTTCTACTGAGCTAGCAGAAGACAAAAAAAAATGATGAAATTTCATGATAAGGATACCACTAAAAGATTTTTATCTCAACAATAGAATATTTTAATTGGTCAGAAAGCTAGGACCTCCATTCTTGGTCAAACATTTTAATGTAAGTACAGCACTTTTCAAATCTTAAAACATTTATAAATATACACTATGGTTATCATTGTGGTTATTTTCTAATCTTTCATTTCAATTGAGTTCAAATAGAAGTGGTTATGCTACTATGGTTCTTTTATATTTAATGTTCTGTGGACTACATCATTATTATTATTATTTTTTGCTTTTTGGAGGGCAACTGGGGTTAGGTGACTTGGCCAAAGTCACATGGCTAGTAAGTGTGTCAAGTGTCTGAGGCCGGATTTGAACTCAGGTGCTCCTGACTCTAGGGCCGGTGCTCTATTCACTGTGCCACCTAATATTTTACAAGTTGATAAAATAACTGATTTTTCTGATTGAAATAAAGAAATCTAAATGTAAGTTAATTTTCCATTGGCTCATGAAAGCATTTTTAGCATAACTCCAGTAACAGAAAGGAGAACCAAGATGATATGTCCCTTATATCGTCATCAAATGCCTTAGACTTTTTCGATTAGGTATCTATATTTTGAAAGCTTTATATTCCATGTACCTATGAGATTATGAGCATTTGTATGGGGATATTTACTATTTGTTCATTAGTTTTTTATGGGTCAATATAATGTCTGGGTGATTATAAGCAATAAATTTTAGTCTATGATAAAGAGACAATTTCAATTCAGTTTATTTGTTCAATTCTTAAGGACATTTTTTTAAACTCTGCATAGTAAGTATGGGGGTTTGTTTGTTAGTTTATGAAAGACAACAAGCTTCTGATGCCTAATCTTCACTGCCAGGTTGTGTATTACTAGGTATTTGTGAAATGTACAATATTTATTTAGTCTATTATGCTATATTGCTATTTCTACTACTTTCTTATATAATGTGCATTGTTCAATAAATCTGGAATCCTTAATGATAACCTTTTGGTAATTTCTGCTTTTGAAGACCTGATCTGTATTTGTTGTCTCCATTTCTATAAACAAAATCATATGATTCATGCTTCTTTATCAACATACTATCAATTGAGTTCATTCAGAGGTATTAATAGATGGCCTTTGGACTTCACTTAGTGAAGTCATTAGTCATTTCATAGATTCTACCCAAAGATCTTAGTCATTTCATAGATTCCACCCAAAGATAAACCACTTAGTACATTTGGGAAATCCATTGGCATGTTCCTTGTGTCAGACTTTGTTGTTATTATTCAGTCATGTCTGATTCTTTGTGACCCTTTTGCAGTTTTCTTGGCAAAGATACCTGAGTGGTTGACCATTTCCTTCTCCAACTCATCTCACAGGTGAGGAAACTGAGACAAACAAGGCTAATTGACTTGTCCAGAGTCACACAGCTAGTAAATATCTGAGGCTTGTCACTCTCTACTGTGCCACCTAGCCCCATAGTGTTAGGCTTTACTGTTGTTAAATGAAGCAATAGCTGCTTGTTCCAAAAATATTTCTTAAAATTTTAACCTTTTTATAATGTGCTCTAAGAATGTTCTATAAATCTTTTTCATTCTCTTTGATGAAAAAGTATTAAGCTTTCCATAGCTATACTAAGGTGATGGGCACTGGATTTCATTAATATTGAACAGAATTTTTTAGGATACTTTCCAAACCTGCTATAGTTAACTTTAGAGTTCCAAAATTGTATGTTGACAGGTGTTAAATAAGTGTTAATTGCTTTGAAGTTGTTCTTTCCATTGAACTTTGTCTTTAGGATGCCAGTAAATCTCTTGACATTCAAAGCTGCAACCTTTTATTTAATGTGTCTTGCTTAAGGGACACCAAGTTATTTCTAAGTATCACCTTTATCCTTTAGTTCAATGTGACCTCAATATTCAGGCACAAAGTCTTAAGTATTTAGTTCAAATGTCATTGAATGTCACTGAAGAAAGATTCCATGAGATACAGAAGCTGTCTAGCTGTTTTGGGGAATGAAGTCATATAACTTGATGTCATCCAGACCTAGGTTCAAATTCCATCTCTGATGTTTACTACCTGTGTGACCTGGGTCAAGTTACTCAATTTGGGCCTCAGTTCCCTTAACTATAAAACGACAGTTAAACTAGATGAGCTTGAAATTTTCTTTAATTTCTCATCTATGAGTCTATTCTCTTTGCACTTAAAATGGAAAAAAATTGGTGTGGCATATAAAAGGATAATAGCAATCTCATCTTGTAATATAAATTATTACTTGTACATATAAATGTATATACGTGTGGGAGGGACCTCTCCAACCATCCTGATCTATACCTTGCCACTGGACCCAGATGGGTCTGTAGGAGAAGTGAGGCTAGATTTCTTTCTTAAAGACCATGCTCTAAACCCAATTCACAAAGATTTTGTTGATTGGTCAATAATAGGTCTCATCTTAAACCAGCTTAGTGGTCTTTGTTTGAGTCCCAATGGCTCAGAATGAATGTTAATATTAAATGTTTGCATTTTGACCAGAAAACCTAATGGTCTTCCCCTCCCAGATTGATTTTTATTTAATTAGGTAAAAGAGACCATTCTTTGGCTGATTTGTTACCTAGCCTTAATCATTGAATGGGCATTGCCTCAATTAGAGTAAAAACTCTAAAAGACCTTTGCTTAAAAAGGCCAAGGTCTCCCACTGCATCCAGGGCCATCTCCAGTAGTCCTGATCTGTATCTTGCCTTTGGACCCAGATGACTCTTGGAGAAGTGAGGCTGGTGACTTTGCACAGCCCTTCCTCATTTAAATCCAATTCACTTGCGAGTTATGGCATCACCTTCCTAATGTAATTGTCCTCTTTGAGAACAAAGTAGAAACAATAACAACAATTACCCTATTATGCACAAGAGATTATACTGGAGGGGGGCACATGAATACACACATATACATTCATACATACATATATACATACATATGTGTATGTGTGTATATGTGTGTAGTCTTTGCCCACAGAATACTTAAAAATCTAATAGAATAATACTCATGAAGAATATATACTCTTAAATACATTTATCTTAAATTTGCCTATTACTCAGAATGTCCAGATGCAGAGATTATAAAACTATAATTTTAAATATTAAACTGTCATTTAGAATTTGTTTGTATCCAAAGTCATAAAACCAAAACAAGAAATAGAATTTACCCAGTGCTAATTTTAGGGAAACTTGTACTTTTCAGTTTCCTAGAACTTAGAGCTAATGGTCTGTTCTCATGGGAATTTGAACATGCTGATTCTGTGTACAAAGTCTAATCTTTATTCTGTATTTTGTGCCTGCTTTAATATTCTAGAGAAGTCATTCTGTTCCTGCATATGTTTCTGCATATTTCTGCATCTATATGAATATATGTATATATTTATGGAATATTAAAGAGCAGTATATGTGAGTGTATACTGCACTTCAAAGTATTAATGCTTTCAAAAACTCATTTTTACATGTTAGCAGAACTTTAACGGATAATTTTGCTCCTTGGCAATCATTAGATGCAGTAGAATGTGGTTAGACAAACACAAACATAAGGAATTGAAAGGCAAAGTAGAGGCAAGTTCATCTACTGAGAATAAAGAGGTTGGGAGCCTGAGGAAAGTGGAAAGTGTTTGGAACAGCAGCTGTCAGGCAGATCTGTTTTATTGTGTCTCCTTCAAAAAATCTGTTGAATTTTTTAAAATTATTTTTTGTCTCAAAAATCTAGAGCTATTTTAAGTCACAATTCTATGGAAAGGAAAGTAGGACAACACATGATTTAAAAAAAATGTATCATTCTCCTAGCTTCTACTTTATTAAGAATTTTGATAAGATTGTTAATACCCTCCCCCACTTCCCCTTCTTGACACACCTCAGGGTTTCTCTGTAACTTAAGTAAGCGTCTACTCTTTCCCTTCTGTCTCACCACAGAGAATGTAAAATATTCTTACTGTGTCTTTATGAGAGAATTTAACCCTTAAGGAGGTACAATTTAATTGTCATCTCTGAGAAGTCTCAAAGACCTGTGAGTTGAACTATCATTCTGAAATATTGTTAATGATAATAGTAGAGAGAAATTAAGGACAAAAAGGTCTAAGAGAACTTCTTGCCTGAGACAGCTAATTTTGATTTTTATCTTGCCAAACATTTCGAAGAAAATTCTAAAGAGGCTCAAGAATAATGGGACTGTGTTTCCAGAATAGACATGAAATTAGGAATTTCATTGATGACTAGATGTGACTAGTTTTTATCATTCTCAAATAAAAAAATAATTATGTATATCTTGGTTTTCTTGTTTATTATATTGCTAATTAATCCAACAGCCAGTGACCTGAATCCTCATTTAAGCCCAGGAGATTGGGAAGGGTGGGGTGAGGGAGCAGAAAACACATACATACTCACATACATACATATACGTATATTTGCTCCTCTGTGTGTGTGTGTATACATCCACATACAACTAGGAAAAGATGTTTCTAGAGGTTATATAATATAAATATTATTTAATATACTATGATGAGGGCTCAGAACCAATTAAGTAATGAGTGAGATCTTAAAATTTTAGTGAATTGTGAGGAAATATCAGAACAAAGTTATTTTTTGTCTTAGAACCCCACATGAGAATTCATAAGGAAAATGGAATTATACAATGGAAGTTACTAAATAGTTCATCCTCTTTGACACAGAAAAAGTTCACTAAAAGGAAAAAACAACATAGCAACATTATTTGTGATATCAAAAAGCTAGAAACAAATTATGTTCCCAACATACCTACATTTGAGAACTCTGAACAAAATTGTATATGAATAATACAGAGTACCATACAAAGCACCATAAGAAATGGTTTATTTGAAGAATTGTAGGAAAGATGGGAAGATATATAAAGTTAGGCAAAGCAAAGGAAACTGGGCTAAAAGAACAATATACAAAAAAGACTGCAAAAATGTCAACAGAGGCAGCAAGGACAGGCAGCAAAAGACTGGTCAGATATAACAATGGTAAGACAACATTGTGGAATTGAAAGGACATGCAGCTGGCCTCTCCATTAACCTGACTGAAGTGGATGTGCTCTATGGGAGGGGAAGAGGAACTTGTTTTATATTTGTTGGGAATTTTCTGTTTTGCTGAAATAAAATAGATCTTGGTTCTTTGTTTTAGTCAAGCGACTTGTGTCAAGATTATTCAGCAGGAAAAAAAAATAAAAGTATTTTGGTTACCAAAGAATTTCCTAGCATGAAATTTCTGAAAGGTGCTATAACTTAGAAAGGAGGGGTTGCTTCAAGCTTAGAATCATAGAGTTAGATTTTGAAGGAAGCTTGGAAATAATCTAGTCAAGCAAAAGAGTTATATACAGTTGAAGAAACTGAGATGCAGAGAAAGA
This sequence comes from Pseudochirops cupreus, assembly GCA_028627135.1. Taxonomy (NCBI): domain Eukaryota; kingdom Metazoa; phylum Chordata; class Mammalia; order Diprotodontia; family Pseudocheiridae; genus Pseudochirops; species Pseudochirops cupreus. The sequence continues at coordinate 466,024,167 of CM053580.1, forward strand.
GTGACTTATTCAAGGTCTCCTAGATACTATGAAACAGAACTTTAATTAGAATCCTGATTCTTTGTTTCATGTGCCTTTATATGCTAGGTTGCCTCCAACTTTTAGGAAGAAAGAGGCAGATCAAGAAGATAATATTTCAGAGTGCCACAGGAAATTAATACAGTGAAGATACTGGGACTCAGCACAGCAAAAGGAAAAGGGGGGGGAAAGGGGGATTAAAGAGGGAAGCAGGGGAAGAGAGAGAGAGAGAGAGAGCACTTACTGAAATGCACACAACTCTTAGACACAGAGAGCAGTTGTGAGAGTGCTTGTCAGCTAATATATATGAAATTAAAATGATAGAGAGATCTTCAATCTTCTCCAGGTCTTCGCACTTCCAATAAGCCGGTGAATCTTGCTGAGTTCTCCTTTCCATTCTTTCTTGCACCCTATTTTTCCACCGTCACCATTGTAGTACTTATTACCCTTATTTCACCTAGATTACTGGAAATACTATTTCACTATAGTGGGGTAGTGGTATATATGAGCTTTGGTATCAGGAGGGTTGGAGTTCGAATTTTACTTCAGGCATTCAGTTGTGTGACTCCAAATAAGTTACTTTCCACTATCTCTACTCTTACTCTCATAGGATCTTAGATCAAGAGCTGGAAGGTACCTTAGAAACCATCTAACTTCCTCATTGTAAAATGAGGAAACTGCATCAAAGAGGTTAACCTAACTGAAGTGACTTGCCCAAGGTAATACATCTAATAGTCATCAGAGGTTGAATTTGAACTCAGGGCCTCTGACTCCAATGGCAGTGCTTTTTCTAGCATACCACACTCCACATTTTGTGGTTGGATTCACTTCCTAATTCACTGCCTGCTACATATAGATTCTAGGATGGTGTAATAGAGTGTATACCTTGTGCCTCACCCACAAACAAAATTACAGTTGTTGAATAAACAAAATTAGCCTCCCAATGTATAAAATAAGTTCAAGCATTTCTATACAAAGAATATATCTATAAAGAATAAAATTATATGGCTAACATTTTTATGGTGCTATAAGGTTTACAGAGTACTGTATATGTGCACTATTGTTATCTGATTTCATCCTCACAACAATCTTGTTAGGTAGGTTCTGTTCTTTACATTTTACAGATGAGGAAAGCTGACCAAAATGAGGGAAAGTAACTTACTTGGTCCCTTCAAACTCCCATCCTCCTGACACCAAAGCTCATATATACCACTACCCCACCACACCAAAAATTATTGACAAATTAGTGGCCGATTGTGTCATACTCACCAACTCCTTCCTAAAAATAATCCTCTGCCTTCTGTGGTTTATGTATGTCTTGGATGCCTTTGGCAGTCTGGTGAAGCTGAAGGACTCCTTCTCAAAATAATGGTTTTAAATAATTAGAGGAAATGTTAACTTTCAATTAGACATTAGTGAAAATAGATGATTTTTTTTTCATCAAAACTCATAGAAGCCTTTGAAATTGCAGGTTAAGAACCCCTTCTCTATTTGTATCCTGGGTTCTCTTTCCTCCTTACCTCTTCTACCATACCTTCCTCTAGGATACCACTTCTTTAGCAAACATTCCCTCCTTCTGTCTAGTGGATCTGCAATCTCAATAGTATTTTCTTCTCATCTCCCTATAAACAAGATTAGGTCTCCCCATCCTAAAATAAATGAGGGGAAGGGAACCTTTCCCTCAACCATCTGCCTCATCTAGCTGTCATCCTGATGAGGTGCAGGCTTTGGAAGGCCCCTTCCTTGAATCTTCCCACAGGAAGGCATTTGCCTGAGGTCATGGGCCTTAAGTTGTGGCTCTGCCCAAGTCTTTAGCCCTCCTTTGTTCCAATAGTTCCCTACCCTTGATGCTCCTCTTCCCACCCTAGAACTGGCCTGGCCCACCATTGTCTATGGTCTCCAGGTAGCCTTCAGCAACTTCCCACCCTTAATCACTCATTACGGGAGTCCCACCCTATCTCTACGCCTGAAGACCCTCCCCAAACTCATTACTGGAGTCTGACCTCATCTGACTCCTCCTGAAGACCCTCCCCAAACTCCTCCTCTAGACCACCCCTAGATTCCTCCCACAACCTTTCTGTATATAGCAGTGTTTCTCAACCTTCCTAGTGCTGTGACCCTTTAATAGTGGTAGATGCGAGGGTATGCATGTGGGTAGACCCACCTGGATAGAGGACCGATGTGTTTTCTGATGGGCTTAGGCGACCACTGTGACCCCTGTGAAACGGTCGTTTGACCCCAAAGGTGTCGCGACCCACAGGTTGAGAACCACTGGTATTATAGGATCCCATCTTCCCTCCATGCGGTGTGAGAGCTCCACAGAATGCCCTAGCACAGAAGTCTTGTGCTCTGTGAAAGCGCCATAGAATGACCTAGCATAGACTGGCTCCTTGAGAGTCTACCCCATATGGTGAACTATTAATAAATTTTACTTTGGCTGAGAAGACTTGAGTCGAATTCTTTTGGCAGGACCCAGCATGTTGTATTTTGGGGTCTCAGGCAACCCTGACCCTCTTTGTGGGTAAACATCTTCAATCCCACTGCTCTTTTCCTCTCTAATTATTAACTTTCTTGGGAAGATATTTCCATGTGTAGCTAACAACATATCCATGGTCTTACTTGTCACTCTCTTCTGAACACCTGTTGACCAGCCCTTCATTCTAAATGAACTCTCCTCCTTTGACCTTAGAGACATATCACCCTCTTGGTTCTTCTGTATCTCTCCACTCATTCATGGTAAAACTCAATGGTTTCCAGTTCTCTCCTTGACTCATTAAGATGGATGTTCACCCAGGGTAGACCTTCATCTATATACTTTTTTTTTTCTTGACAATCTCATTTAATTAATTTCAAAGCTTCCATTCTCACTTCTATACAGGTGCCTCCCCCACCCGTATCTATGTTTCCTTCTTTAACTTTACTAAATTTTCTTGAATTAAAATAAAGTATCTTTTCTTTTTTTTGTAGTCAAGAAGTTTCTAGGAAGATCATACAGAAGGATATAAAAGGCTTTTAGTTGATTTAGCATTCTAATCTTTCCTATACCCATTTCTCCTTTCCTGTTTGAAAATTTCACCAGCTGGGTTCCATTATTTATTACCTCTCACTTGGATTATTGTAAATCCTTCTCAAAACCAAATCCTGAATGCCAACTACCTTATCTCCTTCCACCTTAATATCCAGACATCCAATAAATTTTCAAAATCAACAAATTCAAAACTTTATATCTTTTCACCAAAAAATTGCCTCTTTACACTTTACTCTGTCAGTAGTAAACAATTAGTTTCCCAAATGCCAAAAACCTTGACATTGTCTTTGATTTCCCCCTGTCCTTTAAGCCCTATATCCAATCATTTATTATTTCTCTCCACATATTGTACGCTCCAGTAAAAATGGATTCTCATACATTTATGCCTTCATGCCTTTGCTTATACCATTGCCCTTGCCTGAAAAACACCTTCACAGAATCACATAATTTCAGAGTTGGAAAGAGCCTCGGTTGGAAAGGGAAGAAAGACTAATCCATACCCAAAAACATTACCAGAGAAATGGTCATTTATTCTCTTCTTAAAGACTTCCAAAGACAGAGAGCACACCACGTCCAAGCCAAGATGAAGATATGTCCTTACTCCCATCTACCATTTGGATTTCTACCCATCCTTTAAAGCCCAAGTCAAATGTAAATTCCTTCCTCAGTTCCACAAGTTGATAATTCCCCTTTCCTCTTTGGGCCACACAGCACTTATGCATTTATCATTTATCATAATATTAAATAATAATATTCTGGGCAACTGTGGATAAGCAACTAGACTTGTTGTTTCATTCATATAGAAAACTTCCAAATGAGGAAACTCTATCAAAGCAGATGATTATTTATTCTGCAACTTACAGCCTTAGATAGTTGCCTAGATCACTGTCCTGGCTTCACACAGCCAATTTATGTCAGAGGCAGGGTTTGAACTCAGGCCTTCATGATTTGGAGGACAGCTCTCTATTTACTCCATTGCACTGTTTCTCATTTTGTATTATGATTATTTCAATAAATTTTATATCCTTTGATATTATGCTTTCTTGTACATATATGAGGAAACCTCTTCAAGTAATGCATGTTGGCAACTTCTTTACTATACAGGAAAGAAAAACTCATAACTGTAAATTGAAGACTGGGAGGGAAAAGAAGGAATAGAATCAACAGACTTAATTGAAATAATTTTGAAATATCTTTTAATTCCCATTGTAAAAAAAAAAAGGTTCCTAATTTTTAGTACTAAAAAACAGAAAAAAAAATATTTTTAAAAAATTATGTCTGAGTAAGACAAGAACGTATGATTATTGAAAGTTGAGATACTATCTAGCCCTTTGTGGCATAAAAGAGTGTTTAACCCCAGATTGTTGGGGATATTTTAGAAAAGAATTTTCATCTACATGGGGATTAGGTTTTATGGTCTCTATGTCCCTATCCAATTCTGAGTCTATGATACCATGATGCTATGATTTGAGTTGTTTGAATTTAATTACATCTCATGTGTTCCTGTTAGAAGCCCTGAAGTGAACACAAGGACAGATAAAATGAGAAAAAGAAAATTACTAAAATACTGAATAGAAAATATTCAGTTTGGAAATTCATTTATTATGCAACCAGGTATTTTTCCTACCTTCTGTTTCCTCCAAGCCCTTGAGCACAAATGTGAAACAAGATTAAAAGATGCATTGTATTAAGAGACAGGGTAAAAATAATACTCCCTGGATCTCTGTAGCAGAAAATAAACATAAAGCATTTTATTATTTTCCCCCTATAACAAAACCCTTTAGCCAACAAGTAGGCTCCAGGCAGAACTTAAGATGAGTAATCACATCCCAAACAATTTGGATGATCAGTCATCTTACATATGCATAAAATATTAAACATAATGAACCTGTTAGGGGTCTATTGATCTATTCTAGTACAAGTCACAACAAAACATGAACCATTTCTTAGTGATTGAGAGCATTTATTAGGCCCCAGGGTTTATACACGTGAGTAAGTAGAGGGCCTTTAGTGACTTCTAATTGAGAGGAAGGTATCTCAATTCCTACTGATTTCACCAAAGAGCAGAGTTACCTTTTGACTTGCATGAATTCGATGTGAATGTTGTTTTAAGCAGTTCAGGTATGTGCTAGCCACCTCTAGAAGGCCCCTCCTACTTAAGAGTTTCATTGAGATGACCTTGGCTTCTCTAAAGTAAGAGAGTATCTGGCACAAACCAGGTAGAGCTTTAAGTAAGGGTACAGTGTTAGACTGTAGTCAGTCTTCTATAAGCATTTATAAAGTACAAACCATGTATATAGAGGGACTCATCACCTGAAGGTCAGTTTTTGTTTTTAGTAAGAGCAACTTGGGGGAGGATCTGGACCTATTATTTCAACAATGGAGGGAACTCTGAATAGAAATAGGAATTCCCTCTACTGTCAGAAATTAGCAACTTGTCTGCCATTTATAGCCTTAGAGAATTGCTTGAAGGACAGTCAGTATGGGTCAAAGGTCAGACTTGAACCCAGATTTTCGTGATCCCAAGGCTGACTCTGTATGCATTACACTATGCTGCTTCTCAAAACTTCTATACCAGGTGATTATTATTTTGATCACAGGAAAGAATAATGCTCAATAGCTTAAAGGCTTGGTATCTACAATTATTGAGGTAACACCCACCCCTCTAAAACCCTAAGATCTTTTGAAGTACTGACATATGTGCTAGCAAAAACCAAATAAAGGAAAAAATCCAGGTAGAAAAAACAATTCCTGATACTTAAATAAGAAGTAGCTGCCTGAATCATCCTTATTGCTGGACTACATTAATTCAAGAATGGCTCAAATCATCACTTCCTTTTACCTGTATATTATATAATTATAAGCTAATAACTATATTATAGATTGATCGAATCATACAATCTTAGACCTCAGAGGCCATTTAGTTCAACTCCATACACCATGTGCCTAGCTTAAGAGAAGACAATGGTATCTAAAAGGCACACCAGTTAATGAGCCCCAGAACATCTTCTGATTTTTTATATTTTAATTTACCTAAAAACATATGTAGCAGTATAAGGTCAAATAATACTTACACAAATAAATATTATAGCAAAATATTCAAAATTGTTACTTCAAAAATGTTACTGGCCCTTCCCATGGTTTTCTGTTTTTTGTTGTTGTTGGTTTGTTGTTGTTTTGCTTTTTGGAAGGAGGAATGTAAGGCAATCGGGATTATGTGACTTGCCCAAGGTCACATGGCTAGTTTTAGTGTTTAGTGTCTAAGGTCGGATTTGAACTCAGGTCCTCCTGATTCCAGGGCCAGTGCTCTATTCACTGTGCCACCTAGCCACCCCTACTGTGGTTTTCTGGTTAAAAGATTGGTAGACCTAGGGACTTCAGTAGGTTTAATTTTAATTTAAAAAAAATCAGTACCTGTCTACTGTCTGATTCTTTCAAGTCACACCTATATTCATTAAGACCCAGATTCTATTGTTCAACTATCTTAAAAGGAAGTTGGTTTATTATAACTGGAAGTCACTAAAATGGAGGCAGGATGACTACTGGTTAGAGATATTATTGAGGGGATTCCTGTTCTGATAACAGGTCAGACTCAAAGTCCATTTTAACTCTGAGATTCTGCAATTCTGTGAAACGTTGTCCCAGTTTTCAAGAAAGGAAAGAGGCTGGATTTGGCAAACTAGACCCTTGAGTTTGACTTCTATTCATGACAAAATTTTAGAATGTTTAAGAGTTAGTCTTTAAGCACTTAGTACCTTTAGAGCACTAAAATGAAGTATGAATTCATAAAAAGTGAGACCAGACTGAGCTTATTCTCTTTTTAGATTAACTAACTAGATTAAAGAGACATCTATAATGGCATGCCCCAAGGCGTCCTATTCTGTTTAATGTTTTTTTTTCAATGACTCAGATAAAGTCATAGATAGTCAAATGTGTAAATGGAATAAAACTTAGCTGGACACTTAGATTACAAAAAGATCTTGTCAGGTCAAAATGAAAATAAAACATAATGTTGTTTAGTTGTGTCCAACTCTTTGTGACCCCATGGACCATAATATGCCAACTGTGTACATGGGATTTTCTTGGCAAAGAAACTAGAGTATTTTGCCATTTCCTTCATCAGTTGCTTAAGGCAAACAGAGGTTAAATGACTTGCCCAGGGTGACACAGCTAGTGTTTGATACTGGATTCGAATTCAGACTTTCCTGATTCTATCCACTGAGCCACCTCACTGCCTATAAAGCATAATAGGAATACATTTTTCATTATTTTTTCAATTAACCAAAATCCACCTTATCACCTTCCCACCCCACCTAGTCAACCCACTAACAATTGAAAAAGAAATAAAAACAAAACCTTTGGGGTAAAAAAATCCCTGCATTGGCCATGTCCAAAAAATTAAATGTTTCAATCTACACTCTGAGTCTATCACCTCTCTGTCAGGAGGTGGGCGGTATGTTTCATCATGCATCCTATGCAGTAGTATTTGGTTATTGCTTTGATCAGACTTTTTAAGTCACTTACAGTTTTGTTCACAGTATTATTTTTATAGTATAAATTTTTCTCCTAGTTCTGTTCACTTCAATCTGCTTCAGTTCATGCAAGTCTTCTCAGGTTTCTCCAAAACCATTCCCTTCATCACTTCTTGCAATAAAATGTTAACATAGTATTCCGTCACATTCATATACCAGAACTTGTTCAGCCATTCCCCAATAGATGGGCACTACTGCAATTTCCAGTTCATTGCCAAAACACACACAGTTGCTACAAATATTTTTGCTCATATGAGTCCTTTTCCTCTTTCTTTGATCTCTTCAGGGGTATGGGATGCTGAAAGACCAAAGACAGCATGGTGTTGTAGAAATAATGCTAGATTTAGAGACAGAGGACCAGGATTCAAATCATTGTTCTGGCACTTATGATCTGCAATGACTCTTCGTGAACAATAATAATACCTGAAGTAAAAATTCCTAGGTTTGGGGTATTATTGAGGACTTGAAGGCCCCTGAGGCCCCATCTATTACTAAAGGAATAGCAAATCATCTGTATTCATTATTCCAGATCTAAGCCAGTTACATACCATCCTCAAAAATTTAAAAGTATCTCTGACAAGGTTGGGGATGTTTTCTCTAATGTTATCCGTTTAAGTTCCTATTCTGGAGTGATACCCAACTGTTAGCCACCAAAGCTTAGTACACTAGCTCCATTTAACAAAGTAACATCAACTAGCTTTTACAAAGAAACATTTACTGTAAAGATATAACAAAAACAAAAGAACAAAAAAACCTCTCCCAGTACCTTAGGGGAATACTTTATTCTCTGAAGAAGATGGCCTCAGATTTAAAATAGTTTCTCCATAGCATTAGTCCCACCAAATTTGTGTCCAATTCAGCATCACTGCCAAATAAGTCTTCATATCACCTACCACCAAGTTAGGTCTCAAAAGGTCTCACTCTTCAGGGCATGAAAGTTGGACTGGCTACAAAAACTTTCAGAAATTATATTCACACACCTCCAAGTAGTTCAATCTTCTGACCTCTCACATTTCACAGGATCATGGTAATGTCCAATCTCCTTCACTTGAAATGAAAGAACAGACATCAGAGCAAACCAATAACCATATTCACAAGCCATATCAGTCTTGAATGGGAAGGATATCCAATCTCTCCTCTTACAGTGTTGTCTCTCCTCACCGGAATATAATCTAGAAGAAAAAAAGTGAAAAGCAAGATGGGAAAATGTCAACTAATACCTTTTTTAAAAGTAATATTTTATTTTTTCTAAATTACAAGCCAAGACAATTTTTAGCATTCACTTTTACAAGATTTTGAGTTCCAAATTATTTTCCCTTTCCCTCTCCTCTTCTAAATTGATAGACAATTTGACATAGGTTATATATGTACTACCATGAAAGACATATTTCCATAGTCACCGTTGTGAGAGAAGAAGCAGATAAAAAAGAAAAAAAACATGAAAAAGAAAAAGGTGAGTGAAAAAAGTATGCTTTAATCTGCATTCAGAGTACATCAGTTCTTTATCTGGATGTGAATAGCATTTTCCTTTATGAATCCTTTGTACTTAGTCTCAGGTCATGGTGTTGCTGAGAAGAGCTGAGTCATTTATGATTGATCATCACACAATATTTTCCTAGTTCTAGTCCTTTCACTTTGCATCAGTTGGTACAATTTTTTCCAGGCTTTTGTGAAATGTGCCTATCCATCATTTCTTACTGCACAATAGTATTCCATTACATTCATATATCACAGCTTGTTCAGCCATTCCCCAACTGATGGACATTCCCTCAGTTTCTAATATTTTACCACCAAGAAAAAGGCTGCTATAAATATTTTTGAACATGTAAGTACTTTCCCCCTTTTTTATGGTCTCTTTGGCATATAGACCTATTAGAGGTTTTGCTTGATCAAAGGGCATATATAGTTTGGTTTCCCTTTAGTCATAGCTCTAAATTGCTCTCCAGAATGGTTTGGATTAGTTCTCAACTCCACCAACAATGCATTACTGTCTCAATTTTCCCACATCCTCTCCAATATTTATCATTTTCCTTTTTTTGCCATATAAGCCAATCTGACAGGTGTAAACTAGTACCTCAGAGTTGTTTTAATTTGCATTACTCTAATCAATACTGATTTAAAGCATTTTTTTCATATGACTATAGATAGCTTTGATTTCTTCCTCTCAAAACTGCCCGTTCATATCTTTGACCATTTATCAATTGTGGAATGATTTGTATTCTTATATATTTGACACAGTTCTCTATATATTTTAGAAATGAGACCTTTATCAGAGACACTTGTTGTAAAGATTGTTTCCCATCTTTCTCCTTTCCTTCTAATCATGGTTGCATTGGTTTTATTTGTGCAAAAGTTTTTAAATTTAATATAATCAGAATTGTCTATTTTACATTTTGTCATGCTCTCTATCTCTTGTTCCATCATGAGTTCTTCCCTTCTCCGTTGATCTATTCCTTGCTCTTCTAATTTTCTTATGGAGTCACCCTTTATGTCTAAATCATACACCCATTTTGACCTTTTCTTGGTGTATGGTGTGAGATGTTGGTCTATACCTAGGTGGTACCCTGTTGCTTTCCAGTTTTCCCTGCAGTTTTTGTCAAATAGTGAGTTTTCATTCCAAAGACTGAGTTTATCAAACACTAGGTTATTATGGTCATTGAATACTGTCTTGTGTACCTAATCTATTCCACTGATCCACCACTCTATTTCTTAGCCAGCACCAGATTGTTTTGATGATCACTGCTTTATAGTTTGAGATCTGGTATTGCTAGGCTACCTCCCTTTGTATTTTTTTTTCTTTTTCTTTTTTGTATTTTTTTTATTCATGCCCTTGACATTCTTTGACTTTTTGTTCTACCAAATGAATTTTTTTTGCTATTTTTTCTACCTATGTAAAACAGTTTTTTAGTAACCTGATTGGCATGGTACTGAATAAGTAAATTAACTTAGATAGAATCACCATTTTTATTATATTGGCTCAGCCTACCCATGAGCAACTGATATTTTTTCTAATTGTTTAGATCTGAGTCTATTTCTGTGAAAAATGTTTTGTAATTTTGTTCATATAGGTCCTGGGTTTGTTTTGGCTGGTAAACTACCAAGTATTTTATATTGTTTACACTTATTTTCAATGTACTTTCTCTTTCTATCTCTTGCTGCTGGGCTCTGTTAGTACCATAATAGAAATGCTGATAATTTATGTAGCTTTATCTTACATCCTACAACTTTGTTAAAGTTGTTCATTATTTTGAGTAGGTTCTTAGTTGACTCTCTGGGATTCTTTAAGTGTACCATCATATCATCTACAAAGAATGATAGTTTTGTTTCATCTTTGCCTCTTCTAATTCCTTTAATTTCTTTTTCTTCTCTTATTGCTATATTTAACATTTCTAGTACTGTATTGAATAATAGTGGTGCTAATGGGCATCCCTGATATTACCGGGAAGGTTTCTAACTTATCCCCATTACAGATAATGCTTGCTGATGGTTTTAGTTAACTACTGCTTATCATTTTAAGGAATACTCCCTTTATTCCTATGCTCTCTAGTGTTTTTAATAAGAATGGGTGCTGTATTTTGTCAAGAACTTTTTCAGCATCTATTGAAATAATGATGTTTTCTGTTGGTTTTGTTTTTGATGTGGTCAATTATGTTGATAGTTTTCCTAATATTGAACCAACCCTGCATTCCTAATATAAATCCCATCTAGTCATAGTGTATTTTGTTAAAAAAAATTTTTATATCAATATTCATTAGGGAAATTGACCTACAATTTTTCTGTTTTAGCTCTTCCTAATTTAGGTATTAGCACAATGTTTGTGTAATAAAAGGAGTTTGGTAGGATTCTTTCTTCACCTATTTTTTCAAATAGTTTACATAGTATTGGAATTAATTGTCCTTTAAATATTTGGTAGAATTCACTCCTGAACCCACCTAGCCCTGTGGATTTTTTTGTAGGGAGCTCACTAATGGCTTGTTAATTTTTTTTTTTGTAAGATAGGATTGTTTAGACATTCTATTTCCTGAGTTGTTAATTTATATTTTTATAAATATTCATCAATTTTCTTCCAATGGTCAGATTTATTGGCACATAAATGGGCAAAATATTTCCTAATAATTGTTTTAAATTCTTCTTCTTTGGTGGTGATTTCACCCTTTTTATTTTAATAGTGGACATTTGGTTTCCTTTTTTCTTTTTTAATATCAAATGAAACAATGGCTTATATATATTATTATTTACACACACACACACACAAACCAGCTTCTAGTTTTATTTATTAGCTCAATAGTTTGGTTTTTGTTTTGTTTTGTTTTTTTAGCATCAATTTTATTAATCTTACTTTTGATTTTCAAGATTGCCAATTTGGTACTCAATTGGGGATTTTTAATTCATTTTTCCTAGATTTTTTTTTAGTTGCATACTCAATTCATTGATCTGCTCGTTCTCTATTTTGCTAATATAAGAATTTAGAGAAATAAATTTTCCCCTAGGTACTGCTTTGGCTGCAACCCCTAAATTTTTGTATGTTGCCTCATAGTTGTCATTTTCTTTAATGAAATTATTGATTGTTTCTATATGTTCTTTGAGCCACTTATTCTTTAAGATTATATTATTTAGTTTTCATTTAATTTTTAATCTATCTTTTTACTGACCTTTATTGAATGTAATTTATTGTGTTATTATCCAAAAATAATATATTTAATATTTCTGCCTTTCTAGTTTTGATTTTGAGGTTTTTATGCCCTAACACATGGTCAATTTTTGTATAGGTTCCATGTGTTGCTGAGGAAAAGGCATATTCCTTTCTATTCTCACTCATTTTTCTCCAAAGGCCTGTCATATCTAACTTTTCTAATATTATATAGTTTCTTGTTTATTTTTTGGGTGGGTTTATCTCTATCTGAGAGGGGACAGTTGAGGTTCCCTCCCCCTCAATATACTTTTGCAGTCCATTTCTTCCTGTAACTCACTTAATTTCTCCTTTAAAAATCTGGATGCTGCATTACTTGGTGTATATATATTTAGATATTGCTCCATTGTTTATGCCATGGTACCTTTTATCATAATGTTATTTCCTTCCTTAACTCTTTGTTTTTTGAGGGAGGAAGGCAGGGCAATTGGGGTTAAGTAACTTGCCCAAGGTCACAAGTCTAGTAAGTATTAAGCATCTGAGGTCAGATTTGAACTCAGATTGTCCTGACTCCAGGGTCAGTGCTCTATTGACTGAACCACCTAACCTCCTCTCCTTAACTCTTTTAATTAGGTCTATTTTTGCTTTTACTTTATGTGAATCAGAATTGCTGCACTGCTTTTTTATTTCAGCTGAAACATAATAAATTCTGCTCCAATCACAAACCTTTATTCTCTGCTACTTCTCTGTTTCTTGTAAGCAACATATTGTAGGATTCTGGGCTTTGATCCACTCTGTTATCCATTTCTGTTTGATGGGAGAGTTCATCCCATTCACATTCTTAGTTATGATTATGTGTATTTCCCTCCACCCTATTTTTCCTCCTGTTTGTCCTCTCTCATCTTTCACCCTTTCCCTCCTCTCCAGTGTTTTGCTTCTGTCTACCACCTTCCCTCATCTGCCCTCTCTTCTGTCAGTCCCCTCTGCCACCCTTTTCCTTAGCTTTTACTTACTCTTGGGTAAGACGGATTTCTATGTTCAAATGATTCTGGATATTATTCCCTCTTTGAGCCAATACTGATAAGAGTAAGGTTCAAATGGAGCCCATCACCTACCCTCCTATCTTCCTCTCCATTGTAATAGGTCTTTCATACCCCTTGTGAAATAATTTACCCCATTCTACCTCTCCTTTCCTTCTGTACCCAGTATGCTTCTCTTTCTCATCCCTTATATTATTATTTTTATTGTATTAAGTAATTATTATAATTATATATTTATCCTCAAATTAACCATAGACCTGTACCCTCTGTCTATGTATATTCCTTCTAACTGTAATATTAGTGATACAATTTTTTTTTTTGCTTTTTTTTTGGAGGGGGGAAGGCAGGGCAATTGGAGTTAAGGGACTTACCCAAGGTCACATGGCTAGTAAATGTTAAGTGTGTGAGACCAGATCTGAACTCAGATCCTCTTGACTCCAGGGCTGGTGCTTTATTCACTGTACCACCTAGCCTCCCCCTAGTGATACAATTTTTAAGAATCACAAGTACGTAAAGATGTAAACTTTTCAACTTTCCTATGTAAAGGTGTGAACAGTTCAACTCTATTAAATCCTTTATGTTTTCCTTTTCTTTTTACCTGTTTAGGCTTCTACTGGGTCTTGACTTTGAAGATCAAATTTTTGGTTTAAGTCTGGTATCCTTATGAAGGCATGAAATCTTCCTATTTTACTGAATAATCATTTTTTCTTGAAGAATTGTATTTAATTTTGCTGGGTAAGTGATTCTTGGTTGTTATCCTAGCTCCTTTGCCTAGAATATCATGTTCCATGATGTCTGATCCCTTAATATTGGAGCTGCTAAATCCTGTGTAATCCTGACTGTGCCTCCCAAATATTTGAACTATTTTTTTATCCGACCACTTAAAGTATTTTTTCCTTGACCTGATGCTTCTGAAATTAGGCTATAATGTTCCTTGGAATTATTATTTTGGGAATTCTTTCCTGAGGTGATCAGTGGATTCTTTCACTGCCTATTTGGCGCTCTGGTTTCAGGATATCAGGGTAGTTTTCCTTGATAATTTCTTCAGTAATGCTGTCCAGGTCCACCTTTTGATTATACCTTTCATGTATTCCAATGATTCAGACATTGTCTCTCCTAGACTTATTATTCTAGGTCAGTTGTTTTTCCAGTAAGGGGTTTTATATTATCTTCTATTTTTTCATTCCTTTGAATTTGTTTAATTGACTCTCAATGTCTCATAGAATCATTAACTTCCACTTGCCCCATTCTAACTTTTAAGGAGTTGTTTACCTCAGTTCTTGTACCTACTTTTCCATTTGGCCAATTGTACTTTTTAAGGACTTGTTTGCTTCAGTAGATTTTTGTATCTCCTTTTCTATTGACCAATTCTACTTTTCAAGCAATTGTTTTCTTTAGTAGATTTTTGTATCTCTTTTTCCATTTGGCCAATTCTACTTTTTAAGCAGTTGTTTTCTTTTTCAAGCTGTTGAATCCTTTTTCATAATTCTCATGGATCACTTTAATTTCTTTTTCCTATTTTTCTTCTACCTCTCTCATTTGATTTTTAAGCTGCTTTTTGAACTCTTCCATGAGTTCTTTCTGGGCTTGAAATCACTTCCCATTTTTCTGTGGGATTTTGTCCACAGGTGTTTTTTTTCCCAGTTTAAAGATTATTATATTCTGTCACTTGAGTTCTAAGCTTTGACCATGCTACTAAGAGACCAAATAGCATCCTCACTGGTATTCAGTTTCTACAACTGAAAAGTAAGCAGCAGCAGAGTTGTAGTAATGACAACATCAACAACAACAAATATTTATATTGTGCCTTAAGGTTTGCAAAGCACTTTATAAGTATTATATTGTTTGATACAGCAACACTTGAAAGGATTATTATTTGTGGTTTATTATTCCTATTTTTAAATTTTAGTTATCTATATTTTGTTTCCAACATTCACTTCCATAAGATTTTGAGTTTCAAATTTTCTCCCCATCTCTCCCTTCTCCCCCACCCAAGATGGCATGTAATTTGATATAGGATCTACATATACATTCATATTATACCTATTTGTACATTTGTCATTTTGTAGAGAAGAATTAGAACCAATGGGAGAAACCACAAGAAAGATGAAACAAACAAAATTTTAAAAGAGAGAGCAAATAATATGATTCAATTTGCATTCAGACTCCAAAGTTCTTTTTCTGTATGTGGACAACATCTTCCATCATGACTCCTTTGGAGTTGTCTTGGACCCTTGCATTACTAAGAAGAGAGAGGTCTATCAGCGTTAGTCTTTGCATGTTGTGTCCTTGGGTGTTTTGACATTGTTGTCCTCTTCTGAGTTTGTGTCTTAATCTTTCCTATCACCATAATAGCTTTTTATGGTCAGATTCTTTTACTTGTTGTTTGTTCTTCATCTTTTTTGGCCTTTTCCCTTTCTTTTACATTTGAGCTCGCTGCTGTGGTGGTAAGAGAACTGTCTCAGACTCCTCGTGCTATTTACCTGGTGCTGCATTGATGTTGCCCTGAGACCTACAGGGGACCCTAGTGTCTGGTGCTGTATTGAGGGGGTTGGGCGGGTGGTAGTTGGTGCTTTTGGAGGCCATAGGGTCTGGCAGTATACATGGTGCTGATCCAGGGCCCCAGAGCTGATGTCTGGCATGTATTGAGGCCAATGGGGTATTCTTGCATTGACTTATGACTATTTCCCCAAGCTACTCTGAAGTAGCTGGCAGTCCCAGGGTTTGTGGCTCCTTTTTGCCTGGCTTTGATGGGTTGTATGTGGGGTCCTGAGACTGGTGTCTGCCCATTTTCTTAGGAACCTATAAGGTTGGCATCTATTTGTTTGCCTGGGGCTGAGCTGAAGCATTTCATAGTTTGATCTCTAGAGGCTGCCCGTTTCCCTGTGGGTAAGCTGAAGCATGTGAAGGTTCTTGGAGCTGGAGGCTTCTCATTCCCCTGGCTATGCTGAGACATGTGGGGGGTCCTGGTGTTGGAATTTGCCTGTTTCACCACATTGGGGCCCAGGATCTTCTACTAGTTTGCTGTGATGGGGCTTGCTGCTGATTTGTTGGGATACTTCTTGTGCTGTACTGTGCTCCCCTTTTACCCGAATGAGACATGTCTTTCCTGCCAACCTTCCAAGTTTCTTGGGCTAAAAGATTGCTTCAGTTCATCTTTTTACTGGTTCTGTGATTCTAGGATTTGCTTCAGAGTGCTTTTTTGTGATTGTTTGGTGGTGAATATGGGAGAGTTATAGTGATTTCCTGCTCACTCTACCATCTTGTCCCCAAGTAATGCCTTTCGAAGTACTCCAAGTTCTTGATTCATAGTCATAGTCAATCAAGGTGGCACCTATTCACCAGGTTGTTAATAGAGAGAAAGCAGTTATAGCCAGTCTATTCATGTTCCAGAGGCCACACTGATATAGTATCAGCTAAGCACACTGCACATACTTATATTAACTGGGCTCATTGGCCAGTCTCCTGTTACATTCACTCAGAATCCTTAGCTTCATACAAACTCAGAGTGAGAGAGGGCCAAGTTCCCCATTACACTAACAATATTATTATCCAAACAGTAAAATTCAGAGGAGAAAATAGACTTGTAGAAAGTTTACCATGAAACCCAGCTAAGCCCTATTTTCCTGAAAGCATCTATAGATGCTATGGAAAAACAGATAAGATATAGTCAAGAAATAGAATTTATTTGACATCATTTCTCTAGCCATCTATTATCATCATCAAAGACAGTATAACCATCATATTTAGATTCAGACTTTTAATTCCTGGTGTACAATGATGGGGAAAGTTTAAATAGCAACAAATATTAAGGCAAGAATAGAAATTGAACCTGACATAGAAAACAAAATGAATTCTGCTATACGCCGAGGAAGCCAAAGTGAAAAATAAAGGTTGTAAAGATATAAATGCGTTTATATTCTGCTTCTTGTGGTAACAAAAACAACCCCTGGAAACAAAATGCATATCCATCAATTTGGTAATGGTGAACAAGGTGTAATACAATATACAAATGTATGATATTATTGTTTCACAAGAAATGACAGATAAGAAGAATTTGGGGGGAAAAGTCTTGGAAACGTGTGTGAAATAATGTAGACCAAAGTAAGCACAACTAAGGAAACTATACCAGAGATTCTTAACCTACAGTCTGTGAACATTTACATATTTGTATACATACATCTATATAGAGATTCAGACATAGATGGATAGGTGATAGATATAGAGAGATTAATAGATAAATGTTTAAGTATAATTGGTTTCCTTTGAAATATTATATATTTTATTTTATGCACTTAATTTATGCTTTTATAAACATTAGTCTGAGAAGAGGTCCAGAGCCTTCACCAGACTGCCAAAAGAATCCATGACACAGAAAATGTTAAGAACTCCTGATTTATGACCACAATAACATAAAAGAGAAAAAGACATCAGACTCTGATTAAAGTAGTGGCCAAATTTGACTTGGAAAGTCTGATGGTGAAATATACTTGTCTCCCCTTAGGAGATAGATAATAGACTCCAAGTAAAGAACAAGGCAGTAATTTATTTGTTCATTTATTCTTTTACCTTAAAAATAAATTCTGGAGATGACACAAAAACATAGATTTCCAGAAGAATAGAAAAAATTATAGCCAATATATTTAGCTTGAGGAGAAAAAGGAGAAAAAAGAAACTACAAGCCCATATTAAAAATGTTTTCAACTCTCTAATATCTTTATGAGACATGGACAGACATATCAAGAGTATCTCTCATTTAAAACACACATACACAAACATATAAACATATATTGGTTAGGAACAGGTAACCTTTCACAGATAATTTTCTACAGCAGGTCAAATATCTAGTCATGTCTTTGTCTGAAAGGTTTGAATAACAAAAGATCCTGCCCTTTTTGTTTGCTGATAGAAAGAAAGAAAGAAAGAAAGAAAGAAAGAAAGAAAGAAAGAGCATTTGACTTTGTAGAATAAACACAGCCAAGGTGTGTTATTGTTCTTGGGTTTTTCCCAAGGTACTTATCCCCTGTATACATGCTAAGTCCTTGATAGATGCAACAACAAACTGATCTCTGTTCTGCCATGTCTGAGTATATATATCAAATAAGGCATAAAGTAGGGAGACATATGCTCAACACGAATGTTTGCCAAGATCATGTATGAATTCCTGTGCAAAGTTCAACTGGAAGGATTCCTTATAGATGAGAAGGTCCATCAGATACTCCTGTTTGTGTATGAAATTGTGTCAGGTCTACTCCAGAAGATGACACCAGGGAGCCACAGCCAGCAATGAGAGGCTGGCTTAAGAATCCACACAATAAAGAGTGGGAAGACAAAGGCTTAGGACAGCATAATAGGTCTTTTCAAGTTTGTAAAAGGTTATCATATGGAAGGGAGACAAGAATTGCTCTATTGTGATGCAGAAGGAAGAACTAGGAGCACTGAGTAGAAGTTATAAACAGTAAGAAAAAAGTCTTGACAAATAAAGCTGTCCCAAACTAGAATGGTTTGCCTCAGAAGGCAAAGAGAGACCACGTGGTGTAATGGATAGCATCCAGGATTTGGAATCAAAAAGATGTGAGTTCAAATCTTGCCTCTGATTCTGTGTGATCTTCCTACTTGCCTCAGTTTCCTCATCTGTCAAATGAGCTGGAGAAGGAAATGGCAAACCACTCCAGTATCTCTGTCAAGAAGCCCTCAAATGGAATCACAAAAAGTCAGACACAACCAAACAGACTGAACAACAATTATCTGTATGACCACTTGACAAGTGCTGTTGTCTTAGCTTTTGCATCTTGGGGCTGCTAAGTCACAACATTAAATCACATTGAGCTTGTGTTCCACTATTTGGGGTCTAAATAAAACTCATTGTACATTTTAAAATATATATATGTGTATATAATTTAATTATATAATATATATAACATGTTATATGATTCAATAATGTATTTTGTATATAACATATAATGTTATAAATGAAATATAATGTATATAAAATCATATTTTATTCTGAACTTAAGAAATAAAACAAGCATTTTCATAACATAGAATTAAAAAAAGAAGATTGTGCATGAAGCTACAAACCTATTATATACAACTTGCTATTCCTTTTTATGTTTATAAACCCAAATGTAAACCTTGAATCCTCCAAGGAGGTATTCTTCAGACTTAGATTGAACTAGACGAGCAGTTCTCAACTTGTGGGTCGCGACCCCTTTGGGAGTCAAACGACCCTTTCACAAGGGTCACAGGGGTTGCCTAAAACCATCGGAAAACACATATTTACGATGTCTTAGGAAGTGAGACACCGCTCCTCTAACCATCTCCAGGCGGGTCTGCCCACAGGCAGATAACGCCCACATACGAGTATTAAAGGTTTGGGGCATTAGGAAAGTTGAGAACCACTGAACTAAATGGTCTTTGAACTACTTTCCAACTCTGATTCTGTAATTTTCTTTTTTAAGGGCTAACTCAGATGCTCCAACATCTCCTCCTTATATACTTAACCTGTCTGATACACCTAGAATTTAGAATTCTTGTATACTCAACATTTGATGTCAAATTATAACAAGTTATTTGATTCCTTTTCTAGATTATCTTTAAAGACAGATACCGTGTATTTCATATCATATCATACAAATGCCCTGCATATGGTGATAGTAAATAAATGTGTCAAATTGGTTCACATATAATCCATGTAGGGCATTTCTCTGTGAACTGGATCAGCAATGCTATAAAAAAATCATTTACAAGATGTTCGTTTGGTACAGTTTCCTTTCACTGAACTTGAGGTACATAAACAAGCTTATGGACTGCACCGAGGGGGTTGGGCAGGGGATAGCTGGTGCTTTTGGAGGCCATGGCATCTAACAGCTTACCTGGTGCTAAGCCAGAGTCCCAGGGCTGGTATCTGTCTGGCATGTGTTGAGACTGGTGGGGTGTTCTTGCATTGGCTTCTGCCTATTTCCCCAAGCTACACTGAAGCACATGGCAGTCCCAGGGTGAGCACATGCACACACAAACACACACATGTGTGCACACATACACACACACATCACCACTTTCTTTTTTAAGTAGTTGCAACTGTAGTTCAAAAATCTATTTTGGAATTCTGTCAGGGATTTAATTAAAGTTCACTTGGTATTGGTTTCCGGGTTTATCATTTTCCTCATTTTGACAGTCAGTCAAGTCATTTTTAAGCACCTACTCTGTGCCAAATACTGTGCCAGCACCTGGAGACTCAAATACAAACACAAGCGTGACAGTCCTGCTTTTATGGAGTTTGCAGAGAGATGTTCTAAGTCAACGTCAACATACGTGTCTGTGTGTGCGTGTATGTATATGTATCTATGCACATACATATATAACATGTTGTATTGTATATATGTACATTGTATATGTTTGCATGTGTATATTGTATGTGTGTAGGCATATAAATATGTGTGTGTTACCTCTGTTTGCTTTAAGCAGTGGTTCTCAACCTTCCTAATGCCGCGACCCTTTAATACTTGTATGTGGGTGTATCTGCATGTTGGTGCACCCGCCTGGAGATGGATAGAGGAGTGGTGTCTCAGTTCCTAAGACCATGGAAATATGTGTTTTCCAATGGTCTTAGGCGACCCCTGTAAAAGGGTCGTTTGACTTCCAAAGGGGTCTTGCCCACAGGTTGAGAACCGCTGCTTTAGAGGAAGCGAGGTGATTCATATATCCACTGATAGAGCATGGTACCCAGAGTCAGGAAGACCTGAATTCAAATCCAGCCTCAAACACTTACTAGCTTTGTGACCCTGGACATCTCTTTGCCTGAATCCACTGAAGACAGAAATAGCAAACCACTGCAGTATATTTTCCAAGAAAACCCCATGAACAGCATTGGCATGCTATGGTCAATAGGGTCATGAAGAGTCAGACATGACTGAACAACCAAACAGCAACAAATTATGCATAAAATATATGTACACATATACACATAAACATACATTGTGTCCGTATACACGTGCACATATATCGTGTATATGTATGCACATATGCATGTATATGTACACATGTGTGTATATACATGTGTGCATGCATTCATACACAGAATAACTACACTGATCTGAGGACGAGTAAGAAATGGGATATCCCTGGGAGTGTTCTGAAGCCTGCTTATATCAGCCCTCAATAGCCAATCATTGAATTTTCAATATAAACATTTATACCTCAGAAATTGTCAAATGCTACAAATCAGGGTGTGATTTATTGTTTTATTGATGATCTAGACTTAAAATAGTGATGGAGAAAATGTTAATAATGCAGATTAAACTTAAAAGTGTGTAGACCCTATATGCTTTCAGGGGGAGGGGCAGAGTTGGTTGTTAAATTTTACCAGTAAACTAATGGGTATCAACAAAAGCCTCTTGAATGAGGCTGCCGTTAAACTGAGCCCTGAAGGGAGCTAGGAAACTTGTCTATCCATCCTACATCCTCGGAGATTACAGCAGTGGTTCTTCCATCATCTCTAAAGTGTTTTGATGCCTTGGAGTATAACTTGTCTGGGCCTAGAGATTTGAACTCATTTACCACCACCAGGAGCGATTTGGCTATGATGACTCTCATTCACCTTCCGTTTTAATTCTCTCTAATCCACGTTTGTTCTGTCCTCTCTAGCCTGAAGACTATTTTCCTAGATAGATAAAACAAAATATCAGTTGAGTGGTTCTACTTGCTTCCTGTCATCTGTTAACATTATACCATCTGCTCGAAGATATGGGTCCATCCCTCCCTTATTCTCATAGCTCCAAACATAGCTTTAAAAAAAGAAAAGAAGAAGAAGCCCTTTTTTTTATCATCCTTAGTCTTTCCTACAAGCCTCAGATCGTTCTAGGATTATGTGTTCATAAGATGATTATTGTTGGATTCTCTGTATTGGTCTTCACTTATGTACTTCTTTCATATGATTATATCTAAATTGTTATCGATCTGAAAAATGTTTTGGGTCAGATTCCCCATGGCTAATTTGGATAGTTAACCATATGACAAAAAAACCAAAAACCCCAAACCATAAATATCAGTCTTTCCACCTGGGTAATAATGTCCCTGATTTTTTCAGTCTGCTGCAGGTCACATGGGAGCACAGATCCAGAGGCCATCCAATTCAGCTCTCTTATTTTACAGGTGAGGAAACCTATAATACAGGGGTTTTAAAGGACTTGACCAAACTTGCACAGGTAGTAAGCATCATAGGTATAATCCTCTGGCTTGAGAATTTGTGCTTCCCCCACCAGCAGGTACCTTCCATTATGGTCAAATAGAGTTATTCAATTCAGCCAAAGTAACAAGCATTTATTAAATGCCTACTATGTGGCAGATTGGTGAATGCTGGAATCCTGATGAAATGACCCCATAATGTGTTGGTTTTGCATTTGAAAGAACACCGTTTTCATTATGATGAGCACAAACACAGTCCTTCAGAGACGGTACCCTTCACAGAGGCAGAGTTGTATATCAGAACACTGTACCCATCAGAACAAAGAAGAAAAAGGATTTGAATCTGGCTCCAGATACTGACTAGCTGTGTAAACATGAGTCATTCACATAAGGTCTTTGACCCTCAGTTTCCCCATCTGTAAGATAAAGATAATAGTACCCATATTGCTTACATCACAGTGGAGTTACAAGAATCGAATTATGAAAGGTACATAAAGCACACTGTAAACCATAAACTATTATAGAAACGTTTGTTATTATTATGGAATAATACACTCTGTGCTTAAGTCAACAAGTGCTATCCAGTTACCTCTCACTAGGTCTATAAAGGGTATGGGGAACAAAGGCCATAATTCCTCAGTTGTAGAGGAAGTAGAAGAGTTAGGTGATTTATTTGCTGGCTAGGATTTGACCCAAGGAACCAGGTATTCACAGCACTCCCATGAACCTAGTCTTGTGTTCTCTTCATTCAGGCTTGCCTGTTCTCGTTTGAAGATAGTCAAGACACTTAAACCATTTCCCCAACATTCAGAGTCATAGGGCTTGGGGAAAAGCCCCGGGCGGGGGGTGGGGGGGTAGTGAGAGAGGGAGTCTGAAAGCATTTTGCTCCCAGGGTTTTTTCCTTTTATTTTAGGAAAAAATTTAAACCATATCCAATATTTCTTATTCACGTAAACTTAAATTATTAAAGAAATTAAAACCTACTCAATGATGTCCAAAAGTGCTTAAGTATTTTTAATCAGACTTTTGTCCCATGTCTTAGACTGACTTTTCAAATGGTTTGGATTTGGCCAGACCTAAAATAGAATTTTGCCAAGTGTCTTTTTACCCCCTTAATTTTTAAGCCCATGTGTATTTAAAGGAAAATTTAATACATGTGTTTCTAATTCATATGCACTTAACTCATCAGAATGTTGTTTTGTAAGACCTGTTTGATGTTTAAGAAGCCCTTTTGGAGCCTCCCTTTAATAAGTCTTTTCAAGCCTTTATTCTTAGAAGCAGGAAGTCACATTTTGCCAGAAGTAAATGAATTTCAACCCCTAAAGAAAGGTTCAAGTTTAGTCCAGAACTGACTGCCTGAGCACCTCAGCTGTAACTTGCAAAAATGATTTCCACCACCCCAGGAGGAAATTCTTAAAAGGAGAGGGGGGCGAAATACGTACCAAACTTAAGAAAAAATAGAACTAACTGTCTTTATCCATCTTCTTTTGTGCATATGAAATTTGTCAGTGGCATTTGTGAAACAGAGGAGGATTTCAAATTAAATATCACTAAATAAAACCTGTAATTCTTAGTACAGTTGGAAATCTCTGAGCATTTTTGCTAATATTGAAATGCTGATGAGACTATTTGCTCTCATGAAAAGTAAAGAAAACAGAAAGTAGTAGAGCTTGAGCCAGAAATAAATGATAGAGAAACAGTGACTAATGAGGAAGGATGAAGCCAAATACTGGAGAGCCATCATTTACGGGGGAACAGATGACAGCAGCAACTCAGTGCTTATAAATACAGCCTAACAGGGACTTTGATGAGTCTTTATCATAGGCCCATGTGTCAAGAAATCTGACATCTATGAAATATGAGGATTAAAAAAGAACAAAGGGGCTCAAGATAAGTTGCTGTACCAAATGCCATTAATGAATTATGAGGACAAGAAAAACCAACTGTGAAATCTCAGTGCTTTTAGGAAATAATAATAAAAAAATATATTTATATTATACCATGTGTCAGGCACTGTGCTAAAAGTTTTGAAACATCTCATTTCATCCTCACAACAGCCCTGTGAGGTAGGTGCTGTTAATTACCCACACTTATATTTGGGGAAACTGAGGCAAACAGAGATTAACTGAGGGCAGATTTGACTCCAGGCCCAATGTTTTATCCTTTGATGGCACGATGGATAAAACTGTGGGGAAAAGGACTCTTTTGGCTAATATCTAATATCCAATCAGATTTATTCTGCCCTTTCTGTCAAAGGCAGTCACTATGCTTTCTGTTTGTCTTTCTTCTACTATCGCTAGCTTCTCTGCCCTAGGGATCACAACCAGGAAAATGAATCCCAAGGTCATGCCTGGGTGACCCAAGGAGAGATGGGTTAATGTCGACTACATTAGAAAAGAAATGTAAACCTATATAAATTAGAGAACTGAGTGATGATAGGAAATAAAGAGTTTTAAAGTGCCTTCTATGTGCCAGACACCCTGCTAAGCACTGGGGATGCAAAGAAAAATCCAGCTGTCGAGGTACTTACAATCCAATGAGGGAAACAATGCAAACAATTATGTACAAACTAAATATAGGATAAATTGGAAATAATTGATAAGGAGAAGACACTAGGATTAAGAGGGATCAGGAAAAGCTTTCTATAGAAGGTGATAGTTTAGGTAGGATTTGAAGGAACCAGGGAAACCGGGAAGCCAAGATGAGAAGGGAAAACATTCCATGAATGAATTCAGGACAACAACGAAAATGCCTAGTCAAGAGATGTTGTGTAGCCAGACTTGTACCACAAGTAATAATTGCTATTATTTTTATTAGCACTATAATTAATATTTATTGGTGCTGGCAGGGGTTGGGCTATTTGTTGTTTGGGAGGAACATAAAGATTCGCTTGGGTTTTTGCTGTGCACTGAGCAGAAGACTGTTAAAGAAACATAATCCCTGTGCACAAATTTTATACGTGTGTGTATGTGTTGTATATGTGTGTACTGTATATACACCCATGTGTGCTACAGGGCCAAACTGGACTTGATGAAGAATAACTAAAAATAAAATGTCATTCTATCACTGAGATTTATACTTTGTGCAAAAAGACTTTATCTGACTTAGGGACCTCTTTTTTAATTTCATTCCTCTAAGAAAGTGACAAAGAGAGAGATTTCTAGAACCGGACTATCAGGGGAGTACTGACCTAAGACCCAATATATTTGGTATAGTCATTCATTCTGTGAAATTAGGGAGAGTGGCTCCATGAACAAAATCCTCCTTCTGGCTCTGCTTCCCATTCAGAGAAATAAGGGATTAGCTGGAAAGTTCATTATAATAGTTTTAAATTGTGTTCCTCTTAGCTTTCTATTTTTTCTTCTGATTTTTCATTACTTTCCTCTAATTTTCTCTGATTTCCCTGCCTCCCTTCTCTGGTTTTTTCTTCCTTTCCTCTGTCTTCTCACTATTTCTTCTTCTCATTCTTTTCTGCCCATCTGTGTCTCTCCCAAATCTTTGCTTCTGTGCACCCTCATCACATTCCATCTGTTCTTTGTCCCCAGGTTCACCTCTTCCCCTTGCTCTCTGCTGGTCTGGCCTGCTTTTTCTCTATGCCTATGAGCACAGAGGCAGCTGGTCTATTTTTCTCTTGCCTTTCCTACCATCCCCTCTATCCCAAGCCTCAGATCAGTGCAGTAAATTGTCAATGGCAAGAGCAAAAAAAATAAAATAAAATGAAATGAAATACCAATTAACTCTTGCCTGACTCGGCAGAAGAAAAACAGAGCAACTTTGCCTGTAATGTAGATGACATAAAATGTACACAGTCATCAGTAACTGGTTCTGTGGATAGTCACAGATGCACTTGGCCTGGCTAGTGGTTTAATTATTCCATCAGCAATTGAGCTGTCACCTGTTAATTATACAGCTATCCTTCCTGCTGGGACATCTAAACCAGCTCATCAGAAACAAAGCTTTATGGTGGGTTGAGCTTCCAAGCTTAAAGTTGGAAGAAACCTTAGACAGCACCTAGCCCCACCTCCCACCTAATGCAAAATTCTTTTTGAGAAAGGTCATTTAGTTTCTGCTTGAATACTTTCAATGACAAGGAGTGCTATGCTTTAAGAGTCAATCTATCCTATTACCAGGCTCTACTAACTAGAAAACTCTTCCTTATATTGGAGCAAAATTGCTTTAACTTCTAAACATTAGGTAGAATTCTTCCTTCAGGAGCAACATAGAATAAATTTACCTCCTAGTCCACATGACACCTTTTCAAATATATAAAGGCTGATGCCCTGTTCTGCACCCTGCTTCCTGCTGAATCCCCGCTTCCCAGTATGAGTACCACCCAGCTCTCTAGACTCCAGATAGTTTATTAAAGTTCCTCTGGAAATGGAATACCCAGAATTGAGAACAGTGCTCCAAATTGGGGCTGACCAGTGTAAAATACAAAAGTGATGGGGAAAAAAGAAAAGAACCTATGTGTCGTAAAATGTTTATAGCATCTCTCTTTGTAATGACAAAGAACTAGAAACTACAGAGATGCCCATCAGTTGGGGAATGACTGAACAAGTTGTGATGAAGTACTAATGTGCTAAAAGAAATGAAGACTTCAATACCTTAGAAAAACATGGAAAGACTTGCATGAAGTAATGAGAAGCAAAATGAGCAGAACCAAGAGAACAATTATATACAGTAATAACAATGTTGTTTTAAGAATGACTTTAAGTGAATGTGTTTTTGGTCTATTATAAATACCCAAATTAACTATTAAGAACATATAGGGTGGCTAGGTGGTGCAATGAATTGGAGTCAGGAGGACCTGAGTTCAAATCTGGTGTCAGACATTTAATACTTCCTAACCATGTGACCTTGGGAAAGTCATTTAACCCCAATTGCCCTGCCTTCCCACCTCCAAAATGCAAAAAAAAAAAAAAAAAACATATGAAAAAAGATGCTATCTGCATTCAAAGAAAGAACTGATAAATAGAAGTATGTATAGAATAATTTTACATATCTGTACTCTTTTGTGTCTAATGGTAGCCATGTCAGGGATGGGAATGGAGGGGGAAGGATAAAAAGGAGAAAAAAAGGAAATTTACTATATATAAATTTAAACACAGAAAATTATTATATATGTAAATGGAATAGCAAATTGTACATAATAGATTTTCAGTTTCACATGCAATCATTTTTTATTATACTATGTTATGGAAATGCCTATTTTATCTCATAAATTTTAAAAAATACAAAAAGAAACACTCTAAATAATGACTGCATATTTATAACGAAAGCTGTCATGCAGCATTAAAGATATTACTTTGGTAATTAAAAAAAAAAAGATTCCCATCCTCTTCCTCTGGACACTAAGTTTCCTAATGTAATCTAAGGCTTGATTACCTTTTTAAGCAGTTTCATAACACGTTCAGCTCCTTCGGAGTTTTCAGCCAACAAAACCTATGTATCTTTTGTTTTAAAAAATGAGTTATAGTCAATTCCAGACCTATGCCATTTATTTTTAAAGATATAAATGAAGAAGTTTACATTTCTCCCTACAAAATTTTATCTGGGTATTGGCTCATCATTCTTGCTTGATGAAATAATTTTGAATCTTGATTCTGTTATCCATCATATTAACTGTCTTTCTCAAAATTATCTTATTCACAAATTTGACACATATGCTGTTATTCCAAGTCATTGATAAAAATGTCAAATAGAACAAGGGCCAAAGATAGAGACTTGTAAACAACACCACTGGAAAATTAGCTTGAGGTGAATATAAATCTGTTCTTTGACTCTCTTTTGGAATAGTTGTCTATTCAGTTATGATTTTTCCTAACAACCATTACCCAGCCCACACATCTCCATCTTGCCAAACAATACAAAAATATATGTTCTGCTGCTGGTAGGATATAAAAAAAATTAGGAGAGAATGCCAAATGTCTTGCTGATATATTACATTTGGACAATATTCTTAAAACTTGGACAATATTCTTAAAACAATATTCTTAAAAAACTTTTAACATCTTACCTGCAGCTACTTATTAAAACATATGAAGCCTTTGCTGACCTTGCCATTGATGAATTGTCATAACAGAAAAGATCCAGAGCATTAAGAAAGATACCCTTGACTTATGTTTTCTCCAGTAATTTGCCAGTTCTCTCCACCTGTTCTTCAATCACTAATTCTTAATTCAAGAGAATCTAGTTAATTATTTTATGGTGAAAATGATGCAATTTTAGGATTTTTTATGGAGGTTTCTTTGGGCAAAAGTTCTCTTGTCTAGTTATTTTGTACCATTTGAAGTTTATGAATGACCCAGAAGCTATCAACAGGGATTTCTGCTCTGTCTAATGCTTAGATCTGGGAAGGACCATAGTAAATGCTCCTTTTTCACTCATGGCCTTCCCTATAGAAGCACAATTATCTCAAGGTCCCTGGAATTAGTGAAGATTGGAGCAACAATTGAAAAGGAACCTCCAAATTTTCTAGGAATGGAGTTTGGTCAGGAATTCTTAACTCCATGTAAGTCACAGGGGCTCCCTCCAGATTTTGTAGAGTAAGAAGCTGTACTAACCTTCATATTTGTTTTGCTTTCATGGAATTACATCAATCAGAGCTCTTGAAAGTTTCATTTTTACAAGTCAATCTTAATTTCTATGAATTTTCCATAATTCCAAAACCTAAATTAATTCTTAAAATGCCTCTGAATTTGCTTCTTATAGTTTGTAGTACATTCTTTGCCTCCCTATAGTTGTTTCATTATTTAATATCTCTGATTGTTTATGAAATGAGACTGCATAGTGTCACACCATTTCATATTCATATTATCATGTTTGAGTATTTGTCAAAAAATAAATACTTGACAATTTTTTTCAATTTTCGTGGGAGTCTACAGGCAATTCTATTTGAATCAGAAGATAAAACATGCAAATAAGAGATTTGGGGAGTGGAAAATGAATTTAAAACAATTGCTTTGGAATGCTACATGCAAAATAATAATTTGCTGTGTCAGAAAAAGTTCTTTCTTATTCTTAAGCTACCTTTGTTTGGAGGTAAGTGTTCTCAGAAACTGTGCAAGTAAAAAATGTAAATGATTTCCAACCATCAGTAAATATTGCGTTACAGAGGTAAGGCATAGAGATGAGAGAACAATCATACCCACTGGGGCAGGTTAACTAGAAAAATGTTTCATTTCTTCTAGGCAAATAAGGCAGCAGAATGTTGGTCTGCAATTCCTTCACTGTGCTTGGGAAGAGATGTGAACTCTGTTTTTATTTTTCCACTGAAATTCTGTGGAATCTGGAATCCCTTTACTGAGAAAGGAATCTGCAGGACCATGTGCTAATGCAAGTTTTTTTTTTTAGCCCTGGTTCACCACAACCCGCTGTTTGTTTTCTCTGAAATGTTAATTTCTAATTCAAAAAACCTGCTCAGAGAATAAACACTGAACTCTTCAAGATTATTTTTAAATAACTTCTTAGTTGCTTAGTTAATTTCAGTGTTTATATGCTGGATTGGCAGTCAGTTCTGAAGAATGAAGTCCTCTATTTAGCCATGGTTTAGAAACAGCATGGTAAATGCTTTCCACAGGCTTCCCCAGTCTGCCCCAATCGTGTGTCTCACATGAGCTATAAGAGAGCTTACATTAGAAGGAAAAAAGTAGCTCATTTTGTGGTTCCATTTGATCCTTAGACTCTCAGCTAGGTAATCAATTACAATAATTACTTCAATGGTACAGTATTACTGATGATACTGACTACTGTGGCAAAGATAATAACACTATCCCATTCTAGAGTCTTGACAGTAAGTGGCTGACTTGGGACTATTAGTCTCCTAACCCAGTGTGTATGTTATCTAGAATAAATTAATATAAAAACTCCATATAGCAACCAAAGACCAAAAACTCCTGGCTGCAGCTAAAGTGCAAGCCAAAAATACAGAGAGGGTTCATGATACATAAAGAGGTTGGACTAGATGACCTCTAGGCTGCTTTCAACTTGGCAAGTCCATGATTCTAACAAAAACATTTCCCATGAGAAATATAGCTAAGTCCAATTACTTTGGCATTGTTTTTCCAGGAATGGAGCATGTTCCATACTTCTCCACCTCCTCAACTTTGGTAAAGCTATTTGTTCCATTAGGAATGACCTACCCAAGTGATTTAGCCAGTCAAGCTTAACTACCCTTAAGAGCCCAGTTCAAATATCACCTCCAAAAAGATTTCCCTGATCCTCCAAATGGATAGCTATTCTTTTTTCTGAAATCTCAAAGTATGGTATTTATACTTCTTTTAATCCCTTGTCATATTATGCTTTGAATCATAATTATTTGGCTGCCCAATAAAACCTATGCCTAATGATCCTTATACAACTTGACCATTTTCTCAGATATGTTCTGTACTTTCCTCCATACTTACATATTCCTTATGTATGGAACACCCATTGTCTCCATATCTCTCTTTTACCAATCCTTTAAGGACTAATTCAAATGCTGCCTCTCCCATCACACCACCATGTCCTCCTAGATCAAAAACAAGTTCTCCTTTCTTTAAAATCTACATTTGTCTGTCTTAAAGAACTTCTTACATTCAGTCTAGTATGTTAGTTCTTTATATATATTCTGCATCTTGACTATACCACAAAGCTATATGAAGCCAAAAAATGTTTTATTCATCTTTGTATTGCCAGAAGTGCATATTATAGGTGCTCAAAAATGTTTGGTAAATGAGTAATTGCGTTTTATTTGTTAAACACCACCTGCCCTACCTTAGGTTATAAACTCTTGGACACAAAGTACTACATTCTCTTCATCTCTCAATCTCGTGTTGCTTCATTTAGGGTAAATGCTCAAAGAATAATTACTGATTAAAGGAATGGACTAAGGAGTAGTGATAGAATTGCATTAATCTGTTCACACACTCCTACCCAATCTTCCTTTTGATCCATGGAATATCATTTCAAGATAATTGCCTAGGATGTGTTACCATGGAATAAAATAAACTAACTGGCATGTGTAGGAAGGCAAAAGACCTACCATAGTGATATGCAGGCCCAGAGTAAATAAATACTCCCTACCTTGTGGACCTTCTTTTGGGGGAAAAACTAGATTCAAAAGGTACACTACATCTGGTGAACATCCCACTCTACTTTTTCTCAAAATTAGATCCCAATGACTCTTCTAAAGCCATTATTGGTGCACTTTACCCCCTAGAATTATCTTACCAGGAAAACCTGGACCTCTAAGATTCTACATTTATTTGATGAGAAGACATGCCAACTCACTCAAGAGAACACTATAATCTAAGATTGATTAATCAGATCTTATTTGTTGAATTATATACTTGCATGTCTGTATTCATAATCCAGAACAGGTTGTATATACAACCAATATAAGGATGGAACAGCATGCTTATGTGCAATTTATTGCTCTTGAACTCTTATTCTCAGGGCTCTGTAGGGCCAGATTTCTGATAGCCCTAACTACTTTGAACAAAAGGTCTCTGCTACAGCAACTTGCTCAATCCACTGATCTTTTGTTTTTATTTCTACCCTGAGACATCATATTCACCTGCACTTTGCCCTAGAAATCTCATTACTGTCTTAGATCATGGCTATATAGGTACTATGAGTTTGACCGCTCTGTGATCTCTCCCATTTTAGTTCTTATGATATCCAAGATCCATTTTAAACTTCCTATACGAAATCCTACTCCATCTATTGAATGTACCAAAAAAAACTGGGTTCTAGTCCAGCCCATCCTCTTTGGTCTGAAATCTGGTGGAACATGATGATACATGAGCCATATTAATTAACTTGCACAGATTCAGGATTTTTTCCACATCTGTCCTAGTCACAATCCTTGAGTTCCCTCCCATTGTCAACTGTAAAAGCAATGGTATAGCGCCACCTTCTGGTGAACTTCCACTTAGCCAGTGGGTCCTCCATCTGTGAAGAGTGCAATTAGCTTTTATTATTAGCTTCATACTCTGGGGATCCATTCAGGAATCATCAGTTCACCTATGTAGTGACACAGCTAAGAAAGGGTTACAGGCTTAAAATTATCATGCAAATAGTATTTGTTTAAAGTTCATATATTTAGAGTTGCATTCGTGAGTGGTGATAGTATAAGGACAGGATTGATTGTATCCTTATACTCTTTAGCAGGGTACAATAAGAGGACAGGATAGGCTCAATAAATGTATTGAATCCTATTAACTTAATATAGTGGCTCCATTTCTAAAAAAAAATATCCTTTTGCCACCACCCCACTTTGGTCTTTACTTCTGTAGAGAACGCCTAGTGAGGAAATTTCCTTTGCTAATGAATATCAAATCACTGTTCTGTAGCATAGTCTCAGAGTTAGCCAAGATACCAAGAAATTAAGAGATTTGCCCAAGGTCAATCGGCCAATGTGTCAAGAGTAAGAAGTGGACACAGGTTTTTGGCTAGCTCTCCATCCACTACTCCATGCTGTAACCATTTAGATTTATCAGCCAGGTGGCATGGTAAGAAAATCTGGTGTGGAGTCAGAAAGTCAGGGGTTCAAATCTAGCTTTAAACACTTACTAGCTGTATGACCCTAGGTCACTTGGCCTCTGTTTACCTCCGTTTCTTCATCAATAAAATTGGGATAATAATAATATCTACCTTTTGGGGTTGTTGGGAGGCTCAAATAAGAATATTTATAAAGCACTTAGCACAGTATTTGGCACATAGTGGACTCTATATAAATGTTAGCTATTATGAGTTATTATGAAAAGAGATATGTTTCATGCAGACCCCAGTGGCCAGAGTTTGGATTTGCAAATTTAAATTAAACTGGATATAAAGCCACATCACAAGATAGACTTCATTAAGTTGAATTACATGAATTCCCTTCTTGTATTCCAATTCCTTCACATGGCAAAAATTAATTTATGGAGTGTATGTGTTTTTAGCATCTGTGAAGTTCTCCTGTTGATAGTTCCATGGAGAATAAAGCTGTACAGGTTGAAATGTGAATGAAGTAATGCAGTCATTAAGAAGAGAATGCAAACATTATTCCCTTAATTATTTTTCCACACCTGCATTTATGAATATCATTGGGAGGGGTTGGTGAGGGGGGGGGCACGAGGTGGTATGTGTTCAGTAATTAAAGAAGTTGCTGTACTGACCCAGTTGGAGATGAGTCATTCCATGAGGCATAAGGGAAATGAAAGAGCTGTATCAGAGTTCATATAAAATCATGCTACTGACATTCATTTAAAGCTTTATTAATACTGGCTATGCTAATGGACATTAGTTTATGGGATATTTTGTATTGAACTTTAACATTATGTAGACCTTTTATTAATTAAAAAAGAGATAGTGTGACAAATAAATAGCCAGTCTCAGACTCAGGCAGACCTGGATTCAAGTCATGCCTCTGATATATGTGAGCTGTTTGGCCCTGAGCAAGTCAATGAACTTCTTGTTGCTTTGGGGGAATTCGCCACGATTTTAAGTTTGAGAGTAGAAGTCCATCTGCATTGGTAAAGAGTGTTTCTTTACCATGAATTCTCTATAGCATTAAAACCACAGACATTCCAAATAATGACAACAAAAGTAACAATAATCATAACATCCTCAAAGCCCAATTCATCATCCGTGTCATAGGAGATAGGGGCAATACAGCAGCATTGTAGGAGAATGCCAAAGCAGGGTCAAGTACAGCAGTGACTTTTGTGTGCCCTGAGACTGCTCTGCTATTTATGAAAGCCTGACCTGAATCTTGAAACCTTGGCTACCTGTATTCCAGTGTGTTCCAGTGATGCCATTGTTTGGATTAACACTCCAATAAATGTGTGACAAAGCTGCTACTAAGAGTTGAAGAAATAAAGGTGGCAGCATAGGGCTGTAGCCTAGCCTTACTCAAAACCATTGTGATGATCAGCTTGAGATGGAGGACAATGGCATGAGTCACACTCCTTTGTGTGCCACATAGTAGGACAAGGGAAAAATACCAGTATCTCACATGCTGGAAATGTTCCAGTGTAGATAGCACTGCCCACTGGAACAGACAAAATGTGGGTATGTATGAAAAAGACTAAAGACATAAACATCTTAATGGTTTGTGAATTATTGTGTAACAAAATAAACAAGAGTTTCATATTAGTTTTGTTTTATTTTTTGTGAATGTTACACCCAGTTCCAAGTTAAATAACACACTGTTCACCAATGCAGAACAATCGTTAGAAATAAAAACATCATCACTAAGATGAGGATTGGAGGATATAAGAAATGAAATAAAAAGGTAGTAAAATCTAAAGAGGGAAAAGTTGAGGACCCTGAGTCATTGAAAATTTTCTCTTAATGAAATATCTAGACATTTTACCTAAAAATGAAACAACTGACAAGCAAAATATTTCAAATCTAACTAGCAGTAATATTTTTAAAGTTAGTATCTACTACCATCTATCATGGATTACAGAAAGTGTACAAACATTTCAGAATCTGAACACAGCTCTACGTGAGCAGTCTCTGGCAGATTAAGAAACATAGGAGGAGAGGAATAGCCCTACTACAGCCAAGTGTCAAACACCATGGTAAAAACTCAATTGGAAATGGCAATTAAAGACCTGTAGGTAATGGAAGATTACATAAATAGCTAATTGGTATGCGCAGTAGAAAAATTGAACACCAGATTCCCTAATTTGAGGCAACAAAAAATGTCCAGGGAATTAGGATTAAAATCATCAGTCACATAAATTTTAATTGCTATTTCAGCGACTTGAGATCACTTAATGGTCTCTGACTCTGTTTCCATGTGATAGCTAGATGATGCAGTTTTGGTGTTTTTCACAATGTATAAAACTTTATTAAAAACCATTTAGAAGCTATACAACAGAGATGAGATCAAGTATATGAAATCATTTGTGTTTTTGGAATGGGGAGAAGTATGAACAGACTTCTAGCAAATAGCTGCCCCAAAGACTTTATTTTCTTCTCCATGTCAAGAAAGCTACACAGATATTTTATACATATAATTTTAAAAATGTTTTGTTTTGCTTTGTTTTTTGGTAAGGCAAGCATTGAATCATTGCCATTGACTGATACTAATTACTGCCTCACTCCCATCCCATTCTAAGGGCACATGACAAACTCTACTCTGAAAAGACCATAGCCTATATCTAATGTCTGTGTCACTGGTATGGTGGGAATTACAGGCCTGACCTAAAATGAACTTCAACATTTCTTTGGAATTAAGACAGTATCACCATCTTCAAACTTGTCACAGGTCACTGAGCCTAGGAGGAAAGAGACATTAGTTGAGGCTAAGGACACCATATTTAGTGAAGCTATCTATTCAAGGGTCTGCTAAAGGGGCATAGTTTGTCTTGGTATAAGGTTAGACAGAGTTCTAGGCCTGGTGTCAGGAAGACTTGAGATAAAAGATAGCCTCCACTACTTACTACCTGTGTAAGCCTGGACAAGTCACTTTATCCCTGTCTGCCTCTGTTTCCTCAATTGTAAAATTGTGGACTATAATAATAACTAATTTACAGGATTGTTGTGA
The DNA here is from genome assembly GCA_028627135.1 of Pseudochirops cupreus. Taxonomy (NCBI): domain Eukaryota; kingdom Metazoa; phylum Chordata; class Mammalia; order Diprotodontia; family Pseudocheiridae; genus Pseudochirops; species Pseudochirops cupreus. The sequence goes on from CM053580.1 coordinate 466,060,123, forward strand.
GGTCAACTGAGATAATAGCTATATAGCATGCAGTGACTGTCCCATAGGATACATTTGATAAATACTTCTTCCCTTTTCCACTTGAGGAAAAAATAGAATGTGAAGAGAGAGAGAACCCCAGTGAAAAGAGGATGTGGAAAATATCTTATCATCCATATGATCATAAGGCCAACACAAGATAACACAAGGTAGATCAAATCCTAATACAGCGAAGAACATCAGAAGGGCAATTACCAGAACTCTAACTTCTCAGCAAAATTGGAAAGCAGTAAGGCCTAATAAGAGCCATAGTTATTGTCTTAAATGCTTCAAAATGGCTCAGGAATTATTAGCAAAGCATTCTGCCAGTATCCTTTCAGACACAATCCTTAACCTACTCTATTTTTTTTTTAACAGAAGGCATCACCAAAAGATTATCAAAAGGTGAAAAAAGTGACACCTCTCAATATAAGCTAATTACATGTTTATATATTTATACAAAATGTTCTTAACTTCTCTCTCTAAAAAAAGAATCTCTAGAGCCCTATAAAAATAGTAATTTGGATAAGGATCAAAATTTGTGCACATAAAAATTCCAGGTATGTAAAGAACAACTGATTGTTGATTCAGTAATTAGTGAAAGTCATTTATAAGGATGGCAGTGTTAATGTTAGAACTACGCTACTTGAAGTTTTGGATTTCATCCTACCACCAACTCATCCAACTGACAAGCACCCTTGTCTACCTCTCCAAGATGTTACAGGATTGATGGTATCGGTAATGTACCTGTTGGTCAAGGGGAGACTGGTGTTCTAAAACCAGGCATGGTGCTCACCTTTGCCCCAGTCAATGTTACAACTGAAGTAAAGTCTGTTGAAATGCACCATGAAACTTTGAGTGAGGTTCTGCCTGGGGATAACATTGGTTTCAATGTCAAGAACATGTCTATCAAAGATGTCTGCCATGGTAATGTGTCTGGTGACAGCCAGAATGACCCACACATGGAAGCAGATGGCTTCATTGCACAGGTCATTATCTTAAACCATTCAGGCCAAATCAGTACTAGCCATGCACCTGTTATGAACTGTCACACTGCTGACATTCCTTGTAAGTTTGCTGAACTAAGGAGAAGACTGATCATCATTCTGGTAGGAAGCTGGAATATGGCTCCAAATTCCCAAAATCTGGTGATGCTGCCATCATTGACATGGTTCCAGGAAAGCTCCAGTGTGTGAAGAGCTTTTCTGGTTATTCTCCTCTGGGTCATTTTGCTGTTCATGATATGAGGCAGACTGTTGCTGTTGTTGTCATCAGGGCAGTTGACAAGAAGACTGCTGTAGCTGGCAAGGTCACAAAATCCACCTAGAAAGCTCAATGAATACCCTATACAATACCTGCCATCCCAGTATTAATCAATGGTTGGAAAATGGTCTCAGAACTGTTTGTCTCAATTAGCCACTTAAGTTAAATAGTAAAAAATTGGTAAGTGATTACAATGCATCATAAAAGCTTGAGGAGGAAAGAAATTATTCTGTGGACCATTTCTTTCATGGAAATTATTAGTTTTTAAAATCAATAATTTTTAAATGGAAATGATCAAAAATTTGTTACAGAATTTTGATACTATTGAAACATTTTAATGCAAGAAAAAAAGCAACCTGAAAATACCTTTATACTGAGTGTTGATTATCACAAAATTCTTGACTCAATTTTGCACTCATGGCTTCTTCATTGCAAAAATAGTATAATGTGAATGCAAGAGTATTTGATGTTCACATGGAAAACGAGTCTTTAAAAAATCCACCAACATAATCTTAGCAAGAAAAATGGATAGAAAACATGGTATCTTTCAAAGAGAGAGTTTTATCTTATTATGGTTCTGCCTAGTCTTAAATACATGTGCATCTGTCTTAAAGAGTACTAAGTATCGTTTTCTTTCTTTCTTTCTTTCTTTTGCCTTTTGGAGGGGGGAAGGCAGGGCAATTGAGGTTAAGTGACTTGCCCAAAGTCACACAGCTAGTAAGTGTTAAGTGACTGAGGCCAAATTTGAACTCAGGCCCTCCTGACTCCAGGGCCGGTCCTCTATTCACTGTGCCACTTTGTCGCCCCTACCATTTTCAAAATAAAGTGAGAATTGAACCAAAACACCTTATTAATAACTTAGGTCACATGGGTAACATCAGGCAACATGGCTACAATAAAAAACACATTGGGGGCAGCTAGTGTTGCAGTGAACAGAGCACCAGCCCTGGAGTCAAGAGGATCTGAGTTCAAATCCAGCCGCAGACACTTAATACTTACTAGCTGTGTGACCTTGGGCAAGTCACTTAACCCCAATTGTCCTGCCTTCCCCCCTCCAAAAGGCAAAAAATAAATTAAAAAAAGGAAAATAAAAAAAATGAAAAGCACATTAATTGCTCATTTACCACATAGTCTTTCTCTAGTGATAAAAAATATTTCTCATAGAATTGATATGTGCAAAATTCTTAACTTTTACCAGGTAAAGGGATAGTTTAAAAGCTTTAAACTTGATCCTTGAAGTCACATTGGACCAAGGTTTAGAGTCAATACTCAAAAATAATTTAGTTTCCTTCAGACAAAGTATAACAATGATATTTTAATGAAAAGAGTTGGTTATTTGTCCTTCTTTAGAAAAAAGACCAGTGACATCACAGGTTGATATCTTGACTTGGGCATGAAATAGAATTAAGTAAGGCAGAGTTGCATAGAATCTTCAGTCTCACTCTCTCTTCCAGAGTCATTGAAATCCAGTGACAAGACAAAAGTCACAATGATTGGAGATGGCCCAGGCTTCAGTGGATGATGTTATCTTCCATGACTAACCAAGCTCAAAGTGTTCTATAGCACCTGATTTAGCTGCCTTCATAGTTAGAACAAATTGTTCTCATCTGCCCATTCAGCTGAAACAAGTCTTCACATGCTTAGGGTGGACATTCCCCTAACTCACCAAGAGGTCTGTGGTCTGACAGTTACACTCAACCTGTTTTAACCTGACTACCAAGACAGTTTTACTGGTGTGTGGCTGCTGTACGTGCTATAGCTTCTCAGAGTCACAGGTGAGAGTTGGGTGAAAGGTGAACACCAAAGGTGGACGAGCAGCCCTGAAAAGTGTTTGGCAATCCCTCACATCAGAGGTGCTAATTGTCCCTGAACATGTTTATGTTTATGGGAAGTTTTATACACTATGAGACATATAAACATCTTGAAACCAAAATTTAATGGGAATAGTACATTTAAAGCAATTAACACATACATACTTTATACCAGGTTTAATGTACTTTTTCATAATTATGCCACGGATCATAGGAGATCTGGAAAGTCTCCTATCAACAACACTAAAAAACTCTCATGAAATATTAACAAAGTAGGATTCATTACCCTAACACAAGTGTAGAAATTTTAATATTTTCTTGCCCCAAAAGGAGGAAGAGGATAGATAGACATTTTCAGAGCATGTCATAAATAGGTTAAAAACTTGTATAAATGCTTTTGGATTAAGCAGACAATGTTTCACCAAACAATAATAAAGGATAGTAATAGATACCTGCCACCGGATATGTGGGATGTTACCCAAGGTGATTTATAATTAGATGAACTGTATGGAATGGCTACAATTCAAGAGTGGAATCAAAAGACCTTCAATAGGTGAATTCTGCATGAACTAAGGCAAAAATATTTCGACAAGGAAGTATTTTCAACATTCATTTCCACAAGATTTTGAGCTTCATATTTTCTCCCCATCTCTCCCCTCCAGCACATTCCAAGATGGCACACTTCTGATTACTCCTTCCCCCAGTGTGCTCTCCCTTCTTTCACTACACCTCTCTGTTATCCCCCTTCCCCTTACTTTCTTGTGGGGCAAGATAGATTTCTATACCCCATTGCCTGTATATCTTATTTCCCAGTTGCACGTAAAAACAATTTTTAACATTTGTTTTAAAACTTCGAGTTTCAATTTTTCTCCCTTCTCTGCTCCCCACCCACCCTCATTAAGGCAAGCAATTCAATATAGGTTATACCTATGTAGCTATGCAAAACATTTCTATAATAGTCATGTTGTGAAAGACTAACTTCATTTCCCTCCATTCTATCCTGCCCCCCACTTATTCTATTTTCTCCTTTGACCCTGTCCCTTTTCAAAAGTGTTTGCTTCTGACTATTCCCTCCCCCAAGCTGTCCTCCCTTCTATCATACCCCCACTCCCTTATCCCATTTCTGTCTACTTTTCTGTAGGGTAAGATACCCAATTGAATGTGTATGTTATTCCATCCTTAAGCCAAATCTGACTAGAGGAAGGTTTAGTCATTCCCTCTCACCTATGCCCTATTCCCCTTGATTGAAAATGATTTTTCTTGCCCTTTTATGTGAGATAATTTACCCCATTCTATCTCTCCCTTTCTCCTTCTCTCTCACCCCTGAATTTTATTTTTTAGATATTATCCCTTCATATTCAACTCATCCTATACCATCTATCTACCTACCTACCTACCTATCTATCTATCTATCTATCTATCTATCTATCTATCTACCTATCTGTCTCTCTGTCTCTCTGTCTCTCTATCTATCTATCTATATTCCCTCCAACCACCCTAATATTGGGAAATGTCTCATGAGTTACAATTATCATCTTTCCATGTAGGAATGTAAACAGTTCAACTTTAATAAGTCCCTTATGATTTCTCTTTCCTGATTAACTTTTCATGCTTCTCTTGATTCTTTTATTAAATGAAAGTAAAATTTTCTATTCAGATCTAGTCTTTTCATCAAGAATGCTTGGAAGTCCTCTATTTCATTGAATATTCATTTTTCCCCTGAAGTATTTATACTCAGTTTGCTAGGTAAGTGATTCTTGATTTTAATCCTAGCTCCTCTGACCTCCAGAATATTATATTCCAAGACCCTTAATGCAGAAGCTACTAAAAAAAAAAGGTTTTTTTCAAACATAGGTCTTTTTATTTAAGTCTGTCTTATTGTGATGGCTCAAAATATGTCCATATTGTTTGACTGAAGTCAATTAAACAGGAAAATGGTTAAAGCTGTAAATGGAATTCATTTAGTGATATACTACACAACTGGGCTATGATGACTTTCCAATGGACACAGGGGCCAATGAATGAGTATATTCTGTCGACTTAGAACTTTTCTCTAAATAATGACTTTTATTTCTTTTTTTAATTTTTGATTTTTTAATTTTAAATAAATTTATTTATTTTCTTGTTTATATCATTCATTTCCACGAGATTTTGAATTACAAATTTTCTCCCCATTTTTCTCCTACCCATCACCTCAAAAGAGCCATCCCACTGTATAACTCCTCCCCCAATCTGCTGTCTCCTATGTCCTCCCTCATTGCCCCTCTGACTTTCCAGTAGGCCAGGATGGATCTCCCTACCCCAGTGCCTGTATATCTTAATTTCCAGTTGCATGTAGTTAATAATAGTAATAATATATATGTATATATATGCATATATACATATATACATATATATTTTTAACATTTGATTATAGAACTTTAAATTCTAGATTCTTTCCTTTCCTTCCTGATCACCTACCCCCACTGGAAGGACAAGCAATTCAACACAGGCTGTACATGTGTAACTACACAGAACATTTCCACAGTGGACATACTGTGAGAGACTGATTATACGTCCCTCCTTCCTATCCGCCCCCCCCCCTTGTTCTATTCTCTACCCTGTCCCTGTCCCTTTACAGAAGTGTGTACTTCCAGCAACCCTCCCCCCACCCTGCCCTCCCTTCCATCATCTAACCTCTCATCCCCATCTC
>CM053580.1:466066406-466088057 GCA_028627135.1 Pseudochirops cupreus
TACTTGACTTTTTAGCCCTGTCGAACTCTGCTTCCAGAGGGGAAAGCTCTGTCCCAAATCACTGGAGTTTTTGCAGCTGCTGGAGCTATTAGGAGGCCATTGCAGCCCCCACCAGCTTTGGCTCGCTGAAAACGCATCCCAAGACCACCACCCAAGACTGCGATTGAGATCCAGGCCACTCAACGCAAGAGCACTTAGCCTCTGAATGATCGCTTGGCCCCCCTGCAATCTGCAGGCCAGGAGTTTCTGAAGCAGCCACATGGAGGTGGGTGCAGGGCTGCCACTTCTGCCACTTCCTTGCCCTGCAGGCAGTTTGGCCGGACTGCTTTTCTCCCCTAAGTTTAGCTGAGTTCCACTGACCTTTCACTTTGTCCTTGTTTCTTATGGGTTGATAGTTCTGGAAACTGCCACAGCTGCCACGGATCCACTCTCCTAAAGGCTCCAGCTGCAGCTCATCCTGGCCACACCCGGGCCTGGGCTGGTTTCGGCTACCAGCGTGCTGCCATGAGCCCTTACAAGCTGCCTTCAGCAGGAGAGATGTGTTTTCTGTAATTTTGTGAGTTCTGGAGCCCTAAAATTTGTTTAGAGTCATATTTTATGGGTATTTGAGGTGGCTATGGGGGAGCTGTGGAGCTTTCCTGCTTCTATACCGCCATCTTGGCTCGGCCCCCCAGACTGGAAGCTACTAGATCTTGTGTTATCCTGATTTTATTTCCACAATACTAAATTGTTTCTTTCTGACTGCATGCAATATTTTCTCCTTGACCTGGGAACTCTGGAATTTGGTCGCAATATTTGTAGGAGGTTGCCTTTTGTGATCTCGTTCAAGAAGTGATTGGTGGATTCCTTTAATTTCTATTTTACCCTCTGGTTGTAGACTATCAGGGCAGTTTTTCTTGATAATTTCTTGAAAGATGACATCTAAGCTCTTTTTTTGATCATGGCTTTCAGGTAGTCCAATAATTTTTAAATTATCTTTCCTGGGTCTATTTTCCAGGTCAGTGACTTTTCCAATGAGATATTTCACATTGTCTTCTATTTTTTCATTCTTTTGGTTATGTTTTATAATTGTTTCCATTTGCTGCATTCTAATTTTGAAGGCATTAGTGAGCTTTTGAACCACCTTTTCCATTTGGCCAGTTTTGTTTTTTAAAGTATTCCTCTCCTCATTGTTTTTTTTGGTCCTTTATTCCATTTGGGTTAGTCTATTTTTAAGGTATTATTTTCTTTAATATGTTTGGGTTTCCTTTAGCAAGCTCTTGACTCATTGTTCATGATTTTCTTGCATCACTCTTATTTCTTTTCCCAATTTCCTCTACTTTCTCTTACTTGATTTTCAAAATCCTTTTTGAGCTCTTCCATGGTCTATACCCAATTCATATTTTTCTTGGAGGCTTTTGATTTAGAAGCTTTGAATTTGTTGTCTTCTTCTGGGTGTATGTTTTGATATTATTTGTCACCAGAGTAAGATTCTATAGTCTGAGGTATTGTTTATGCTGTTTATTCATTTTATTAGCCAAATACTTGACTTTCTAATTCTTTGTCAAGATAGGGCTCTGTTTCCAGTGGTGGTAGGGATGGGGGTGCGTGTACTATCCCAAGCTTCAGGGGTTTTGTGTAGCTGTTTTCACATCTACTTCTAGGGGCCTGTAAATTTTCAGTTCTTCTAAGGTAGTATGTTCAAAGGAGAGATGTTTACTCCTTTCCTGGCCTCTGCTCTAGTCTGTGAGTGTCCACAAGCACTTTTTTCTACCTTGGAACTATGAGGAGGGTTCCCTCTCCACCACAGCCACAAGCTCTGCTACATCAGAACTTCTCCTCACCCCAGCACCACTACCCAGTACTGTGACCTAGATCCAAGCTGGGCAAAGCAAGAGAATCTTGCCTCAGTGCCAGAAAAGAGACCCCTGAAATCCCCCCTGATCAGTTGCTCGATCCCCCCACCATCTGTGGATCAAGAGCTCTGGAAGCAACTGATGCTGCTGCTGCTACCACCACCACCTCCATTGCCCTGGGATCAGACAGTGCTCCTCTCTCATCCAGGTCCCACAAAGTTTTCCCACTGACCTTCTCCATTATCTTTGGCATTTGTGTGTTGTGAAGTCTGGAAACTGCCATAGCTACCAGTGATTCAGTTCCCCAAGGCCTGCTCCAGTCCCAGCTGTGCTGACATAGCCCATGCTGGACTGTGCTTCACTCCCAGCCCTGTGTGATAGACTCTTCCTGTTGACCTTCCAGGTTGTCTTGGACTGGAGATTTGTTTCACTCTGTCATTTTGTGGTTTCTGTAGCTCTATAATTTGTTTAGAGTCATTTTTATAGATATTTGGAGGGGTTTGGGGGAGATCTCAAGCAAGTCCCTGCTCTTACTTTGTCATCTTGGCTCCACCCTCCTCAGCAAGGAAGTATTGAACAAATGACTGAGTCATGTAGATTTGTTTATGGATATGTGAGGATTCACAATGGCAAATCAGGACCAGGTCATTGCTACCAGAAATTACAGAAGGGCCATCCTTTGAGAAACCAAACTTAGAGATCAATGTAGATAGGATTATGCAAGGAAACCGGACAATGTAATACATTACTGTTGGCTGCAAAACGTTTAGACCTTACTGAATACAAATTAAGATAAGATCTCATGGTTAGAATTATACATCAGTTGTTCACTATAGTTCATTAACTGACAAAGAACAAATCTTATTACCTACAGGAATAGGGATTGGACCTGTGAATTGATGTTGATTTGATGTTGGGGGAGATCTCTTATGAGAAAATTCCCCCTACTAAATCAAGCCATCATTTTTTCTGCAATTTATGGTTTTAGAGACTACAAAAAGAGTGAAAGGTCAAGGGGCTTGCCCAGGGCCTTAAAGTTAGGATATGTCAAAGACAGAATTTGAACCCAAGTCTTCCTAGCTACAAGATTAGCTCCCCATCTACTATGCAATTCTGCCTCTCAATCTATATATTTACAATTAAAAGCATCAAACTATCCTGGAGAACTCAACCAAAAAACTAATGGATCATGATTACAGGTTGAATTGGTGCTCCCAGTATCCTAGACACAACATCAATCCATAGAAATTAACAATATTATTAATAGATAAAGCCTTATCAAATACTCATAATCTCCAAAATGAGTGGAAAGAAAAACTTTCAAAATATAGAGACCTAGCAAAGGAAATCAAAATTATGTGGGCCTCCTACAGGCCATCATCACCTCATGCCTGGGCTACTGCAATGGACTATTGTTTTGTGGATCTCCTAACTTCAAATCCCTCCCCACTCCAGTCCATCTTCCACTTAGCTGTCAAATTGTCTTTCTAAAGCACAAGTCTGACCATATCACCCACCTATTCAATCAACACCAATGACTTCCTGTTGTCTTCAGGATAAAATATAAAGTACTCTGTTAAATTTATAAAGCCCTTCATAACATGGCCCCTTCTTACCTTTGCTGAATTCTTATTCTTTGTTTCCTTTCTTTCTTCCCACACCCACATGTTCTATGATCCAATAACAATGGCCTCCTTACAGTTCATCAAGCAAGACACTCCATCTCCCAGCTCCAAAGGTTTTCCTTAGCTATTTCTCATACCTGGTATAACAGCAAGCCAAGTAAAATTTTTTTGTTGTTTTTCTGGATTGAGTTTTAGCCAATCAAGTGTCTTTGACTGAGTCTTGCCTTTGATTGAATCAAGAGTCTGTGATTGGAAACAGTATATATTGCATTGCTTGGAGAGAGAGGACAGAATACAGAGAGGAGTAGAGCTGAGAAAAAGAAGTGAGCACGAGTGGGCCAGGGGAACTTGCTTGTGGGGAGGCCTAAAAGAAAGAATGTTTGTGATGTGAGCACTCGCTCCATTGGTCTGTGTTAATTTGTGGGAGAGAAACCCCTGTCTTTTGGTCTGTGTTAATTCCTCAGACAGAAGTATTGTCTCTTGATCTGTGTTAATTGCCCAGACAGCAGCCATGTCTGTTGGTCTTTATGAGTGAATTGAGCTGAAGAGTGGAGATATGCCCATGGTAAGGAGGCTTAGCTTAAACCCTTTTTAAGGACAGTTAGAGTGAATTGAGATGACGGTGCTGGAAATGTGCACAAATATTGTTTTAGCCCTGTTAAACTTTGTTTTCCAAGAAACAGAGCTGTGGGCAGGAACTTGAAATGGAACAGTCCCTGTGGCTGAGATATGGAGCAGGAGCAGAGCATTGCCTACATGAGAATCTAGGTGAGAGTTGGGAGTGGTCATCCCACAGAGGAAGATCCATGGCATTTAGAAGTCAGCCTTTACTCAAGATGAGAGAAGACTTTGCTTGGGCACAGATTATGACTCACTGTGACGTAGGAATGGGTGATGTTTGTATTTTGTGCTACCCTTTAAGGATGTGCTATGCTAGGAGAGACCCTAGGCTGGGACTTCCAAATTGTATAAACAAGTGTTTTGGGGAATATTACTGAATGTAATGATATATCTATGTGTCATATGATATGCTGAATGTTAGAAAGATAGATAGATAGTTATATAGACAGACAGACAGACAATCAGATAGATAGATAGATAGATAGATAGATAGATAGGTAGATAGATAGATAGATAGACGATATGTTTTGCTTAAGGATGTTACTGTGAATGTTATGCTTTATTGAACAATTTTTAGTTTATTGCTGAATAAATAGACAGTTCATTATACTACGTGATTTGAACCTTGAAATTATTCACAGTAGCAGTCCTCAGGTCCTCTGCCATGATTGGTTTTATACCTGGAATGTTCTCTTTCCTCATCTTCACCTCCTAGATTCCACGACTTTCTTCAAATCTCAGCTAAAGTCTCACTTTCTGTTAGAGGCCTTTCCTTAACCCCTTTAAAACTAGTATTTTCTCTCTTAGTTATTTTCAACCAATCTGTATACATTTTGTTTGCACATGATTGCTCACATGTTGGCCCCCATCATTAGATTATGAACTTCTTGAGATCAGAAACTGTCTTTTGCCTTTCTTTGTAACCACAGCACTTAGCACAGTGCCCAGCACATTACAGGTCATTGATAAATGCTAGAAAACTGATTAAATGAGGTGTATATTATCTCTGTCACTGCGGCAGTTACTTAGTGGTACTAAGGTTGCTTTTAGTGAGCCTACAGATATGAGCTGAGATCCTAAATATTTTCAACTGCAAAAGGAAGTATTTTATGCATTTGTACACTAATCTACTGAATATTAAGTATGAAATAATACTAATAGACAGTAGCTTGTCCCTAAAATATTTTTAGCTAAACTCCATCAAACAAGATGAGAAAAAAATTTTTCTCATCATAATCATTACCATCATTTATATAGCATGAGACGTTGAAAAGCAATTTATCTATATTATTTCTCATGAGTCTCATAACGACCTATTGAGGTAAATACTGCAGGTGTTATTATGCCTTTTTTTTTTTTTACCTATGATGCAACTGGGACTCATTAAAGTTAGGGAACTTTCCTACACAAACAAGTATCAGAGGCAGAATTGGAATTCTGGTTTCTCCTGAATCTAAGTTCAATATTCTTTTCATTATACTATACTAACTTCTAGAAAAGTAATTTAGTTGGAGATGGTAGTGTTGTTTTTTTTTTCTCGAACTAGTGTTTTAGAGCTGACAAAAAAAAATCCAAATAGTTTTGATTTAAAGTCACGTCTTTAAAGATGATCAACTCTGTTGTTGACCAAAACATTACTCTTAGTTGTTATGAAACTTTGTGGAGGGTGGAGGAGAAAGAATGATGGTTTGTTCTTTTGTGAATTTGTTCAAATATTGAAATAACCAAAGAACCAATCTGTTTTGTGACTCCTGGCTCCTATTAAATCAACATGGAGAGGATGCCAGTATTCTGTGCATTACTGTTTGCACAGAGGTTGTTTAGCACTGTGCCTGCTCACTCCCCAGAGCTCTGATCATATGACTGTGAATGGCTTTCAGGCAAAACAGAGATAATAGTATGATTTTTTCCCAAAAAAGTACTCTTTTAATAATGACAACAAAAAGGAGAGAAAGAAGAGAAATGCAGAAAAAGAGGATGAGAAGAATTGTAAAGAAAAAAGAGAGAAGTGATGGGAGAGGAAGGGAATAGAAAAGAAAATAAGGGCAAAAAAGAGAAATGTACAGTGGGAAGGCTAAATGGGAAAGAAATCCCACATCCTAAAAACAGTCTGAATTAATTGGACATTCATAAACACTGATAATCTGGATGTGGTCCTACCATCTCAAGACTGTGTGGAATTTAAGGCTTCTCTTTAAAAAAAAAAAAGGTATAACCAAATAGGGCATTTAGATTATTTTTCTTTCATTCCAAAATGGGTGAGATGATACAAAATTATGACACAGATGGTAGGGCACCATCTTCATGCCATTAAAAGAAAATTGTACCCATTTTGTTCAGTATCATAATTTGAGTGATCATTTAGAGAGAAGCATGTTTTGCTGGGGATAAATGTTTCTATGGAATGTATTTGGACAAAAATATTTTAATTGCAAGTGGCATTTCCCAGCCTTCTGTGATGGTCAGCTTCTTGAAAATCAATTAATCCATTGCACTATTTAAGAAATGTCCCTTGCCAGAGTTCTTAAGTGAGCCTTATGACAGCAGTTATCCTGGAGCCAGTCGGGGTCCATAAGCTTGTTTTTCAGAGTGTTTTACTTTTTGTTAAGGTCCTAGGAAATTACACCACATAGGCATATCAAGAAATAGCTGACCATTAGCTATTCCTATATTTTGATACATAGTAAGGGCTAAATTTTTTGCCTTATATATAATGCTTCCTGCTCTTGTCATTGCTTCCATGATTCTGAGATAAAGAAATATGTGAACATTAAAAAATTCCAGCCAAAATGGAAATGTCTAAATCAAGGAGAATTAGATTGATTTCATACTTTCTAGATTGAAAGTGTCAAGAGTCATGGTCAAATTGGGAACAAGTTCATTTGGTCATAAGATTGAGGGTCCTTCCAGTTTGACCTGCTCATTTTGCAAATGAAAATGAGAAGATCCCTGGATATTTCATATTTGTTCAACTCTGGCATTTGTGACCAAATTCATACATCTGTCCAAAAGATAACTTTTTCAACACGTGGGAGTCTTTGATTTGTTAGTCCTTGATTTGAATTTAATCAATCCTCAGCATTCAGTTGACATGCATTTATTGCTAAGTGCCAGGCACTGTGCTAAACACTGGGAATATGAATACTAACAGAAAGACTGTCCCTGCCTTCAAGGAGCTTACAGTCTTATAGGAGAGGAAAACACATAAAAGAAAACTGGAAAGCAAGGGGGTGGGAAGAAAAGCTATCCAACCCCAGGGGAATGGTTGAGGAAATCCAGAGAACAGACTGGAGAGGAATAAGAACCAAATGGCTTGAGTGCTTGGCTTAAATGGAGGTTCTGGGAAGAGTCATCCAATCAGAGGGAGAGGATATTTCTGATGTGTAAATTACAGGGTTGGAATGCAGCTTGAGCCTGAAGAGCTGGGAAAAAGTAGAGAAAGTCCCCAGAGCAACTTAAAGAGGAATGACATTTACGTGTTTTTTCATCGATTGGAATAACCCCATATAATTTTGCCTTACTCTGTCAAGATGCATTCCAAAGGGGATGCAGAAAACAGCAAATGTTATTCTAAGTAATGCACTTTGACATTCGTACTTTGCTTCCTGGTACATAGAAAGTAATTAATAAATGTGTGTTGATTGATTGATCAGATTTCAATATTTAATGCCATCATAGAAAGAGTTTTTAATGGAAAAGTTCCCCATAGATATCAAATTGCACTTCTTGATCAAAAAACAAAACAAAACAAAACATGAACAAGTAGAGGGAGGTAAGTACTGGACTTGGAGTCAGAAGGTCTTAGTTCAAATACTGCCTTGGCCAATTACTAGATATCTGACAGTCTCAAGATCCTCATCTGTAAAACGAGTACCACTTTATAGAGTAAGAGCAATATTCTGGAGCCAGTCACTACTACCTTTGGGAACCAATTGTTGAAATTTCAGTGTAAGCATTTATACCTCAGAAATCAGCAAACACTACAAATGACGACTCAATTTATTGATTTGGCGATTGTCTATTTAAGAAAGTGATGGAGGAAATGTTAATAATACAGTTTAAACTTTAAAATTGTCATGGATACTTATTTTTCTCAGAACTAGTGTTAAACATTTACTAGCACACTGCTGGGTATGCCTCTAGCTATGTTTTTAATCATTAGAAGAATGCAGTCAAAGTCTTGAAATGGTGTAAATCTCTCAGTCCTTTATCTGTCCATTTTTATATATAAAAATATTTAATAAGCAATAAAACTGAGTTCATTTACTAAGTAACTTTCAACTTTTGGATCTATTCCATTTTTAAAATATTTTGTTAACCTTCATGAAATGGAATAGAGTCCTGGGAGGATCTTTCTCCCTTTGTGAAATCTATTTTTTATATCCATTAATTACTTGCTACCTGAGTATCATAGAATTTCCGTAATGTAGTTACCAAAGGATAGCTCTAATTGGTTGGGGAAGGGAAAAAAAAATGTTCTTGACTGTGATGGCCTTGATTAACTCTCAAACTGAAGCAAATACTAGTTGGAACAGCGATAGGATATCATCATGTTTTAAAATTCTTAGTATTAGAAGCTTTCTATCTGAGAAAACTGTGGCAAATAGCAACAAATAGAGTCTGTGCACACAAATTATTTACACATACACACACAATGTTAGGGTTACATCTAGAGTCCTTGAAAGGCTTAGAAGCTAGTGCCCAGAGAGTTAGATATTGGGCAAAATATCAATCACTTTAAGTATTTGTTAAGGGAGAAAAATAATAAATTGTAGTTAAATAAGGGGATATAAATAGACATCAAATGCTGTCTGTACTAGTGATAGAAGTTTTATCTATCTTTTGTGTGATCTTTTACCTGTAAGCTATTTCCATTAAAAGTGGTCCTAAAAAGAGTACCTGATTCCATGTTAATAGAGTTCAATTAAAAGCATATAATTTAGGGGAAATACATCATAAAATGGATTGGATCGTATCACTCTCTATCCTAGATCATAATCATTGACAATGACGCTAAGAAAGCACCAGTGCTTACTTATTGCCTCCAGGGTGTGGTCTACCTCATGTGATGGAAAGCATGCTAATCTTGGAGTCAAGAGACCTGGATTTATATCCTGCCTCTGAAACTTACAAGTTATATGATCATGCACAAGTGACTTCATCTCTCTGAAAGGAAATTAGTCTTGCTGATCCTAAAAAATACAAATAATTGAGAGAAATAAGTAATTCTAAGAGGTGGAAGAATGTAGGAGTATATTCAAAACCAAATAAACAGCCTAATTTTTTGCAATTAGCTGTCTTTTTCAGCACATGACTTTTGTGGTTGATTTGTTTTTTGGCATCATTATTATTTTGTCTAGTTCCATAAACTATCCCCCTGGCAATTTGTTTTATGTAATGCTAAATAGGTAAATTATAGGCACCTAAGCCCATGTCAAAGTTTCACTCATCACTTCCTTTACCACTTGTTATCTCATTATCATTATTTGGTTTCTGCCCTTTGAGGGCTTCCAAACTAGCCAGGGAGACTGGAAAGTACAAAGTCTCTCAGAGACATTTTTATCCAGTTAATACAACTTCCCTACTTTTGCCTAGGATACACATTGCCATGATCCAGTGTTGCTTCTATATTTGGGGAAATAAAATTGTTTCAAACTCAAATTTTAGTTTTTGGAATATAATGTTTTTGAGTAGACAGTTCACAACTAAATCCATTTTAAACCAATGTCAGAGTGAAAAAGAAAACAATGTTTGCCAACAGACAAATTTAACCTATTTGGAAGCAAAAAACAAAAACAAAAAAACAAACCCCAAAATCCATCAGCTGATGTATCAGAACCATAACTAGGAGTTATTGCACCTGAGATAAAAATGTTTTGGAGGGGAACACAGTGACACACCACCAGTGTAACCATGGATACAACTAAACCAAAAAGGAGTGCTGCCAATGCCTCAGAGATTTCAATCTTTCCCCCCCAAAAATTTTGGGGTGAGGAAGGTAGGCTCTACAAGGGGAGATGATGGGCCTACAAGGATGGGGATATGAGTATACAGTTACAAAGGGGCCTGGAAGTCAGAACTAGCAGTGAATATAGAACGGAAGAACATTATTCTAGATCAGGAGCATTTGGGCCAATCTCTACTCATTCCATACTAACTATGACTCTGAAAAGTGTCTTGATTAAACAGGATTTGAGTATAATAAAATTTGAAAGCAGCATTAAGATAAAACAAAACCACAAAAACTTGAAATATGACATAGGATTTTGATACTTACTGCCAATTGAGTAATATTGATGTTATTCAATATTTGGGATTGTTTTAAAATAACTAAACCCAATTGGGAATATTTTTAAATTGCCGATACTGGAAAAAATGGGTTATGTTTTCCTTTCCTATAGGCAGCAAGTGCTTGATAATTCTTGCTGTGACAGGGATATTATAATGCATTGATCCAGATTCAGAACTCTGATGAAGTCAATGGGGCTGAAAGCTTGAATGGAGGACAGTTCAGAGCCTTTCATTCTCAGGGGTTTATTTCCTCCTGACTCTGTATTTTCCCATTCTCCAACAGGAGCTTCACACAGATAAAAAACAAACAAACACACAAGCAAACAAACAAAAAAACTAGGTCAGTGGGAAACCACAGACCACTGCATCTCAATTAAAAATATATAATGGTGTAATGGTGCTCTTTTCACTATTTTCTCTTAACATTTTTGATAGCTTTTGTTTTCATAGAACTTTGATTTCCAAGAATGTCTCTCCCCTAAACTAATCATCTAGGGAGACATCCCATGTAATAAAGAATAAAAAAGGAAAAGAAAAATAAGCCATCCAACATAATCAATCAGAATTTATTAAGTATCTGCTATATTCTAGACAGTGTGCTAAGCACACAGGACAAAAAAAAAGCAGTAACAGACCCTGTCCTCATGGAGCTAACATTCAAATAGGAGAAAAAACACGTACATACATCAACACAAACAAGATACATTCATACTAGATAGAAGGTGGCCTCATCAACTGAGTCAATGTCCCATACTTCAAGTCTACCACCTTTCCAAAGAAGAAAGGTATAATTTTAAAAATCTTTTCTTCATGACCAAGTTTGGTTTTTATAATTAGACTGCATTCTGTTTTGATGTAGTTTTTGTTCTTTCCACGTACATTGTTACATTCCTTGTGCATTTTGTTTTTCTGGTTCTGCTTAATTCATTTTGCATCAATTCATATAAATCTTTCAAAATTTTCTTGTATTCTTCACAATCACCATTTCTTACAATACAGTAATATTCTGGTACATTTTGTTAAGCCATTCCCCAATCAATGGACATCTATTTTGTTTCCACTTCTTTGCTACTACGAAAAGTTCTTTAATAAATATTTGGGGAGTATAGGAGATCTTTTTTCCAGCTCTGGCCTCCTTATGGCACATATCCAATTGTGCAGCCTCTGGGAAAAGGGATATTTTCATCACTTTCTTGGCATAATTCCAAACTGCTTTCCAGAATGATGGGACCAATTCATAGCATTACCAACAGTATATTAGTGTGTTTGCCTTTGAACAACCAATCTAGAATTAATTGTTCCCGTGACTTGTCATCTTTACCAAGTAGATGAGTGCTGGGTGAAAGCTCAGAGTAGTTGTGATGTGCATTTCTCTTATGATTAGTGATTTGGAACAATTTTCCATATGGTTGTTAATAGTTTGCAATTCTTTTGAGAACTGTTTGTCCATATTCTTTGACTACTTATTCTTTGGGGAGCAGCTTGATCTTTTATATTTGTGTTATTGCCCCATATATCTTGAATATCAGACCCTCATCAGAGAGTAATACTTTATTTTCACAGCACATTTTATAATGAAGCATAAAGCAATTATTGCCATTAATTAATACTGAAAATACCCTAAAGAGGAAATAGGACACAGGTTATCCTAATTCTATAAAGTCTGGTCTTGAAGTACAAGATAAATAATTTGCCAAAGGTCCTATAAAGAAAATAGAAGAATATTTAGGAAGTTGATTAAAATCTTGGGCACTTCTAGTGTCCCACTATTTATTACAATAAACATCACATTTATTAACAATAGGCTCTGTGGGAGGTGGCTAGGTGGTGCAGTGAATAGAGCACTGGCCCTGGAGTCAGGAGGACCTGAGTTCAAATCTGGCCTTAGACACTTAATACAAAAAAACTAGCTGTGTGACCTTGAGCAAGTCACTTAATCCCAATTGCCCTACCTTGCCCCCTCCAAAAAAAAAAGCAAAAAAAAAAACCAATTGGCTCTGTGGGGAGGCGCTGTTGTATGGTGGAAAGAACACTGAATTTGGAATCTAAGGACATGATTTTGACTCCCAGATGTTCCACTTCCTACCTGTTTAACCGAGAGCAAGTCTCTTCCTCTTTCTAGGCCTCAACTTCCTCACCTACAAAATTGGGGGGGGAGGTGGTTTATCAACTCAAAGGTCTCTAATGTCCCTTCAAACTATAAATCTATGTCCCCATGATCTTAAGTCAAATATTATTCAATACTATATCTCATATTTTCCATTCACCTGACTTGAAGTACTATCTCCTTGGATTCCCTCACTGCTTACTATTTCTTTTTGCAATTTAATAATGATGTATGGGAAGTGCTTCAATTCTAAATTTTCTATTTAATAGCATTAATAGCATCAATCTTTTTCTGATGCCAGTGGAAGTCTCCATAGCAGTATGTATGATACCACATTCATAGCAACACAGCATTTTGTCTCAGTTATTTTTATGTGGGGAAAAAATGTTCTTATTCTAATTTTATCCAGAGTGAATGGTTGGCAGCTATTAGCACTTGGAAAACATCTTTCAATGTAGGCTAAAACAAAAGCATTCACAACTTGACATTCACTCCCACATCCACTGCAGTTCTTGTCACTGAGACACCAAAACAAATATGGAACCAGCTGGTTATTGGAGCTCAACAACTGGTTTGCGCATTCTATTTTCTCAGAGCATGAGGGAAGATAGTGAAAAAGGCCATAAGAGCCCTAATACCTTCTCAAAATGGCACAATATTTGACTTCCATGGGCATCTACAATATGAGATTAATTCAGGGAGTTAGTAGCAGCAAAGCATAATAAAAAGATCATTGGATTGTAAGATCATGAGATCATAGATTTAGAGGTAGAAGGGCCCTCAAAACATTTTTCATAGGCTAAAAACCTGAATTCAAACCCTGACTCTGATGCTTACCAGCTACGTGGCTTTGTGCAAAGTCACAGAACCTCAGCTTCCTTTATTGTAAAGTGAGTGTAGTATTACTTGCACTATCTGCTTCCCAGGCTTGTTACTAGGAAAATGCTTTCTAAACCTTTAAGTGCTATTTAAATGTGAGTATTATTTTCATACTTGAGTAATTTTGGTCAATTCTGTAACACCATGCATGAGCAGCTTTCCAGAAGAATGCTACTGTGAACAGCTTTTAAGGTTCTGATCACACAGTATAGTGAACACTCTATGTATTCCATAACAAATCAAAGCAAAACATTCTCAGAAAATCAAGGTACAGCATTCACGTTATTACAACTTATCACAGAAAATTACAATATAGTGTTCACAGCAGCTTATCATTAAAATGTCCACATAGTTTTCACCAAAGCAGTCACAATAGCTTTGAACAACGAACATTCATCTGGTATCCTTAAGGAGGTTTGCCTCCTTATTCAGTCATTCAGTCATCTCAGAGTACAGTAGTCAGTCTTCCACTCATGGGACAACTAGGTTAACTCAATCAGTCACTTATTTAGCAATCAGTTACTAAGTGTTGTTAATCACTAACTACAATCATTAGAAAATACACAAACCCCCCACCCCTAGGTCACTAGTAAACTACAATTTCATCACAGCATTCAATACCCAAGGAGAAGTCTTTTCTTCATCCTGACTTGGGGCCAGTTCTCAGATTCCCTGGATCCCCTTCCGTAGTTCCAGATTCCACCTGGATTCACCAAACTGGATTCACCTGGGTTCAATGGCAGAGAGCTCCCAGTTCCTTGTCCAGCTCTCCAGGTAGGTCCTGCTCCACACTAGAGTTCACAGGGTCCAGTCCATCTCAAATCCTTCACAATTTCTGTTCCCAAGAATTCAAGGCTCAACCAAGCCACAAACAGACAAAGTCTCAGCATCCTGGTCATGCTTCTTCAGTCTTCTGCTTCCGCAGTCTTTTCCTGGGCTCCTGGGCTCCCCTGTCACCTGGGTTCCTGGGCTCCTGGGCTCCTGTTCAGAAGAAGCTCCACCATCACAAGTTCTCAGCAAATTTCGACTGTACTTCTCTGGGCCTTTTCTTATATACACACAGCATTGGCTTCCTCTTTCAGTCAACCCCTTCCTGTTATGTCAGCAACAGGAGACAGGAGTTCATACCTTCTGTTTCTTTCACAGAGGTTAGATTAGTTACTGGCTAAGGGCTAAGTACCTGCTTACTTGCCAGAACAAAAAGGGGGTCTTCAAATTTAAATTAATTGCCATTATGAATTCTAGTGATGAATTTTCTGAATATAATTATGTTGTGTTTGTAATTTAACAAAAAGGTAAATTGAGGCAATTCTCCAAGCAAGATAATGTTTATTAACAGGGGCATGCTGCCTGTCAATAAATTTCTCTGTGCCTTGCCTCTATTAGTGCAAAGACTCTGAGCAAAAGGACAATTCATCTTTTATAGGTTTTGGGGAGTACGGAATAAAGAACAAAACAACAATGGCATTGATGGCAACATGACTGGTTACAGAGCTGGGGCACAAGGAGCAACATGACTGGTTGGAAGTTTGGTGGTTGGGGCTAGCAACAACCTTGTCTTAATAAGTGCTCATTATCTGCATGCAGGTGTGAGATAATAGTCCAGCTTTCTTTACAGCAAACTAGACATCCTTGAAGCATAGCTTGGTGGTGTAAAGATATTAGGCCTAACTCCCTTTCATTCACACACATCTCCCAAGATCAGTTAAATTGCTTGAGGCAAGAATAGAACAATGATTAGCATGAGAGCTGGGCTTTTAAACTTAACTCATTATAGACCAGCTGAATCTCTGGACTAAGTTCAGAGATGAAGAATGATGACTTAAGTAGTTACAGGACAAAATCAATTATTTTAAAATAAGATCAATAAGAAAGTGATAAATGATCAATTCGACTTCTCAATGACCTCATATTAAAATAGGAATTGAAGACCTTTCTCATCGGTGCCTGTAGGTCAACAAGGCTATAAATTCAAAGAGATCACATCTGTAAAATTCCTATCCCCTACTTATTGCTATGTGATGTGTCATGTTCTCTTCTTTCTATAAACCCTCTCTACTATAGTAGATATCATCGACTTTCAATTATCTTCTCTATCAAGAAGATTCCAGTAGCTATCATTTTTCTACCAATTCTGCATGCAGCAATGGAGTAGTGAAAAGAGCAATCCATTTAGAATCAGAGGATCTGAGTTTGAATCTCGACTCTGACAGTTTTCTTCTTTGCCTTCTTTGGTGAATGATATCAGTTTTCTTATCTTTAGTTTCTTCATCTATAAAATGAAGAGGCTGAACTAGGTAACTGCAAAGTCCCTTCAAAACCTAAATCTATGATCCAGTGATTCTTACCTGCCTATTGGGCATTCCCCAAGAGATGTCAAGCAGGCATCTCAAACTGAATGTGTCCAAACCCACATTTATCATCTTCCCCCAAAGCCACCAACCTTTGAACTTCTCTGTTTCTCTCAAGGGCATTCATTATCATCCTTTCTGTCACTCATGTCCCTAACCTCAGAATAATCTTTGATGCTTCATTCTCCTCTATCCTCTCAATATCCAACCAGTTGCCAAGCCTTTTCAGTGCTACCTCTATAGCAGTGGTATCAAAGTCAGATAGAAATGGCAGCCACTAAACCATACATATGGATGCCTGCCACATAACTAAGAAAATGACACTTTGTATATTTCTATTTTATTAATGCATCAACACATTAAAATCAGATAGGAACTACATTTAAATCTGGTTCAAGCCACATTTGAGAGTGCCATGGGCCACATACACCCCCTTGTTCCTATCCAACCCTTTCTCTCCACTCACATGACCATCTCCCCAGTTCAAGTGCTCATCTCCTTTCATTTAGACTATGGTAGAAGCTTCCTATTTCACTTAAGTCTCTCTCTTCTCCAATCAATCTTTCACTTGGGCTGAAGTGATGCCCAATGAAATATAAAACTCTTGGAAAACAGTCAGTCAGTGATTCACCCTGCATCTATTAAGTACATATTATGTCAGGCACTATGCTAAAAGCTAGGGGTACAAAAAAAGGCAGAAAAACACCTGCTCTGAAAGCATTCATAAACTAACATGCAAACAACTATGTACAAACAAGATATATATATATATATATATAAAAATGGGAAAATAATCTCCAAAGCAAGCCATTAAGATTAAGGAGTACTGGGAATGACGTTTTGCAGAGAAGGTAGCTCTTTAGGTGAGACTTGAGATATGAAAGAAGCCAGGGAGGTGAGACATGGATATGAGTACCGAGGCCAGGGAGTTTTATTTTTTGTCATTATATTCTTGGGGATTAAAATAATTCTTGGAAATAATAGATGGCAAATAATTGATTTATTGTTTAACATTCCTAAAACACAGGCCTGAACATGTGACTCCCCTGCTCAAAAGCTTCTAGTAACTCTCTACTGCCCCTAGGACAGCATTTTTCAACTTGTGGGTCGCGACCCCTTTGGGGGTTGAACGACCCTTTCACAGGGGTCACAGGGGCCTAAGACCATTGGAAAACACGTATTTCCGATGGTCTTAGGAACCAAGACACTGCTCCTCTATCAGTCTCCAGGTGGGTCCACCCACATGCAGATACACCCACATACAAGTATTAAAGGGTCGGGGCATTAGGAAGGTTGAGAACCACTGCCCTAGGATAAAAAGTACACTCCTCTGTTTGGTATATGAAGCTCTTCACAGTCTGCATACTACTCCAGTGTTATTATCATTTACTCCTTTTAATGCAATTTGCATTTCTAGCCAACTGGCTTGTTTGCTGCTTTTAATTCATGCTTGACATTCTGTTTCCTTTCTCTAACTTCTCTTCCAGGCCTGGAATTCCTTTCCTCCCAAAATTCTTTCAAAACTCAGTTCAGTGCTACTTCCCACATGAGGCCTTTTATATCCATGCAAGTGCCCTCCTGAAATTGCTTTGTACTTACCTTGAATATACTTTTCATTTACTTATATCTATAGAACTATCTTTGCTCTTCAAGGTAAGTTCCTCAAAGTCCAGATCTTTCTCCAAGCCTATATTGTCCATAGTTTGGATCTTTAAAGCTTACAGTGACTGTAAATAGGAATTGTTTTCTGTCCCTGCCAGAAATTCTAAGGGTCTTCCCTTCTTGGATTAATACTTTTGTGATAATAAACTAGGCCATCCTTTGTCTCAAATTCTTACCTAGCTAAGCCCTAAGTCCTTGAATGGGCATTAACTCAGACAAACTGAGATCTGGGACAGACCTCAATTTAAAAAGGCCAAGATCACCCACTGTATTCTGGGTCATGCAAGACACAAGCCTTCTTGACTCGTCTTGCCACTGTAATCTGATGACTTTGTACAGCTCTGCCTCACTTAAATCCAATTCACTCATAAATTAAGACATCACCCTCTTCAAAACATCGAGACATTGTCCTCTTTCAGAATGAAGGAAAAACAACATTTTTGTCTTTGTAGCATAGCACATAATAGTCACTGAATAAATGTTGACTAATTTTTTTTGATTCACTGAAAAAAATCACAAAATTTCCTACAGCAGAAAAGATGTGCAAGGCATGTGAAACAGCATATAACATAAAATTAATTTACACTTGATGTGGGGGAATATGACTGATAATCATAAAATTCACACTTGATAAAATTCACTTAAATTAAATAATATAGCTCTTCTGTAAAGGACTGCCATAAGATATAGAAAGTCATCTAGTTTCCCCATTCTGCCCCTTGCTCAGCATTACTTCCTCTTGCATCAATTCAGACTGTTAGAGAAAATAGAGATAGCATCATCTCTCATACTGCCCACAAAGTACTAACCCAAAGCAAGTCATTGAGCTTTTGTCCCTTTGTTAATCACACTTTCCCCAGATTGGATGAAAAAAAATTGAGTGCTTCCATATTAAGGCATTCTTTTGAGCTTCATGGATATAAAAGTAAACAAGGGATAGCAATATCCAGCAATTTTCAAAAGCAATATTTCCCTAAGGATAACTGAAAATTGACTTATGTTAAAAGGAAACCAAGGAACTGATCCATCAGTCAGTCAAAAAAGTATTAAGTACATTAAACCTTCTTGGCAGATGAGCTAAACCAGGTTAAGAGTAACCTGTTGTTGAGAGGGGGGTAGGGGGCAGTGTCTACACCAAGCATGTGAAGACTGTTGTTTCAATGGGCCGGGAAGGTGGCTGAAGCAGGCACTTGGGGTGCTTAGAGTTTGGTCCAACATCAAACATGTCAAGGTCATGCCCTGCTTCCCAGGCCATCACCAGCCATCTTGACTGTTGTCTTGCCAGTAGTCTTTGATGATTTTGGAAGACAGAGTGAAGCTGACAATTTTGCTTAACTCTGCCTCACCTAAATCCAATTCATGCATAAGTCAAGACATCATATCATGATGACGTTGGTCCTCTTTTTAAAAAAATGAAAGACAAATAACAAGAGAAATCTGAAATAATGAACAAAGGAAAAGTTCTAGCATTAAGGGGGATCATGAAAGGCTTCTTGTAGAAATGGGACTTTATAGCAGGGACTTGAAGAAAGTCATCAAAGCTAAGAAAAAGAATAAGTAGAACATTCCAGGCATGGAGTCAGGAGAAGGGGTATATAGCAAGAGTTGCAGCACAGAGGCCAGTGTCAATGGATCGCAGATAATGTGGTGGGGTACAAATAGTCTTGAGTATTTAAGTCTCTCAATATCTGGTAGTAACTTTGCCATTTAAGGAGGAATGGGTAAAGAACAATGTCAAATTTTTCATTTTTTTTCTCAAGAAGAGAAATGTATATGATTGACCTTTTCCTGATGACAAAAGGAGCCCACTTCTTTGGGCTAAATGTACCATGTCTAGAATGGGGGGTAGGGGAGAAAGGTAATGTGAGGTTGGATTGTAGGATTTAGAGCTGGAAGGAATCTCTGAGACCATTTAGTCTAACCCTCTCATTTAACATATAGGAAAATTGGAGACATAAGAATATTTTCCCAGGTTCGACTATAGGGAGTAAGTAGCAGAACCAGGATTTGGATGGTGGCCTCCAGACTTTCATTCCAGTGCTCTTTTCATTCTATCATACCTCTTCTAACTATATGTCACAGGATGATGGGATCATAGGGAGCTAAAAAAAGGTTCTCCAAAGATATCTAGTCCAATGCCTTCATTTTATAGATTAGGAAATTGAGGCCTAGAGATTTTTAGTGGCTCTCTCCTGCCCTTATCTGCATGCATGCAGGACATTTTAGAGCATAGCGAATTTACTCAAATCTAAAAATCTTAAGGCATTTTTAATCATTCAACTGATTTTTTTCTTTTCTTTTCCTACATTCCCATTCTACCCTCTTTTCTTGCTTTCCCATGACATGACACACCCACTTCCCAATTCTCTGCCCTGAAGAAGGTATAAAGGAAGTGATGCCTCAGCAGACTGCCCTCCCTACAAGGGAAGGCAAGATAAATAAAGGTTTAGGCATTTGTAGCAGGATAATGACAACATAGCCTTCGGCACTGTCAGCACCATCCAGTCTGTTCCAGGAAAGGCTCCCAGTGCCACTGTGTCCATGCCAATTTGCCACATGGGCTCATCCTGAAGTCGTCTCAAAGTGTCTGGCAGTTTCTAAACTTCATACACAGACTTATCATGAGAATAGTATCACTGGCCAGAATGAGTGTCTAAGAGTGGGATCTAATCGAAACTCCATTCAGTTCACACGTAAAAATTAGGTAGATCTCAGAGCTTCTCCGTGCATCTTTACTAAGAAATACAGGGGTTTGATTCCCATGGGAGACTTGTGAGAAATATCTGATTCTGTTGCTGAAGCATTTTTCGCTCATGCGAAAACTGAAACACGCATAAAAAGAAATCTAACTTCATTGTCGGTATTTGGGAATATAGTTTTTTTTTTAATCTTTCATTGATATTTCCAAAAATTGTTCAAATTTGGTTGAGTTTCTGAAATTTGATCCATTTAAAGGTGTGTGACCCAGTCAGCACAAAACAAAATCTTGCGAATTACCTCTGATTTTCCCCTAATCTTAATCTTCTAAAGCTGTGCATTTCCTGGCAAAGTCAAATAGAGGAATGATAGGACTGCCAATATACCAGTGTGTGAGTGTGTATGTGCATGTGCATGCCTTTTGGGAAATATCTGTGACAAATGGATAAACTTTCTGAGTGTCCCTGTATTTTTTATGTCAACTTTCTTGTCATCATTTGTGATTTATGTAGGCTTTCTTACTGGTGTTCCTGGCTGGCTAGTTTACTGAATCCTTCCATGACTTAATTGGCATGTCTTGATCAGTACATGAGCTAGAGTGAGATAAACCTGAGTTTGATTCTCATCTCCCCAGCTGTGTGATCATCTCAGAGCATCCTCATATGCAAAATGAGGCTAACCTTCATAAAGTCGTTGCAAGGCTCAGATAAGACAACATATATAAAGTGATTTGCAAAGCGCTATGTAAATGTCATCTATATTATTATAATTATTTATTTCCCATTTGTAAAATGCAATTAATTCCTCTCTTGGGTGTTTGATACCACATAGTTAAAGGATTTTCAAATCCTCAGAAGGTAGAAGAATGTTTGGTCAATGAGCCTGGCCTAGGCTGACTGTGACTATGTTATAGATGCTGTCCTTCAGTGAATATTTGTAAATAGCAATTTACCGAAGTGCTAATTAGAAAAATCAGAGGAGTTCAGGGAAGAGGGAGATTGATAAGGGATGGGGTAGTAGGAAAGGTGGAGGCTCAGAACTAATTGATTAATGAGAGATATTGCAATTTAGTAATTAACAAAGAATTATCCAAACATTCTCCTTGATGGCTTTAAAGCCTGGAATGAAAATGAATAAGGAAAATGAACTTATAGCAGATGGAGAGAAGTGTGATTGGCTCACAAAGGCCACACCTGGGGAGAATCAACACAGAACACTGCTACAACAGAGGTATGGATTTAATATCAAAAGTGGCAGAGGTCATTTGCATAGGATAGCAGATGTAGGTACTTCCCAGGCCACTCTGCTCATTTGCACCTTTGGAAAGTGAGACCTAAAGAGATTTAGTGACTTTTAGGTAGTAAGCAGCAAAGCTGAGATTCAAACACAGAACCTCTGACA
Source organism: Pseudochirops cupreus (assembly GCA_028627135.1). NCBI lineage: Eukaryota > Metazoa > Chordata > Mammalia > Diprotodontia > Pseudocheiridae > Pseudochirops > Pseudochirops cupreus. Next base: position 466,087,876 of record CM053580.1, read on the forward strand.
CAAAATTCATTATGATTTCTGTTGCATCAATCTACCTATCAAGGGTAGTGGCAAGAGGATTAGTGGTAGGGAAAAAAGAAGTATGAAAGAGGAGGGTATGTGCAAAGGACTGTCAGTCAGGCAACTGACTTGACTGAACAGGGGTACCATGATGGAAGGCAATGACAAAATAGATTGCACTC
>CM053580.1:466088557-466125141 GCA_028627135.1 Pseudochirops cupreus
CTCTCTGTCTCTGTCTCTCTCTGTCTCTGTCTCTGTCTCTCTGTCTCTCTCTGTCTCTCAGTCTCTCTCTCTGTCTCTGTCTCTCTCTGTCTCTCTCTCTCTGTCTCTCTCTCTCTGTCTCTGTCTCTCCTTTTCTCTCTCTCTCAGTCTCTCTCTGTCTCTCACTGTCTCTGTCTCTCCCCCCCCCACACTCCATACATACATACATATGTACAATTATGTATACGTGTATATGTGTAATTATTGTTGTTGTTGTTGTTATTTCCTGTTATAGACCTGAAAATGATGACTGGGAATTCTGTTCTTTAAACCCATATGTGTCCATCAGGGAGCATATAAGAAGGTTCACCCTGTGTGAAGAGAGTAATTCAGAGAAGGAAGCAAACAAAAGAGGAGAACAGTTACATCAGTCTACAACTGAAGGAAGAATGTCTGGTCATAGTCTGAGATGTTTTCCAAAGCATTTCCCAGAAACCAGAAGAAACTACTTTTGAACAGGGGCATTTAAGAAATGCCTACCTAGCTTCTTATAAAATGATAGGGCCTGAAATTCCCTTTCTGTGTAATTAAAAGCTCAGTCAATAACCACTTATTTGTGATGAAAGGGTAAGAGCCTCAGTTTGACTTTTAGTTATAACCTTCTTTCTCCACCACATCTTCTATTAGAGCAACCAGCAAGGAGCAGATTGGACTGGCTTCTGTTCTGATTTATTTTCTTTCCCTCTCTAAGAGAGGTATTAATAAACAAAGAAATACGCCCACAAAAGTCAGCAGCCTGCTTAAAAGAGAAAATGTAAGTGGCCATAGATGATACACAAGCTACCCAGCCAGTCTCTGGATATGTCATGTCATTTGACTCTAAGGAAACTGCTGATTTAGTTAGTTCCAATTCCCATTAATAAAAAAAAAAGCTGAGTTAATATACCTTTACTATATCAAGTAAGACTCTGCCACCATAACTTGGCTCTTTCAAAACAAAACACTATAAACGTCTGGTACCTATATAATTTGTTTTCAACTATAACAAAAAAATTCCTGTGATATTTGGTCCAGCTGTCACATTTGCTCATTTGCTGCCAGTTAGCATTTTCTTTTACTTTCCCATGACTTTTCTTACCCTTCTTTACTCTCCCCTGATCTCCTTCCTTTCCTCTTCCCTCCTCTTCCTCTCTGTCCCTCTCTGTCACACTGTCTTTGTCTCTCTGTATTTTGTCTCTGTCCCTATATTTCCATTTCTCACTCTTTGTCTCTCTTTGTCTCCATCTCTCTTTCTCTGTCTTTCTTTTTGTCTGTCTCTTTCAATAGCTTAAGTGGCCACTCAGTGTACCCAGATGTTCTTTTAAGTATGTCTAGACCAATTTTAGGATGATTTCCTGCAATCCTTTCTTCACTTTCATTTCTCATTCACACTAAAAGATTTGCTCCCTCCTTTCTTTCCATCAGTTTTTGTCTTGATTGAATACATCAGCAATAATCCCATTCTCAGACTCATGAGCAGCAGAATTTATTAAATAATTCTCTGGGAATCTTCCAAAGGCTTCCCACGGTCTTAGAAATATTATTCCCCCTGCCACATCTGTTACAGTATGCTTTAATCACATTCTTTCTACACCATGAGTTGCAAAGCAACCAGTGTACCTCATTAAATCAAGAAACGTTAAGAGTTGGAGTGGTGTGATGACTTCTAATTGAGGAGAGTGAGGAGTGGAGGGCTGCTAAGCCTGTGTGTGTGTGTGTGTGTGTGTGTGTGTGTGTGTGTGTGTGTGTGTGTGTGTGTGAGAGAGAGAGAGAGAGAGAGGGAGACAGAGAGAGAGAGAGACAGAGAGAGAGAGAGAGACAGAGACAGAGAGACAGAGAGAGACAGAGTGAGAGAGACAGAGAGAGAGAGAGAGATTCACAAATTGCAATTTCCAGCTGAGAAGGCTAGCTGGGCTGCTTCTGCTTTGGAAAGCTGTTCCCTTTGGAACGTCCAAGCAGAGCTGAACCAAGTAACATAACAAGGCTAACATTTATGACCTGACTGCAAAAAGATATGGAGGAAGGTTTGAGTATAAGCCTACCCATCAGTCAGAGAAAGTGTCTGCTCAACTCAAGTCATGAGCCTGTCTAGCTCTTCTTGAAAATAAGTTCAGAGTAACAATAAGAAAATCAAAACTCAAGGGTGACCAAAAGATGAGATCTTATCCCTTATTTCATAGCCTACCTTTTCTAGGGCTTGCATTGGCTTCTTGCCTCCAGGAAAAGGAAACTTGTGTGGAGAGGCAGCAACAGTGTAGGTGGAAGAGAAGGAGCAGAGAAAGGAAGAACAAGACACACGTGTTCTTTTTGGAGCCTAGTTCTGAAGCCACTACCATTTTCATTTTCACCCTGCTGCCACTACCATGGCCAACGAAGGATTTGTACAAGCTAAGGGACTTGGGAATATGTCATAGACCCACCAAGAGTAGATACTGGGCCTCTGAGGTCCCTCCCAGGTCTAAAGGTAATAGTTCTAAAATCTAATTGACCCTATGACAATGCGCTCTTCCATATGCCAACACATGAAGAACCCTTTGGGTGTCTTAGTTTGTTGAATGAATTAAATAGATATACAAAGAATGCCAAGCAGTTTTCCATAGCAGAATGCTACAAAGAATTTCTAAGGGTGATCGATTTCTGTTGAACTTTTCTTTTACCCTGCACTTTACCTTCTTTTATTACTCTTCCCTTCCCCTCTCACTGGAGAATAAGTAAAAAAAATTTCTAGTTATTTTACATATCTCAAATGAGACAACACATGTAGTGTTTTGTAAACCTATATAAGTACTACATAAATGTTTGTTATGACTATTATTATCATAACTATTATAATTACATCCCATACTTCCTCCACAACTGAGAGCAAATGTTAATTATCCTCAGGGTTAGTCCCAATAATTTTCCGTCTAAATCAGGATTTCTGAACTTTTTTTGTGTGTGTCATGGACTCCTGTGGAAGTCTGGTGAAGCTTATGGGCACATTATCAGCATAATGTTTATTGCCTACATTCACAATGGATGGAAATACTAAATTTTAGTTGGAAGTTAATGAAAATAAAGATGCAATTTTTTCCTATCAAAATTCCTGGACCACCTGAAATCTATCCATAGATCTTTTGGAGGTCTGTGGATTCCAGGCTAAAATTTTTAAATGGTTTAAATTTAGAAGACTAAACCATTTGGGGCCATTGTTAGTAATGTGACAAATTAGCCCAATCATCTGTATGTCACAGAATCACACTTTTCTAGTGTCAGAAGAAGGAAAATTCTCCATTGACTAATGGGAGAGACACCCAGATTCTCTGCTTCTTGATTACTCTTGAGGAGGGCTTCTCTATATGAGTTGAGGTCATCTCACTCCCTGATTCAATGTCAGATAATCAGACTCAATGTAATTATAGCAATTTTTTGAAAGTATATCAATATTCTCTTCCCCTCCTTGTCATCCCCCTGCCTCTTTTCTTTCCAGGAGGACAAAGTGCTTTCCAGACATATGGCCTCACTATATTCATGACACATATGGAGTACAGACCAATAAATAGAGGCGTAATGAATATAGATGACTTGGCCAAACCAATGGCCTATTTACCAGGCCACCCACATTTCATATTTCTTACTAATATGGAGTAATTGAATTTTGTAGTGAGATTGATGTTAAGGAAATTTACCAAATAAAAAGAAAAAGAAGAGCTCAAAAAAGAAAACAAGTTTCAACGATGATTAGAAATGTGCATGCTCAAGAATCACTAAGTTTTGATCACATGAAAGGCTCTGAAAAAGTGCTCACAAAGTTGAGATTATTTGTCATGTGCCTTGCAGAAAAATTCCTGCCTAGCCTTTATAACACACAAGATACATCTTCTCAGGACCACACTGGTTTTTACTTAATGGAAATGATTTCCCAATAGTACAAATATCATACTCCTTCAGGACAAAAGCCTAAAGAATTGGACAAAAATCTGCTATCTACTCCTCATCAAAAATGGTATGATAGCAATGCCTGGGCATATCTTGGAAATGATAGTGAATATGATTTCTGGGATATCTTTTCAGGTGAGCAGTACTTGAATAAAAGATGATTAATGCAACAGTTTACTTGATTCAGTAGCTCTAAAAAGAAAAGATTTTTTAAAGAATAAAATGCTTAGAAAAAAAGTATTTAATGGAAGGTGTTATTTTTCACTTATTTGTATTGAAAGACTGGATGAGGGAAGGACAATGAACCTACCCAGATCTTCTAGTGATTTTCTTAAATGTCTGTTATTCCATATAACCATGTGAGTTTTATATTAATACAATAAATGACTAGGTTTGAATGCGAAATTACCAAACATTGCTCTTTGCTTCAGACTCTTCCACCCTACTTGACTGTTTTGAAATTTCAGGAAATCTAACCTTGTAATCATACCTCTGATGAAACCTCCTCCCTGTTTTTCAGGAGGGGATAATAACAGTAGGAAGTGTAATTGATACAATAGTGATAAAAGGAAGCTATTATTCTCAGGTCGAAAAAAAAATCAACTATGCAAATACAAGATGAGGTAGATGTGGCTAGATAGTGTTTATGTGGAAAGAGCTGTGGAAGGTGAGGAGAGAAAGGGACTGGTGATGTACTACAAACTCAAGATGAGTCAGCAGTGTGAGATGTCAGCCAAAAGAGCAAATGTAACCTTAAATTATGTGAAGAGAAGCATAAAGTCCAGGACACTGGAGGTAACATGTCTATTGTATTCTGCCGTGGTCAGGCCACATCTGGAAATGTGTTTCCAAATCTGAATGTTGACAAGCTAGAGCATGTCCAGACGAGGGGACTTAAAATCATGCCATGTGTGGATAAATTAAAGGAACTAGGTATGTTTAGCTTAGAGAAGAGACTTGAAAGGGAGAGATGGAAGGATGACATGAACAATGGCAATTTTCAAATATCTGAAAGTTTAATTTGTGGACATTTATTCTGTTTAGTTCCACAGGCCAGAGTCAGTCAACCAATTCATTAAGTTCCTACTATGTGCCAGAAACTGTGCCAAGTTATGAGGATACAAAGAAAGGCAAAATGCAGTCCCTACTCTTAAGGAGTTCAATCTGTTGGAGGAGATGATATGTAAATAACTATGTACAATAAATATGTGTGTATTCCTGTATCTATATATTGGAAATAATAAACAGATGGAAGGAGTTAGCATTGAGGAAGACTGGAAAAGGCACACTTTAAAAGATGAAATTTTAGCTGAAACTTGAAGGAAGCTAGGGAAACTGGGGGCAGAGATGAGAAAAACAAGAATTCCAGGAAAGGAGGGCAGCCAGTCAAGATGCCTAGAGCAGCAGTTCTCAATCTGTGGGTCGCGACTCCTTTGGGGGTCAAATAACCCTTTTACAGAGGTCACAGGGGTCACCTAAGACCATCGGAAAACACATATTTCCAATGGTCTTAGGAACCGAGACACTGCTCCTCTATCCATCTCCAGGTGGGTCTGCCCACATGCAGACACCCTTACATACGTGTATTAAAGGGTTGCGGTATTAGGAAGATTGAGAACCACTGGCCTAGAATAAGGAGGAGTATCTTAAACTATGAACAGCAAAGGGGTCAGTGTCACTGTACAGAAAAGAATGTGGTGGTGGTATTAGGGGCAGAGGGAGTAAGGTATAAGAAGAATGGGAAGGGGTGGGGGAAGGTTACAAAGAATTTTGAACTTTAAACAGAGGATTTTTTCTTGATCCTGAGGGTGATGAGTTACTGGACTATATTGAATGAGGAGTGATCTGGTCAGACCTGCTCTTTATGAAAATCAATTTGGCATTTGAGTAGAGGATGAACCAAATTGGGGAGATAGTGGAAGTAGGAGGACTATTAGAAATAATCCAGGAGTGAGAAGATAAGGTCCTGCACCAGGGAGGTAGAGTTGGAGGAAGAGGACATACACAAGAGAAGCTGGAAAGACAGAATCAACAAGGATTGTCAACGGATTGGATATACGAGGTGAGAAAGAGAAGGTGAGGAGTTGAAGATAACCTCGAAATTGTCAGACTGTGTGACTGAGGCGACGATGATCGTATAGTAACAAGAAAGTTTGGTAAAGGGGAGGATTTGGGGGAATAGATTATTTCCGATTTGTACATGTTCAATTTAAGATGTCTATGGGAAATTCAATTTAATATGTCCAATTCCAATAGGCTCTTGGAGATGTAAGACTGGAGTCAGGAGAGAGGTTAGGACTAGATAAGTAGATTTGAGTATCATAAGCAGCAGATGTGATAATTGAATTCTTGGCAGCTGATGAGATCACCAAGCAAAATGGTATAGAAGGAAAAAAGAAGACCCAAGTCAGAGCTCTAGAAATACCCACTATTTCTTAGACTAAGATCCAGGAAGAAAACTGAGGAGTAGTCAAAGAGGTAAGAGGAGAACCAGAAGAGAATAACATCACAGAAAACAAGAAAGGAGAAAACATCAAAGAGAAGGTGATAATAATGGTGTAATAATCTACAGAGAGCTTTTAAAAAGATGGAAATTTTAAAAATCCATTAATTTGGCAACTGAGACATCACTGGTAACTCCAGAGAGAAGTCATACTATAGAGAGTTAAGAGAATACAAGGAAAGGAAGTGTAAGTATCCATTGAAAATGGCCTTCTAAAGGAGTTTAGCCACAAATGAGAAGAAAGATATGGGATAATATCTACTTCATGGATGGATCAAGTGAGATTTTTGAGAAAAGGAAAGACAAGGGTATGTTTGTGGCAGTTGGGAAGCAGCCAAAAGATGGAAAAATTGAAATTTTGTAAGAGAATAAGGATGACAGAAAGTATAATTGACTACAGAAGAAGAGATAGAATGGTATCACTTGTGCATGCAGAGAAGTTTGCCTTGGCAAGGAGAAAGGCTATTTCTTCATTTGAGGCTGAAGAGGGAAAAAATGGCAGAAAGCAATTGGATGATGTAAGATGAGGAAGAAGGGAAAAGAAGAAGCTCTCCAGAAATAACATCTTTTTTTCCAGTAAAATATGAAGGCAATGTTCTCAGCTGAGAAAGTGGGGTGGGTAAAGCTATGAGATACTTGGAAATCCCACTGTGGTGAGTGGGCTAATAAGTCAAGTAGGTAGATACCAAAGGAATGGCTTTCCATACTGAGGCTCTGGTGGAGATTATGTAACATAAATTTGTACTGGATCCAGTCAGCAGTTTCCTGTTTGTCTCCAGATTTGTTCAGCAGCATGTGAATAGGAGGTAGTAGATGGTGGGAGTAATGTCAGGCTGAGACTTGGCAGGGCAAGAAAAGTGATAGCATAAAAGGACAAAGATTCAAGAGAGGAAGATGTTGTGAAGATAAACTAGTTCACCAAGAGGTCAAGACAGGGAAAGAAGGAAAGTATAGCCATTTCTGGGCTACTGGCCTGGGAAAGAACTAATGTGATAAGGGATTGAAGGTCACAATGAAGACAAAGAACAAGGGTTGGGATTGCAAGGAAGAGGGAGACATGAAATGACAAGAAATTACGATCATATAAAGCAGCGGTTCTCAACCTGTGGGTTGCGACCCCTTTGGGGGTCAAACGACCCTTTCACAGGGGTCACAGGGGTGGCCCAAGACCATGGGAAAACACATATTTCCAATGGTCTTAGGAACCAAGACACCACTCCTCTATCTGTCTCCAGGCAGGTCCGCCCACTTGCAGATACACCCACATGTATCAGCAAGCACCCTAGCATACCTAGGGCGGCTGCTAGCACAGGTTCTTAGATCTGCTTTTCTAAAGGAAAGCAACTCAAAATGGGTTAACAATCTCACTTTAATCAATTAAATGTATATCATGTACCTAGTTCAGGGGGAAAAGTCAGCACCCTCAACTTCAGAGAATGCAAACAGAATACAAACACAAGTTATAAGCACAAGTTACAAGCAGACAGAGAAACAGATCAGCAGATGGGCTTCCAAACCATCTGACCATTACATCAGTTACCTAGTCAGTTACCAGAGAGGGAAGCACCAACATCTGGGTTTTTCAAAGCCGGGGGCTCAATGGCTTCCCAGAGTCTTGTCTGGCCAAATCACACAACTCTTCTCAAAGTGAGCCCCAAGGCAAACCTCACATCAGGGCGTATATATAGCCTTCTCCTGGATCAGAGAATGTCATAGCCCTCTGGACCCCACTGCCCCATCACAAAGCTACAAGGTGTAGGCATTCCTGAAGAACAAGCCTCCTACCACAGGTTCCACGTGACCACGTTCAGCCTATTAAGGGGCAGAGTATACTTTCAAATAGGAGAAGATTCTCAGAGTCGTAGCCACTTTAGCAAAGGGCCTAGGGGTAGGGAAGATCTTCAGATTCTCATAATACCACATATGAGTATTAAAGGGTCACAGCATTAGGAAAGTTGAGAACTACTCATATAAAGGAATCTCAAAGTTCACATATGTGGGAAGTTGTGCATTTTGAGGTGATAGTGAGATTGAGGATATGACAGTCTCTGGGTGTAGCCTAAGTGGGACGGAGCTGTAGCACATGGGAAATGAATATATTGAGGAACTGGGAGGTTAGGGTACTTGAGGGAGAATTGATATGTATGTTGAAATCCCCTAGTATAAGTGCAAAAGTTGAGGAGGAGAGAAAAACTGAGTCAAGCATTGAACCCATTAAGGAAGGAAAGGAAGTGTCTGAGCAGTCGGTTGACAACAGTTAGCAGAATTTTGACTTGGTGGTAGTTATGATTTGAGTGAACATCAAAGGAGAGGGGCTACTTACTGATTGGTGGTAGTAGAGAGGGTACCTGGAAATGGCAATGGAGAACAAGGATAATTCCAATTACCCCACCTCAACCAATGAGTGAGTTGAGAGCAAGGAGTGAAAATGTAATGAGTAGTAGAAAGAGTAGCTAAGGAAGCTGCGTCATCAGGGGTGAGCCAGGAGATAGAAGGAATGAGAAAGAAAAATCTTCGGGATGAAAATAAATTTGTGATTTCTGGTACAGGCGTTCCAAAGGACATTGTTGAAGAGTTAGGTATTTTTAGAATAGAACATTAAGAGTAATGGAAATAAGGAATCATGAAGTGTGAGATGGAGAACAAGTTTTAAATAATGAAACTGGGGGTGTCAAAATCACTGGAATGGGGAGAGTATGACTGGGTAGAAGATTGATATTTCCTGAAGCAGATGTTCAGGTAGGTTATCAAAATCCCTCATGATTTGACCTTAAGGCATAATCTTCTTAAAGTGTTAGATAGTTCAGGCAAGAGGACCAGTTGAGGGAGCCAATGGAATGGTGTTTCTCTTCTTACCTTACAAGCAACTCAGACCAAGCAAAACCAGGAGAAAGGTAGAGGGAGCATGATAGTATGACATTTTCATCCAGGCAGTCAGAACCAGGCCAGACCAGGGAGCAGAAAAGGAGCATGATGGAGTGGTGTCTCTCTGTTCCCTACCAGTAGGTTGAGTTGATCTGTCCATGAAGAGATAGAATCAAAAAAATTGCAATGAGATAGGTTTCAGCTCAATGCACAGATAAAGATTCATATTTCTTTAAATGTATAAACTTTTCCTTCTCTTCCTATCTCCCGATTCTCCCATCCTGACTCTTTCCTTTTGGTTCTTGTTCCCAAATTTACTGGCCCAAGAGAGCAATGGGGATGAGTCTGGGAAGGTCAGAGAAGTTCCCTAAAAAGAACTGATATATTTTGCCAGTTTCTAGAAATATTTGTATTAGAAAACACTGGGTTAGCTTGTGTTGAGGCCCTGTGGGCCAATGAGAAGAAAGCTGAGTTTTGAATCAGTGTATCTGGGATCATATTCCAGCTCTGTCACTTGGTGACCTTGGGAAAATCCTTTCACCTCTATATCTGAGCATCTTCTTTTGTAAAATGAGAGGCTTGAACCAGATGATCACTTCCAGCTTTAAATCTTTGACTCAGTGTTCAGGATTGGAATCACAGATTTAGAGGTAGAAGGGACCTTATAGGTTAGCTAGTCTCAACTCAATATTTGACTAATTAACTTTACTGCATATCACAGTTCCTAATACATAATGAGTATTTACCTGTTACACATTCCTCTTCCCTCGCTGACCCCTAACAATGTACTCTTCACTTCAGTGATAATGGTCTCCTTGTTGTTCCTTGAACAAGATTCCCAACTTCCGGACTCCATCCATAGGATACTCTCCCTTCTCATCTCTGTCTCCTGGCCTCTCTGACTCCTCCAAGTCCCAGCTAAAATCCTACCTTTTACAGTAAGCATTTCCTGATTCTCCTTAATTCTAGAGTCTTTCTTCTATCAATTATTTCCAGTTTACCCGGTATATAGCTTGTTTGTACCTAGTCATTTGTATGTTGGCTGCCCCCATTAGACTGTCAATATCTGAGGGGCAGAAATTGCCTTTCTTTGTATACCCAGTGCTTAACATAATGCCTGGCATAGGAAAAATACTTAATAAAAGTTTATGGACTGTCTGGATGAAATGACAGAGAGAAAGTGAGAGTAAGAGAAAGAGAGAGAAAAAGAGAGACAGAGAGAGAGAAAGAGAGAGACAGACAGACAGAGAGAGAGAGAGTTCCACTGACCCCAGCAGCTTTTCACTAGGAAGAGAGATACATATAAGGGACTGAGGATTAGAGAAGTATGAGACATCTCAGGGATGGCAAATGGATCAATTTCCAGAAGTAATGGTTGTATTAATTTAACTTTGTTTGCAAAGCAGAGGAAGAAAGGAGGGAGGCAGGGCAGTATGTGTACAGTAGCTCAGCAATCCCCAGTGTAAAGTATGGTCCGGAGTTTAGAGCCTGGAGCCTACCAGATAGAGAGAGCTGTTATTACCAATCAGAATAGCATGGCCTCAGGATAGAATTTTAGTGGTCTAAGAGAATTCCCACTATTCAATGTCTCCCCCCCCGCCAAAGTAACAAAAACAATTGTGTTTTCTGGTACCTGGAACTGAACACTTCAGATAAAGCCAACAAATATTTATGAAATCCTCACTATATACAAGGCACTAGAGTGGGTCTTAGAGACACAAAGATGAAATAAGATGTAGTATCTATGAAGGAGCTCAAGTAGTAATATATGGAATAAGACATAAATCACTGTAATGTGAGGCAGAATATGATTAATGCCAATGTGAGGCCTCCCTGAAAGTAACAGGCCGGAAAAGGCTTCATGGAGAAGTTGGCATTTGAATTATACCTTGAAGGAAGAACAAGATTTTCAGAGGTAAAAGAGGAGATAATTCATTCCAGAAATGGGGCACAGTGCCAGGGTAAAGGCATTGAGATGGGAGAAAACAAGGTGAAAACAGAGGACAGCAAATTCAATTTAGCTGCAGTGCAGAGTAGGTGAAAGGGAGTCATGAGTAAAGCTGGAAAGCTAGGTTGGAGCCAGGTTATAGAAGGATGGAGGAATTGATATTTTATTCATTAGACAATAGGGAGCTAGGGGAGGTTTTGGAGCAAAGAATTTACCTAATTAAATCAAGATATTTAAAAGAAGATTGTGATAAAGGATTGCTAAAATTTCTGGTCCCAGATTATACTATAAATATCTCCATGAGTGGTAAGACTAAAGTTTATCAGTCTTTTACATATTAATGTGTAAAATTCATTAGGTCAATACTTTTTTGAGTATAGGTTTTGATTTGGAGACTGGAAAAGAGCCACTGAATCTGTATGTGGTTTGTCCTTTGTTCTCAAAGAGGACCATGACATCAAACAGATGATGACATGACTTGCAGTTGACTTTGATTCGAGTAAGGGGGTGGCTGTGCAAGGTCACCAGCCTCACTTTCTCCTCCAGAGCCATCTGGTTCCAGTGGCCAGATGTTCATCAAGATGACTAGAGATGGTCCAGGATGCAACAAGAGACCCTGGCCCTTTTAGGCCTTTACAGGTCTTTTCAGGTTCTCCCTTTGAGTGAAGCAATACCCATTCAGTGAATGGGTCCCTTTAAGAAGTAAGTTAAGGGAAGGCTCCTTTAATAATAATAATGATAATCATCATCATCATCATCATCATCATCATCAAACTGGGAGGGGAAGACTCTCAGGGTTGCTGGCCAAAGGAGAAACAATTACTATTTACATTCACTCTGAGCCAGGAAGGCCCCCAATATAATGCTTAAGTGGTGCTTTGGCAGGGACCTGTTGTCCAATCCATGAAATCCAGATTGAATTGGGTTTAAGGTTTGATCTTTGAGAAAAAAATCTAGTCGGTAAAACCCAAGTTAATGAGGTAGCTTTCAGTCATCAAAATTTCCCTTCTTTTGGGCAGAGCATCCTCAGGTAAGGAGAGAATTGAGGAGAGGAGAGGTGAGGGGAAGGGTGAAAAGGGGAGAGCACAGGAGGAGGAGCTGAGTTGCTCAACTGGAACTGGCTAGCTGGGTTCCCATTCAGGCAGTTGGGATTACTCATAGGTTGTGGTTTATCCTTCTTGCTCAAAGAGGATCATGACATGGATGGGGTAAGTGATGAATAAATAGGTGAGGTGGAGAAGGTAGACTAGATATGGGGGAGCACAGTAGTTAGAGAGTTTAGTCTAGTGTCAAGAAGACCTGAGTTAAAGTCTTATCTCAAACACCTACTACCTACGTGATTCAGGTCAGTTACTTAACCTGTGTTTTCATCAGTTTCCTCATCTATCAAATGGAGATAATAACTAACTCTCAAGGTTGTTGTATGGATCAAATGAGATGATATTTGTGATTCACTTAACAGTACCTGGAACGTGGTAGGTGCTATATAAATGTTTGTTTCCTCCCCCCACTGTCATCTCCTGAAATTATTTTATATTTTCTATATATTTTGTATTGACTTCACTGTGTACCTTTTGTTTAGCCCAGTGGAATACAGGCTCCTTGAGAGCAAGGCCTATTTTCATTTTTACCTTTGTATGCCCAAGCTGAACACAGCACCTGACACATAGTAGGCATTTTATGTACGCTAATTGAATCGAATTAAATCAAGTTGATATGTCCTGGAAGAGGGCTCATCTTTTATGTCCCCAGAGAGAAAAATCAGAAGCAATGAATAGAACTTGTAGGAAGGTTTTTCATTTTCTTAAAATTAATTTTACTGACACTTTATTTTTATACAACCTATATTCCCCAGTGTATCCCTCTCCCATTTTCCAGAATTAAAAAAGAGAGGAAAAATAGTTTAGCAAAACTAACCTATATATCAAAAAAAGTTTTTTAGTATTCCCCATACCTAGTTCTCCATTTTCTGTAGAGGGATGGGAAGATGCCAAGAAAGTAATTCTTTTTTTTTTAAATCAATTTATTTATTTTCTTGTTCACATCGTTCATTTCCATGAGATTTTGGGTTACAAATTTTCTCCCCATCTTTCCCCTACCCGACACCTCAAAACAGCCATCAGACTGTATAACCCCTACCCCTATCTGCTCTCTCCTATGTCCTCCCCCTTGCCCCTCTGACTTTCCAGTAGGGCAGAAGAAAGTAATTCTTAATGCAAAGAGAAAACCTTCCATCTCTAATGAGTTCTCTAAAAGCAGAATTGGCTGCCTTTGGAAGTCATGAATTTCCCTTCACTTGAGGTATTTTAGTAAAAGTTGCGGAATCACTTGGTGACTACACTATACAGCAAAAGATTCTTGTTCACCTGGGAATTGGATGAGATGACCTCCTGTGTCCAACTAACATATTCTGAGATTCTCTGATCCTTTCTAATTAAACCTAGTACCAGATAACTCTGTAAAGAGTTAGTTTGTTTTATTAAAAAATGCAAGTGAAAATGTAATCCTTTCCAGCTGTCAAATAAATTGGAACTCCATGGCTTGGTAAAATCCTTGAAACAGGCCAACCTCCTTCAACGCTAGATTGGTCATTTCTTGAAAGCAAACACATGTCATTTAGATGTGCCTTCCCCAACATTTAATACATTGCATTATGTAGAGTAAAATCTTGATGAATGATAAAAGAAAAACATTTAAATCAAATGAGATAATATTTGTAAAGCACTTAGCACAGTATCTGGCACCTAATAGGCACTTACTAAACATTTGTTTCCTTCCTTCCATGAAAAAAAGAAATTTAATTTTTTAATATGTTGAATGAATGAATGAATATTTTATTGAGAGAGTAGGAGCCACAAGGATGATGGGAATTGTGACTGAGGAAGATACATAGTAATAATATAGTATAATATAATATGATATGAAGTAATGTGATATGATATAACATATACTATATGTATATATATATATATGTATATGTATATAATGAGTTGTACCTTCCTCCTAAATGCCTGTCTTCAACCTCCGCTATTTATCTTTTCTACATTTTGAAAAGCATGGGCCACAGTTCTCATGTTTTATGTTTATATTTCTGATCTTTGTTCTGAGAATTCAAAGATCTTCACAGGCACAGTTCATCATTTGCCACAATAACAATAAAAGGAATTGTCAAACCCAGGGTCTCTGGGAGGTTATGACTTAAGCACTCAGGACTCAGAAACATGCTGAGGAAATTTCCCTGAAAAAATAAACATGCCTTTAAAAATTAAGTGGAAAAGTGTTTTCAGACATTCGAAAATGATTTGGAAAGAAGAGAGAGTCAAGAAGCCCCCTACAACTCAGTTCCTTTATCTTCACTCACTGATAAAAAGTGTAACAAAATAGGGGAAACATTAATTAAAAGCAAAAGCCAAAGCTGTACAAAGGGAAGTGGGAAGAAGAGGGATTGTGGAAACTGTGGACCAAGCATCTTCTAGATACTTTCAGGGCATTCAGGCAGAAAGTGAAAACACATGAGGAAAATCCCAACATGTGCAGAAAGACTGTGATGATATCATAAAAATATTAATGAACGAAGGTGCTAAAAAGAGGAATGAAAATATTGTTAGAGCATGGTTACAAGACAGAAAGTAGAGCACAATAAAGAAGTAGGGTGTGGGAAGAGGAAGACAGCTTCCCTATTTACTCAAATACATAAAGAGGTCAAGGGCAAACCAATGAATGATGCAGAATAAGAATTTTGATGAAAAGAAAATTTTGGAGTCCTATTTTTACCTGCCAAATTGACCCTTTTCCCCATACTTCTCAAATACACACAAATGAAATGTATGAGTAATCCAGAGTCCTGCCTCATCTAACCCTAACTATCCTAGCATGTTACCAAAGTGACAAACAATTATCTAGCATTATAGAGACCTGTACTCCCTCATAAGCATGCAACATTCTCACTGTAGCTGTAGTTCAGCTGGCTATTCAGTTTTGCAATTGAATACAAGCTGATGAAGGACCTCAGGAGAAAATCTTATTTTCCTTTGACAAGTCATATTGTAAGGGCATATCTACTTTGGCCATATAATGGAAGATAATCCACAGATGTGACTACCTGGGGAGACACTGTCCTCTATTCTCCATGGAGTGTAAGAGACAAAAGGAATGTCTTTAAATGGCTATTTTTTCCATTCAAGTCCTCGAAATAGAACAACTGTCTCTCTTATTGGCTTCCTCATCAAAGAAACCCAAGGTGGGAAGGGCAATAGATACAGCTCCCAGGCTGGTCCTTTCAAGGCCAAAGTGTCAGTTTGTTGAAGAATTTTAAATTACTGTTGCCAGAGTTAGATCTATTCCATCAATAAGTAAGGAACTTCAAACCTCTAGGGCTGTCAACCTCACAGCTTTTGTGAACTAGACTCAATTCCTCAAGAAAAAAAAAAAGCCTCCCCAGAAGCCAACTCTTCACAATCACTGCAGGCAAAGCCCTAATAATTGAGGGCAAAGGTACTCCCCAATGACTGAGAGAACTTTTTTTTTCCCCCAGAATCACCTGGAAAACATCTTAATTCAAGTTGAGTCAATTCTGCAAGCAATTGCTTGCCTGTGTTCAGGGCACTGTCCAAGGTACTGCAGAGACGTTCAAGAGAAAGGCCTCTGACCTCAAAGTCAACCTGTCTAAAATGAAACTCATCAGTATGTTACAGTGATAAAATGGAATTTGAATTTAAAGGACCCATGATCAAATCCTGGCTTAGCCCATTACTAGTTATCTGCCTTGGGCAAGTAATTTCACTTCTCTATGATTCAGTTTACTCATGTGAAAAATTATGGAGCTGGACTAGATGGCATCTATAGTTCCTTCCAGCTCCAAATCTAAGTCCTTTCTCCCTAACTAAAATCATCTCTCTTCACAACTTCCATATTTGTGTTGAAGGCATCATTCTTACCTCCAGTCACATAGCCTCTTTGACCTTCCCTCTCCCTCATTCTATGGTAAATCAGTCCCCAAGTTCCTTTCATTCTAAATACCTACCAAGATCTCTAGCATTCATTTCCATCTCTTCCACTAACATGGCCACAACCCTGCTTTGGGCCATCATCTTGCCTGAACTGTTGTAATAGCTTCCTAATTCGTCTCCCTGTCTTTATCCTTTTCCCTCTCACAGCCACTAAAATATTATTCCTGAGGTAAAATTTTGGCTATGTCACTCTCCTGCGTGCGTGCACACACACACACACACACACACACACACACACACACACACATACACACACACACACACACACCCCTTTAATGGTTCCATATTCCTTCTAGTCTAAAATACAGATTGGCATTTAAACAACTCCCCACAATATGATTCTAGCCAAGCTTTCCAGACTTGTTTATAATATTACTCCCATTGTAACTACCAAATTTATGTATAAGATTTTCCCTAGTCTCATTTCGACCTTACCCAATGTCTCTGCATTTGCAGAAGCCATCCCTAACATTTATAATGCATTCTATTCTCACCTCCGCCTATTGAAATTCTTCATCCACTTCAAGTCTCAGGTGCCATCTCCTCCATAAAGAATTCCCCAAATCTATAATCTGAAATGGAACTCTTAACTCCTAAAATTTTCCTAGAGAACTTTGTCTTGACCTCTCTTTTGCCCCTGCCATGGTCTGCCTTGTGTCATACTGTGTTATATCTTTCCTGTCTTCACCATCCAGAGCTTCTTCTTCCTCAAATATTTCACAATCATCTGGGAACTTGACATTCTTTTTTTTTTCTTTTTTCTATTGCCAAGCATAATTTCAAACTCATCTGTGATTTCTCTGACTGTTGCCCACCATTTTTAACCTTTACATTCTTTCCAACACCTTCCTCAGTATGATCTAATATGAAATATCTTTAGATTATTGGGGTTATTTTTATTCTTTCTCTTTCAATTGAAAAAATGTTTAGGCCATTCAGGTCACCAGAGAATTTTTTCCCTACTATATTTTTCATCTCCATTAGTGGCTCAGTGGATGGAGTGCTGGGTCTTGAGTCTAGCCTCAGACACTTACTAGCTGTGTGACCATGGGCAAGTCACTTAACCTATGTCTGCCTCAGTTTCCTTGACTGTATAATGGGGGAAAATAATAACACCTACCTCCCAAGATTATTGTGAGGATCAAATAAAATTATATTTTAAGGTATTTAGCACAATTTCTGGCAGAAAGTAGGCAGTATATAAATGTTTATGTCCTTCCCATATTATTGTCTTCTCTTAACTTTTCTTCTTCTTTGATTCCTGGGTGTTATGTTTCTTCTACCAAAATATATCCTTCTTCATCCAGGATGAAACACAAGTTCTGCATTGGGATAGATTGTGAGGGAAGAATGAAATTAGGAATTGATTACAACCTCATTCTTGTGAAGCATGATCTTCCCTCCAGTTTTGGATCACTTCTATGACATCTTCCCTGACCACCCCACCCCTAGTGATCTCTCCCTTGCTCTGTTCTGTATTTATGTTGTTGATTGTCTTTATGTAAACCAAGTAGATGATTACCTGGTTGACTGAAGTGAATGTGGCTAATACACCTTTGGATCCACCACTGAACCCAGAATAGTACTTTGCCTCTGTTTCCTCACCACCTATTCATTCTTCTGTCCCTTACCACCTACTGAAACTTTTCTCTCAAATGTCACCAACAATCTCTTAACTGCTGTCTTTTCTCAGTGTTTGAAATTTCTGCAGCATTTGACACTGTCAACTACCCCCTCCCTTGTCTTATATGATAGGATTCTGTCCCAGTTCTACTCTGATACATGTCTGACTCATAACTTCTCAGATTCTTTCCCTGGTTCCTTGTTCTCCCATATGCCAAATATGGATGTTCACTGAGACTCAGTCTTTGGCCTTCTTATTTTCTTTATAAAAACTTTCTCTTCATGAAATTGAAGAGTTTATATATTCCTGTGCTTTCAAGTATCATCTCTAGTCAGATGATACCAAAACCTATGTATCTAGTCCTAATCTCTCTTCTGAGCTCCAGTCCCACATTTCATTTGTCTGATGGATATCTCCACCTGGCTTTTTCATTGGCATCTCAATATCAAATGTCCGGAATTGAATTCATTGTCTTTCTCCTTAAACCTACTTCTCTTTCTCCCAATTTCCTACTTCAGTTGTTGGCACCAATATTCTCTCAATCCTTAAGTCTTGAAACTTCAGCATTATCTTTGATTCTTTCCTTTCCCACCCACATTCAATCATTTACCAAGTCCTATCTTCTCTCTATTCATACTACCAAGATGTGGTTCAGGCCCTAATCACCTATCCCCTGGTCTGTTAGAAGTCCTTTCCCTTCTTCAATTGATCTCCCTTTAATTTCTCTCCTTACTGATTGATCTACTTTTAAAAGGGCTGCTAAATAATCCTCCTTAGACACAGGTTCAATCATATCACAATACCTTGCTCAAAAATCCTCAGTAGATCCCAATTACCTGTAGAATAAAAAACAAACTGCGTAGCCTGGAAAATAAGGACCTCTCTAATCTAGTTTCACCCAGACTTTCCATTCTTATTTCATGTTATCTCTGTTTACAATCTATGCTTTAGCCATGATATTCCCCAAACTCAACAGTCCATTCTCTATATCCCTGCATTCATTTAGGTCATTTCCTATATTTGGAATACACTATGTCTTCATCTTCATCTTCAGCAACCCTCTCTTCTCTAAGGGACAGCTCAGGTGCTATGTCCTCTATAGAATGGAAAATGTTCTATCTCTTTTGAAATTTTCCTAAAGTACTTTATCCTGTAAATCAGTTCTTTGCCCCATTATTCTAGGTCTATATTTACTTAACTGTACATCCAATCCCTGACCCTAGAATATAAAGTCTCGGGAGGAACTGAGGCTCATCCTTTTCTTAATACTGTATCTTCAAAGCTCAGTGCAATGTTATGTACATAGTAGTTAATTTTATCAAATGTTGATTTAATCCACGTATATTAAGTATTCAATTAATTTAGATTCAATGAATGAATGAATAAATATTTCAGCTCTACAGAAAGATAAAGTGGAAGGGTAATATTTTCTTGTGGTTGTTTAATATCTTATTGCTAAGGTTGTATAATAACCCTGTTCTCCTTTAGCCCAGTTGATATTAATTGTTCAACTGGAAGAGTCATTCTGACGCAGAACAGCTCTTTTCCTGAAGTCACTTGGGACCTGCTAGTGGGATGTGAACCTTGGTGTTCCTTAATTCCATGGTGTACTTACATTCTTTTAAAATGAAATGAATATATGCATGTAAAAGGATCATGGGAAATAATCTTAAAATGTTTCCTGGTTATTTATTCTGTCCTTTGATGGGACAGGGAATATGAAGAAGGGCAATGAACATGAGTAGGTTATAAGCCCTGAACCAATAAGAGGACTCTACAACGCAAGCCATTTATAACATTCCTTGCTCCCTACTCGGGCATACACAATCAGAAACCAATGTTGAAATGCAATGATTCATTCAAAGTAGACCTGACATACAAATCTTGCCAAGGTGCTCATCTGCATAATTGTATGTGTTATCCATTCTCCCTCTCCTTCAGTTACTCATCACCCTGCAGGGAGAAATGCAGCCCAGGCCCAGTTAAGCAATGGGCCACCCCCAGCCCTCAAAGCCTGAAGAATTGGAGTAGGGCTAGAGAGAATGACAGCAATAAAAGCATCACTGGCAGCCCTCCCATCTTCCTGTCCTTTCCTGCCAACCAGGCCTTTCATTTGTGCTGGGGTGCGAGTTCTATCAAACTTCTGTCTTGTATCCATTTTTAGCAGCATGGATAATTTATTGCGTGGAGGATGATAGAAAACCAGCTTTATACATCATTCAGCTTGCAAAAGATGTGTAGCTTCAGTTCCTTAATGGTGTCATTGTGGCTGAATGCTATTAACAGATTACCCCTGCCTAGGGCAGTGGAGCATGTGCGGCGGAAAGATAACCTTGTGTTCGTAATTTAATATTAACTGTTTTCTCCATAGTACCTCTTTCCAGTACATTAACAACAAACCAATATGGCCTTGTCCCCTGCGGTCGTATTCGCCAGCAAAAAAATGGATTACATGATAGCAAGTTCCCGAAGATTTCCAATGAAGTATTACAAATCGTTCAACGCAGGGGCGGCAGAAATGAAAAATAAACAGGCTTAGATTCAATCAAATTTAATTCCTCCAATTTAGCTTTACCACACTTCAAAGGGGGCTCTTATTAATGTCTTGGTGAACAAATTTAACAGTCATTTTCCCCCTTTACTTCTTTTACGGAGAGCCCCCAGTTATGTTCAACCTATAGCAAGATCAAGAAACTGCTTTATTTTACTTTATTTAGTGAATACTCTGACATAGTTTGATATAAAAGTGTAAGCCATTTACAGAAAAAAACTCTTTATGGAATTTTTATCCTATTCCACTCCTGGGAGCTAAATTTATATCCAGCATTAGCTATCATAGCATTAGAGTATTAGTCTTCTCCCTTTTGCAAGCAGTTCAGGGCAGGCTGAGGGCCCTATCACTCTCTACCACTCACATACACAGGCATTATGAGTTTATCTCATCTTCTGCAGCAAGTGCCAGGCCCAATTCATTCCTTTAGGCTACTTTACTAATAACCTATTCCTTATCAGGGCCTCTCCACCTCAGCTTGTGATCAAAGACCCAATTAATGGAATGGAGAAAGGTGAAGCATTCAAATAATGGGGACAGCTGTTTTTCTCTGTTAGAGAAAATCCATTTGTATTGTTATCGGCCTGCCAAGTTCTGCAGCTCCTGTTTAATTCAGTCTTCTTCTATTTCTGCTGATGATAAAAAAAAAAGTCACAATGAACTCAGAAGAGAATGGCAGGAATATCGCCCGTGTTTCAACTCAGTCTGGGTGTTATCAACTTGAAAGTGAAAATACAAGTAGATAAGAGGAGGAAATGTCCAACAAAGACCATATCAAAAAAAATTTTTTTAAGTTCTTTCAAAGAGCATTCTTTAGTTGCCATTCTGATTCTCTGCCTTCCCCCCCCCACTTTCTGCTCTCTGCTATATTACTCAGCTGTCTAACTCAGCAAAGCAGGGACCGATAAAGATCTTGAATTCCCTGTCAGTTAAAAAGTAATTAAAGGCAGAGAGTAATCATAATTGGTTGGCAGGAATATTTCTATGAACTTCAGGCACTGCTGAATTGAAGAAGGCCTTTGTGGAGCCTTGCCTCTGAACTGGATACTTTCCCATCACCCTTTTGGGAGTTAAACTAGTGCCTCAAAACTTATTTTTTTTTAAAGGCAATAACTCCTGTTCTCCTCTGTTCCTTTTTCTCCTTTAACCATCTTAAGCAATCACTTCCCTCAGTAGCACTAAAACACTTGCCTAAAATATGCCTCAACATGAAGCATTTTTATGGGATTCTCCTAGCAAATAGGTTATGGTCTCAGTACTACCATCCACTCAGCATTTGAGATTGCCAGGTCTCTTAATTGCATGTTTCTCATGTAAGGTAATGAAGTGTTAGAGGACCATTGGTTTTAAAGCCAACTTTCTGGGATTTGTTCTCCATTATATAAATACTTATGTTAAATATGTGTGTTCATATATGATCACACATGTGCCACATGTACATATATGTATTGTGTGCATATGTATGTGCACCCATGAGTGTATGCGTATTTATAACAGCATGTATGTTGACACAAGTATATGTGTGTGAGTGCATATGCATGTGTGTATACACACATTGTATGTATGTGTATGTGTGGGTGTGGGTGTGGGTGTGCGTGTGTGCCAGATTTTTAAAAGAAAAGAAACAAGGAAAATCACCTTTGATTGTTCTGCCTTGTGCTTGGGTTTAGATTTTTTTATAGATTCCCAAGTCAAGTCAAGTTTTTACTTTCATCCCACAGAAGAGAGGTGTACATTGTTTTTCTCCCCTTGGGAGAACTGTCCTGGAAAGCAAAAATGAGAACCACATATTGGAATTCTTGGCTGAACACATACAACTAGCAAAATAAACACAAACAAAGCTACAGTAGACGCAATGAATAGACAGCCGAGCTGTACAAGGCTGTTCTCCCAGGCTGATAACTCACAGGGGATCCCAGAATGTGTTAGACTAGAGGAAAATGCCTTATGCATTTACATGGAAGATGAACATTTAAAAGAAGAGTGTCTGGAAACAAAGAATAATTCACACTAAACACAGCCAGAAAAACACCTCAGGTCTCCCTGTGTTTTTTTTTTCTTTGACTTCACTGTTCAGAAATAAAATTTTAAATTGGGTTTGTTGTCCTTCTGGAAGCCCTTCTGCATTTGTATGTCATAGATCTTCATTTTTCCTTTCTTATTATTATATCTAGAGCAAACAAATATGAAATAAAAATAAAGCACTGAGCTCAAGAAGACAAAATAATAAAGCCTAGACTATCAATAATTTCCCTTATGCATACTAAAATGTATGGAGTCAAAGATAATGTTATACTGTATAAGCCATTGGAATGGAAAACAAAGAAATGGGAAGATGCCACTTTAGTCTTTTAACCTAGAAAAGAAAGATCTATGAACCACATCCTGGGAGCTCTGCTGTCTCTATATGATGGGACTACATGTGACACGATCATATAGCAACTTTCTTCTAATGAACTCAAAACTGCAAAAACATAATTTCATTTTGTAAAGAGATAAAAAGTTTAGTGTTTTGTACTAGTATTCAAAAAATGTGAACTTTCTAGTTAAGATAAACTGTTTTGTTAGATTCCCACCCTAGATGTGTTTCAATAATTTAAGAATCTGCAGTTTCTTCAATGTGAATGAATACCTCTCCTCCCCACATACACACACATACCCCACATCAATGCAGATAACAGCATCTTTTTACTTTAGTAGGTAGTCTCCTTGAGTTGCTGTGGGTGAAATAGTTCATATCCTAGACACCAATCATCTGGTGATGACTCTCCCCAAATTTAGCTTACAAAATACCGGACATTCATCAAAAGACAGACCTATATTTGAGCCCTTCCAGCTCACTAGGATCTGATGACTGAGCATTGGAGAAACCAGGCTCACCTTAATACAAGAAAGCTATGGAAGGAAGACTTGAATGGAGGGATCCTCAGAAATATGACATTGGATTTTTTTTTTAATGTGAAGAAAGAAGCAAGAGGTTTCTTTTCCTCAGGGAAGAAAGAAATCATTGAGATTATAAACTTTCCTTTTTACCATTAAAAAACAAGTTTTTATACATTCTGTGCATGAAGGAAATAGTTTAACTTATAGATTCATGAAACAGGTAAAGAAAAAATTTATATTGGGTTTTATATTTTGATTCAAAAACTGAGGGCAGATAATTGCAAATTCAGTGGGGACTACAGAATGTGACTGAGTAGTGTGTGTGTGTGTGTGTGTGTGTGTGTGTGTGTGTGTGTGTGTAGGATATGAACTCAAAGTAGATTTGCCAAGAAGCAGAAATGGCAATAAGGAAAACAAAGATTGAAAGAACAACTGGTCTTGAGCACATAAGAACAGACAATATCTATATTGGAGAGAACATTGCAAGAATTGAAGGATTAATTGAGGAAACTGAAGGATTAATTTTCAAGATATTCAATCGATCAAATTTGAATTCAATTTCAAATTCAGGCACTTGCTATCTGTGTGATCCTGGGTAAGCCACTCAATATATATGTACCTCAGTTTCTTAATCTGTAAAATGAGGGAGTTGTACTTGTTAGCACTTCCATACAATATGCATGTATCTCCCTTGTTTCTACTTCTCCAGCTTCAGGTAAGGCACCACCTACTCTCTGTCTTCAGGCTTTAAACCTGACACTTCAAAGTTCACCATTCTGTTGCCTCCTTTGTTCACTATAGTTCTGGAATGTACAAAGATGGCTTTGTGTAAAGCCAAGCACAAGCAGCTTTCCAGAGGACTACTGCCATGAACAGCTTTAAGGTTCTGATCACACAGTATAGTGAACTCTCTATTCAGTAATAAACTAAGACAAAACATTCACAGAAACCAAAGTACAGCATTCACAATGTTATAAAGTAATGAGTAATCACCGAAGGGGCCACATAGTTTTAAACAAAAGATTTCATTCAGTAAGTCCTTAACTCAATCATCCTTAAGGATGTACAAAGTACATCCTTTGTACAAAGTACAAAGGTCAAAGTTCTCCACCCCTAGGCCACAGTAAATCATGATCTTCTCAGTCAGCATTAAGTACCCATGCAGAGGTCTTTTCATCTTGACTTGAGGTTGGCTCTCAGATTCCATGGTTCCTCTTCTGTGGTCCCAGCTCCTGCCTGAATCTACCCAACTGTCACCTGGATTCAAAGGTAGGCAGCTCTCAGCTCCTCATCCAATTCCCATTCCATATTGAACTCACAGTGTCCAATTCACCTCAAGTCCTTCACAATTTCTGTTTCCAGAAAGACAAAGCTTAACAGAGCCAAATCAACATTCACATACATTGCCAGCACCATCATCAATTCACTATCTGTCTGTGAAATCAAGACAGGCCCAAATATATGGTCTGAGAACTCAACACAGATAGTCAGTACAGTCACAGGACCTCCAAATCCCTCCTCCAAGATTTCTGTAAACAGACAATAAGAAAATCCTCTTTCAGGGCTTCCAGTAAGGTCCCAGGTTTTCTGTACAAAGTATCACAAACAAAAATCAACACAAACAGAACAGACAAAGTTCCTGGCCACCACAAAGTTCCCCTTCTCAGTTCTGCTCTTTCCCAGCTTGGGCTTCTCCTTATATATGGTCATTAGCTCCTCCCTGTTCTACCCCTTCCTGTTGCATTAGCAAGTTCCTCCCACTGTGGGGTTCACAAGTTCTGTTTTTTAACAAAGACTTGATATAATCACAGGCAAGGCTCAAAAGAAACTTGAACTGAAACAAGGTACTAAATAATTAAATAGTTGAAATAAGGTGCTAAGGACTTCTTTGCTTGCCATTACACTTTGCAGGAGACCTGGTCTCTGGCTATCTTCCTTTTCATTGTTGGATGCCCCAAATACCAGGGTGATGGTAGGTGTGGTCCAGAAAGACAGCTGCTTGGAAATGAGTAACAGAGGTATTCTAACCCTAAAGTATTCCATTGAACAAAGTATTATCTAGGACAACTGGGACAACATGAAGAAAATCCAACACCATACTTTTTATAATGAGCTATATGTGGCCTAGGAAGAGTACCCTGCACTGCTCACAGAAGCCTCCAAGAACCTTAAAAGCCATAGAGAAAATAGGATACAGATCATGCTTGAGACCTTAATACCCAGTCATGTATATTGCCATCCAGGCTGCCTTGTCTCTGGATGCCTCTGGCTATACTACTGATATTGTCATGGACTCTGGTGATGGTATAACCCACACTGTGCCCATCTGTGAAGGTTATGTTCTTCCCCATGCCATCTGCCATTTGGATCTGGCAGGCCTTGACCTGACAGATTACCTCATCTTTAAAGTTCTAGACCCCATCTTCAGGACTCTGATTGTACATTTGTTTCATTTTGGTTTTTTTTTTATGGTCATTCAAATATTGTATAATTCATTGCTACAGGGAGTTACTTGCCTCCAGGAAGGCTTCCCAGCTCTACACAAAGGAGCTACTTATATGTAAATCAAGACAAGGGAGGAAGAGAAAGGAGGGAATAGTGTTGCTGACATGTGAATTATGTAATCCAGGAATGGGAGAAAGCCAGTGCAAAGGGAAGAGTTAACATGTTGTGTAAGAGCAGAGGAACACTGGAACTAGCTCAAACAACTTCCCCACCAATTATTAGATTTGCATTTTCATCTTGGAAATCAGGAACTGCTATAATTTAGTACTTAATTTTATTGTTTTGTTGATTGTCTAGACTTAAGAAAGTGACAGAGAAAATATTAAAAATGCAAATTAAACTTAAGTGTGTCCTGAGTACATTTTTCCCCTGGAGAGACAATTGTTAAACATTTACGAGCTCACCCTTGTGTGAGAGGGACATGGATTGCAATGTGGGTGGGTGAAAAACAGTGAGGCTGGAAAAATAGATGCAGACAAAATCATAAAGAGGTTTAAACAAGTTAAGCAGAGCAGTGTGTATCTGGTCCTAAATGAAATAGGGAACTGCTGGAATTTATTGAATAGAGAAAATAACAGTCAGATTTGTGTTTAAGGAAAATCATTTTGGCAACTGCGTGGAAGATAGACTGAAAAGGTAAGAAGAGAAAAAGCAAGGGGACCAAGTAGAAACCTTTTCCATAATCTAGGCAAGAGGTAATGAAGGCCCTAAATACAAGCATGTGAGTGGAGAGAAAGGACAGTTGTGAGATATGCTGGGGAAGAAAAAATATCAAGGATTTTCTTCCACAAATGATATTTTATTGTAGACCACATCTTTTCAGCCAGTTAATTGGCTGAATGATCTAGAAAATCGATCAATCAGCAAGCACTTATTAATCTAGTATGTCAGGTACTTTATGAAGCTCACCAGAGCCAGTGAGATTGTCTTTGCAGGATCTTATATTAGCATACAACATATACATGAATAGATAGAAAATAAATTCTCATGATGTAGATGGGGTTAGGGGAAGAGCTAACCACAGAGGGAATCAGGAAAGAGCTCTTGGAGGAGGCTGCGCTTGGACAACCAATGTTTGTAGGAAGGTAGGGACTCCAAGAGGTGGAGCTGAGGAGGAAGTGAGAGCTGGACTCAAGAGATAGCTGGTCCAAATCCATAGAGATAAGAGATGAAGTATCATACGTAAAGAAACAGCAAGTAGACTAATTTAGCTATTATTTAAGAGTGTGGGAGGGGTCCTAATGGGTAATTACCCAGGAAAGGGAGGGTGGAACCAGACTGCATTTTATCCTAAAGGCAATAGGGAGCAATGGAAGCTTCTTGAGCCGGGAGGTAACATGGTAGCGGTCTCTGCTTTTAGAGAATACAAGTCGTCAGTGTGTTTATTGTTTGTTGAGAACAAAATACCATTAAATTTGCTAGAACAAAGAGGTGTTTTTCAGGTTTTCCTTCAAGAAGGTATCTCTTGGTACAGATGTTCAAATCACTTAAAATTCCTTCAGAGATAGGCACGTAGGTGGCCCAGTGGATAGAGGGAGAGGCCTGGAGTCAGAAAGACTTATCTTTCTGAATTCAAATCTGGCCTCAGATACTTACTAGCTGTGTGACTCTGGGCAAGTCACTTAACCCTGTTCGTCTCATTTTCCTTATCTGAAAATAATCTGGAGAAGAATATGGCAAACCACTTTGCCAAGAAAACCTCAAAACGGGTCACAAATAATTAGATATAACTGAAAAACAATGGAAGAAATAAGAACCCTCTGAGTAGCCCACTCTGCTTTTGTGAGTGAAAATCTGCAAGTTCTTTGCAACTTCCACCCATTCTTCCTAGTTCTGTCCCTTGGAGTCGAATAGAACAAGTCTAATGGTCTTTTTAGATAGCTAAGTAGCAGAGTGGATAGAGCCCTGGGCCTAGAATCAAGAAATTGTTGTTGTTCAGACATTTCATTACTGTCTGACTCTTCCTGACCCCACTTGGTATTCTCTTGGCAAAGGTACTGGAGTGGTTTGCCATTTTCTTCTCCAGCTCATTTTACAGATGAGGAAACTGAGGCAAACAGGGTTAAGTGACTTGCCCAGGGTCACACTCGTACGTGTCTGAGGCCAGATCTGAACTCAGGTCTTCCTAACTCTAGGCCCAGTGTTCTATCTACTGTGCCACCTCATTGGCCAGGAAGACTTTAGTTCAAACTCAGTTTCACATACTAACCGTGTGACTCTAGGCAAGTCACTTAACCTGTCTGCCATAGATTTCTCAACTGAAAATGGGGTTGGGGTGTGTGTGTGTGTGTGTGAAATATTAGCAACCTAGGGTTATTATAAAGAAAAAAAGAGAGAATATTGGCAAAGTACTTTGCTTGGTGTTTGGCACAGAGTAGGCACTTAATAAATGCTTGTTCTCTTCCCTTTCACTTCCTCCCCCACCCTTCTTTACGTGACAGTCCTCCGCCTCCAAATACTGGAGGTAGCTATTTTGTCTCCTTCCAACCCACACACATTTTTTTCTTCCTCCAGCTAAACATTCTCCATTTCTTCACTGATCCTCTTATGGTATTATGTCTATAGAGGAATGTACTCCGGGGCACCCATGAAAGGGAATAGAAACCAGCTCTGGAGAGGCTTTTGGTCTAGGCTACAGTTGCTCTGATCACCTATTGCTTGTATCATGACAAAAAGTAAATGGCAGTAGCATAAGGAATCATGCTTTCAGGAAATCAGGAATCTTCATCTCCTGTCTTGTCTCTAAGCATCTCAAGGCAGTATTAGCAGAAAAAAGGGATCACGACAAGTAGACAAGAAGAACTTCTCATGTCAGGCATCACTTCTGACATTCACTGTTCCATTTTTCGATTATATTCATTGGAATGACATGGGCTGCCTGGGGTAGGGGCAAGTAGATATCACGTTCATATTACTCCACATTATCTAATGTGAAGCTGGAGAAGACACTCCTTGAAATAGTCCAAGCCCCAGGTACAATTCACATTAGCATTGTTTTCAGTGAATAAATGGGACCTGGAATGAAACAGCACCATGAAAGTTGTAGTCCTTTCAGAGATTGTAAACACTGCAAAAGCATGCTTCTTTAATGCTATAATTAGGAAGAACCAGAAGGCACAGTGGATAAGAACAAGGGACTTGGAGTCAAGAAGACCTGAATCTGAATCCTACCCAGATCCTTAATAGCTGTGTGTCCCCCAGCAAGACACTTAACCTCTCTTGGCCTCAGTTTCCTTATTCGTAAAATGAAGATAATAATAGCATCCACCTCCCAGGGTTGTGATGAGGATCAACTTCAAAAACATGTGCAAACACTTTGGAAACCTTGAAGCTCTACCAAAATGCTTCTGGTGATGCCATATGGCTTCAAATAACATACTATGAAGATCTTAAAGGAATTAAAATTACTGACAAATCCAAGGATAAAGCATAGATCTATAATAAACATAAGAAGGCTGTAACATATAATCAACAGTTACTTTTGGGTGCAAAAAATGGAGTCAAAAAGCTTCACTGAGGATACATACAGGCATCAAAGGAAGTTAAACTGTGAGTATCAAGAATGAGAGACAAGCAGTGGGAGACCCAGGTGGTGTACTTGCCATGTGAAAAGAAATAAAAGATCTCCTTTGGCACATGGGGACAATCCTCTAAGGAGAATTTCTTATGAGGTAGTGGGTTACTTGAGGTGTTTATGCAGAAGCTTAGTAGTGTCTTAGCAAGTATTTGGGTAAGGCTTAAGTATGTTGACCTCTAAAGTCCCTTCCAAATGTAGAATCCTGTGATTCTAAGATAAACCAACAGATTGCTGCCACTATCCAAAATACGTTTTTGCACACAGTTATTTCCATGTGGACTTTCCTATTATACTTTGAGTTCCTTGAGGATGGAAGCTATTTTTGCCTTCCATTGTATCCCAGCTGCTTAGCATGGGGCCTGGCACATAGTAGGTACTTAATGAAAACTTGTTGATGATGACAATACTGATCAGCATCTGTGTAAAAGCCTACTCAAACTATACACAACTTTCTTTGTGACTGTCATGTAAAGAATAGAAAAATCTCTTCTTTTTATTTCACTTTTATTTTTTGTTGTTTTTAAGTTATTTCAATCATGTCCAACTCTTCATAACCCCATTTGGGGTTTTCTTGGTGAAGATGCTAGAGTGGTTTGCCATTTCCTTGCCCAGTTCATTTTACAGATGAAGAAACTGAGGTAAACAGGGTTAAGTGAAGTATATAAAGTCAGATTTGAGCTCAGCAAGTTGAGCCTTCCTGACTCCAGGTCAGAATTCTATCCATTGTGCCATACAACTGCCCTGTTTTCGTTTTTTACATTTTTTAACATCATCTTCATACCTGAATATATTCTCCCTCTTCCTAGCAAGTGACTCTATAGGATAAAGATTAAAAAATAAAGGGGAAAGCAGCACAGCAAGCCACCCTTTAGCCTAACAATATATGCATTATTCTATAGCCATAGTCTTGCACCTCTGCAAAGAATGGAAGTGCATGTTCTCAATTGCTACTGTTAATTATTTCCTATTTATCCTCTATATAGCTGTAACAGCAAACACCCTAGCATACCCAGGAGGACTGCTAGCACAGGTTCTTTGATCTGCTTTTCTAAAGGAAAGCAATCCAAAAAGGGTTAATAGCCTAATTTTAATCAAACATATATATCATTTGCTTAGTTCAGGGGAAAAAAGTCAGCATCCTGAACTTCAGAGAAAATACAAACAGAGATTACAAGCAGAAATAATAGCATAAAGACCAACAGACAGGATTTCTAACCATCTGACCAAATAATACATATATCACAGATCGACAGACAGACCCAACTGTCTGACCATTACATACATACATAGTTACCAGAGAAAGAAGCACCAACATCTGGGGTTTCAAAGTTGGGGGGCTCTTTAACAGCTACCCGCAGTCTCATCTGGCTACATCACTCTAATACTCTTCCTATGAGTAAGCCCCAAAGAAAAATGCTAATCTCAGAGCATGTGTTTCTTCAGGGTCAGAGGGCATCACGACCCTCTTCACCCACTGCCTAATTGCAAAGTAACAAAAGGTGTGGGCCTTCCTGGAAAAAACTAGCCTCCCCTAATCAAGCTTCTCTTGTCAGGCTCCATGTGAGGCCTATTAATGGGAGGGGGGAAGATCTTCAACTCCCATTAACGTTACGATAGCCTGCTTTGTTTATGTTTTTTGCATGTTGTCTCCCCATTAGATTGTAGACTACTTGCGAACAAGAACCGTGTTTTGTTTCTTTTTGTATCTTCAAGCACCAAGCCAGGGTATGCACTTAATAAATGTTGATTGATTGATTTTTCTCAACCAAGCTAGCTGATTATAATTTCTCAATATTGAATTTCTTTTTGCTGTTGCTATCCATTTACATTGTTGTAGTCATTGTGTGCATTATTTTCCTGGTTCTAATGACATCAATCAACAAGTAATTATTAAGCACCTACTCACTTCAGGCACTGTGCTAGCCCCTTGGGATACCAAAAGTGAAATATTCTTTGCCTTCAAAAAGTTTACATTCTAATAGAAGAGGGGAAGTGTTTTTATTTAAGTATATTCAGAGCACAACAAAGCAGATTATGTTTAATATTGTGGGGTGGGGAGCAGGGAATCATGTACATACATAACTATATTCAGGACACACACAAAGAAGATAAAATACGACTTTTGAAGGGAAGGAACTAACAGATAGTGGGGTGGGGCATAAAAGGCCTTATGGAGAAGGTAATGTTTGAGTTGGATCTAAAAGAAAACTAGGGATTCTGAAAGGTAGGAATGCGGTGAATATTCCAGACACGGGAACAAGTGAAAAGACAAAGAACTGAGAGATGGAGTGCCATGTGTAAGGAATTACAAGAAGGTCAGAATGCCTAGAATACAGACTGCATGAAAAAGAATAATGTGAAAGAAAGTTGGATGAACTGGGTAGGCAGGTAGGTAGGATGGGGTGAGATTGTAAAGAGTTTTAAAAGACAAGCAAAAGATCTCTATTTGTCTTGCCACACTTCTCTGGAATTCTTCATATTTATCCTTTTTTTTTTTTAACAAGGTATTAATGCACCATTATAATCATGTACCAAAAGTCATTTAGTTATTCTCTAATAAGTGGGCATACATTTTGCGTCCAAAAACATTCTTTTCCAATGGTGTATGTTCCCTACTGTATCTCTTTAAAGGATCATTATGTCAAAGAGCATTATAAGATAATGTAAGCAATATAGAAATAGTACAAGTTAATATTTGGGAAAAAAATCATAATGATCTAAAATATCAAGAAGGACATAAAGGAGTTACCCTTGTTGAGAGCACTGCTTAATGAATTTTCCAGACTACCAAAAAAAAGTCTTTTCTAAAATCAAGGGAGACTCAGAAGTCTTAGAGCATTATTAAAAGGCAAATGTGCCTTTTATTCTGGAATGTACCTATTATTCTCAAAATGGGATTTCCAGAAAAAGCAAATGATCATGATCAAGCTTCAGTCATCTACAAGAATAGTAGGGGAATATTGAGAAATGTTTCCTTTGAATCAAGAGGACCACAGAATCAGGAGCAATAAACAGCATGAGCTCATAATGAACAAACAAGAGAGAGTAACTTGATTGATTTCCTTTCAGTTAAATTACAAAATTAGAGTACAAAGAGAAGACTGTAGACACTGTATTTTTGAGCATTAGTAAAGCACTTAATTGAGTCTCATGAAATCCTGCTTCAAAATTGAATTCAAATTGGTCTGCAGATGAACACATTCATTGTATTGGAAGACTGGTGAGAGGAACACAAACTAAGAATAATGATGAACAGCAATAGATCTAAGCAGTGACAGAGGTACACACTGGTGTACCAAAGGAATCAGTGTTGGATTCGTTTTTTTTTTTAACAACTCCTGTTAAAGACTTTGCCTTAGCCACCATCTTTCCACAATCTCTTTCTTTAATGTTCATGGTATCAAAATTATTCACCCTATTGTTCAAATCATTGTGGCTATTGTCTATCCACCCAACTTAGATCATTCTCCTTCCTTTCTCAAAGGTTTTTGCAACTGGATCATTTTTTTCCTCTCCAACTCTTGTATTCATACTAGGGAACTTCAGGATTCTTATCTATGCTTCCTCAAACTCCATAACCTCCCAATAAACTCAATAAATCCCATGAGCTTCTCCTTTATTCCACTCAAGAGCATGTAGGGATTACCAAACTCTACTCCTCAATATTACCCACAAATATTCTACTTCCTTAATCAATAAATCTGACATTCCTCCATCTAACCATAATCTCCGTTATTTGATCTCTCCTTATACCACACAACTGCTAAACATATTCATTAACCTCTTCACCCACATTCAATCTTCTACCCACCAGCATTTTTTCAGGCTGCTGCCCCTTCTCTAACTTCACTTTCCCCTCTTCCAAATATTGAGCCTAAATTTAACCAATTCAACCATATTATCAACTCTTGATTGTATCACTCCATTATTTTATCATTGCTCATCCCCTGTCATATCTGAGCCCTGGATTATTCCCACCAAACTCCTCCTCCTCTCTTACTCAAGTGTTGCTAAATGGAACTGGAGGAAATCACATTACCGTGATTTGGTATAATTCATATTCATTTAACAAGGTCCTCACAGAAGCAAGGCAATCCTTTTACTCCCTAACTGATATCCAGTCCCAGGTCCCATGTTCTAAGTCTTGTCTTTTCTCTTAAAGTTTCCCTCAACATACCCTCCACCCCCATCAGCATTCTCTCAGCTAAGAAATAAGACTCTTAATTTACTGGGAATATTGAGGCCACTCAAAATGATTTCCCTCTTCTTCCAATCTCTTCATCTCCAAATCACTTGAAATGGGAGATGGCTCCCATGTGCTCTTTTCCCCCAGTCTTCAAAATGAGATAGCCATTTTTCTAGCTAAGTGCAATAACTCCACAAGTGCTCTTGACCCCTTTCTCTTCTTCTCCAGAAAACTGGCATTTCAATCATACCCCCTATCTTTTGAATCTTCAATATCTATCTTCCCTGCTGTCTTCAAACCCCCATACAATTTATTATCCTCTCCTTTTCTCAGCTAAAGTCTCAGAAAAAGATATCTACATTCATTGACCCAACTTTCCTCCTTTCTTTCACTCCAATCCTTTTTCATCTGAATTCCAATATCATAACAGCTGAAACTGCTCTCTCCAGTCACCAATGATTTTGTAATTGCCAAACTAGTGGTCTTTTCTCAGTTCCCATCCTTTTCAACTACTCTGTGGCATTTGACACTAATCAACAGTCCTCTATTCCTGGATCCTCTTTCCACTCTAGAATTTTGTGACACCATTTTCTCTTGATCTTCTTCCAATTGTCTGACTATTCATTCTCTGTCTCTTTTGCTGGGTGTTTGCTAATGCTCTGTGTTAGGTCTTCTTGTCTTTTCTCTTTACACTATCTCTCTTGGTAACATCAGCTTACATAGCTTTAACTATCATCTGTATGATGATGGTTCCCACATCTATATATTCAGTCTCATTTTTTTCTGAGCATCTTGTGTCTTCCATCATCAACTTCCTATTGATATTTTTGGATTGCATGTACTAGAAACATATGACAATCAACATGTCCTAGAGAGAATTCACTCTCTTCTCAAACCCACACCTCTTCCAAACTGCCTTATTACTGTCAAAGGCTTCACCTTTCTTCAGTCTTTCACACTCATAATCTTAGTGTCATCCTTAGCTCCTAACTCTCCCTCACCATTACATATTCAATCAGTCACTATATCTTGCTATTTCTACATCCACAGCATCTTTCACATATGATCCTTTCTCTCTACTCACACAGCCACTACTTTTTTTCAGGTCCTAAACCATTGCAATAGCCTCTTAAGTGGTTTATTATTGTTGTTTGGCCATTTCAGTTGTGTCCGACTCTTCATGACCCCATATGGAGTTTTCTTAGCAAAGAAACAGGAGTGGTTTGTGATTTCTTTCTTCACCTCATTTTTCATATGAGGAAACTGAGGCAAACAGGAGGAAATGACTTGTCCAGGGTCAAATAGCTAGTAAGTGTGAGGCTGAATCTGAACTCAGCTCTCCCTGACTTGAGGTCCAGAAGTCTATCCACTGTGTCACCTAGCTGTCCCAATATCATCTTTCACCTAGATCACTACAATATCCTCTCTTCCTATCACTCTAGTCTATCCTGAACACTGCTACCAAAATGACTTTTAGTATAGACTTAATCTTGTCACTTTCCAATTCAATCAGTTCCATCCCTATTACCTTTACAATCAAACACAATCTCTTCATCGCCTCCATTTAGCTTTTAAAGTCATTTGTAACCTCATCCCAATC
Organism: Pseudochirops cupreus; assembly: GCA_028627135.1. Lineage (NCBI taxonomy): Eukaryota > Metazoa > Chordata > Mammalia > Diprotodontia > Pseudocheiridae > Pseudochirops > Pseudochirops cupreus. The sequence goes on from CM053580.1 coordinate 466,123,745, forward strand.
TTTCTATTCTCATTCCTTCTACACTCTGTGATCTAACCAAACTGACCTTCTCTCTATTCCTCACAAATGACATTTTGTCTCCCATTCCTGTGCCTTTCAACTGATCATCCCTTTTCACCCCCACTTCATAGAATCCCTCCCTTTCTTCAAGATACCTTCATGAAACTTTCCTTAATCCCCCATCTGCTACTGACCTTCCTCCCTAATTTTGCATTTAACTAGCTTGTATGTATTTATATTCATTCTCTTTATATTTATTCTCTGCATATTTGTACAGGATACTACCCTTTTTGTATGTGAACAATTTAGTTGCTGAAAGAGACAGAAAAAGAATTATTGCATAAGAAAAAAAAAAGGATGAAATCCACTTGGGAAGGAATAGAGTTTCTCAGATAAAGTGATATATAAACTGTTAGGAAAACCACATAGTTAATTGTCCCTCAGATGAATGCACTTAGAGGACCTGTTTGAGGGCAGAGAAATAAATGAAGTAAAAATGACTGCAAGGCATTTTGGTCCATCAACTCATTTGCATGGAACTGCTTTCAGAAGTGTTAAGGTTATAACTGACAAAATTATAAAATTTCTGTTTGTCAACTATGGGAATATTTAGGACTATTGAGTTTGTAACTGACAGAAAGGTAGATTTATTTAGTTTTATCTCATAAGGGAAAGATGAATCACTGAAGAACAGGTGTCTCTGATATCAGCCCCTGAGAATAAAAAAAGCCAACTGTGAAGAAGTTGAGTGTGAAGAAGCCTACAAAAGAGTAAACTGATAGGAAGGTTTCATCTGATTTTCTGGGATCCTGCTGATCAGAAGAGAGGCATCACTCAGCTGACTGGCTGGAGAAAGGCCAGAGCATCCTCTAACAGTCTCATTGGAAGAGAGTTTAATTCAGCTTCTATTTGAATTAATTGACCCCAGCATCAAATACAGCTTGAGAGAGGGAAACTCTCTCAGTGTTGCCTGGAACTGGGCCACATTTCCTTTGTCTATTTTTTTATAGTTATCTTGGCTAGCTCTCATGCTTAACAGGCATGGCAAAGTCTTGGTTTGTCATGTCTGTTTACTAATGCATGTTATATGATAGAGATGGAAAATTAATCACAGTGACTTCAAAATTGTGTTGTCGGGGCGGAGCCAAGATGGCGGCATAGAAGCAGCAACATATCGCAGCTCTCACATAGCCACCCCAAAATACCCATAAAATAGGACTCTAAACCAATCCTGGAACTCCAAAACGCACACAAAGATACTTCCCACTAAAGTCAGCTCGGCTACGCGGAACCATATCAGCACTGCGAACCGAAACCAGCCTGGCCTGAAGCCGCGGCTGTGCCCCGGGGGCGGCTGGATGGGAAGAGCTGAGAAGCTTCAGGTGAGCAGATTAGCG
>CM053580.1:466125641-466153472 GCA_028627135.1 Pseudochirops cupreus
CATCCTCCCCCTGGCTCCCAAACTGTGGGATGCAGTGAGAAAGCACATTCAGTGCTCCTGCCTTGCTGCACAGTCCTTATCTTGTCCTGTGGCTGAATTCCAAACTCCTGGGTTCCTCCTCCTCCCATAGGAGGCAGCCACTCCTGCCTTCTGCCCCAATCCTGATGCAGGCAGCTCACCATTCCTGCTCTCACTTCAGCAAAGTCAGCATGCAGGCAGTTCCACCCTCCTGTTCCATGGTTCCACAGAGTCACAGCCACCACAATGGGGAAACAAACAATTATCCCAGCCCCCATACTTTCCTTTTAGTTTGCAGATCTTGTTCCTGATACCATTTGTAGCAGCAAGCACTCTAGCATACCCAGGATGGCTGCTAACCCAGGTTCTTAGATCTGCTTTTCTAAAGGAAAGCAACTCAAAAGGGGTTAACAATCTTACTTTAATCAATCAAATGTATATCATTTACCTAGTTCAGGGGGGAAAGTCAGCGCCCTGAACTTCAGGGAATATAAACAGAAGTTATAAGCAGACCAAAAAAAAAAATACAGACAGAAAAACAGATCAGCAGACAGGGCTTCCAGTTGTCTGACCATTACATCCATACCTAGTTAGTTACCAGAAAGGGAAGCTCCAACATCTGGGTTTTCAAAGCCAGGGGGCTCAATGGCTTCCCAGAGTCTCATCTGGCCAAATCACACAACTCTTCTCAGAGTGAGCCCCAAAGCAAAACTTCACATCAGGGTATATACAGCCTTCTCCTGGGTCAGAGAATGTCACAGCCCTCTTGACCCACTGCCCAGTCACAAAGCAATAAGGTGTGGGCATTCCCAAAAAACAAGTGTCCTGCCACAGGCTCCATGTGACCACATTCAGCTTATTAGGGGGGAGAGTCTATTTTCAAATCAGGGAAGGTTCTCAGATTCACTTAAGCCTAACAAGGGGCCAAGGGGCAGGGAAGATCTTCGGATTCCCATTACAGAAGCAAAAGTATTATATATCCATATGTGCATGTATTATGAATAATCTTGTTCTTTTTTGCAAGGAACCATTCCTTCCATGATTTCACTGACATAGACTACTTGTTCAGTTGTTTCAGTCATCTCAACTCTTTGTGATCATCTTTGGGATTGTCTTGGCAAAGATACTGCAGAGGTTTGCCATTTCCTTCTCCAGCACATTTTACAGATAAGAAAACTGACATGAATAAGATTCAGTGACTTGCCCAGTGCATCTCACAGCTAGTAAGTGTCTGAGGTCACATTTGAACTCAGGAAGATGAGTCTTCTTGACTCCAGGCCTGGTGTGCTAGTCTAGGCCACTGTGCCACCTAGCAGCCCTGTAGAGTACTGCAGGTGTGTAAACTTCCTCCACAGATGCAAATCAGCAACTCATCTGAGAGTTCCCTTACACAAGGGTACTTCAGAGGCAGGGCTTGAACCTAGGTCTTACTTATTCCCAAACTTCTATAAGATAAAAGTGAGGAAGAGGGGCATGGGGACTAGATTCATAATTTCATTGATATAGGGAAAGCTTAGACCAGGAAACTCTCCCTACCAAATCAGGTCAACACTTTCTAGAGAGCTTTGAGATTTAGGGAGTAGTCTAGATGAGCTCTGAGGTTCAATAACTAGCCCAAGGTCAAATAGCCAAGTATGTATCAGGGGTAGGTCTTGCACTCAGATCTAGCTGGCTCTGAAACAAGATCTTTAGCCACAATGCCACACTACCTTTCAGAAAAGAGAGATGTTACTACTTCAATAGAGGATCTCCTTTCTGTATCACCTAAGGTTAGGTTACACTTTCCCAAGTTCTGTTTTCCTAGCTAAATGTGAAGAAGTGCTAAGATTCTAATTCTGCTTAGATTCTGAGCAGTTTCCTCTTCAAACTATCCTTCCTCCCCTTCCTGCCCTTCCCCCGGCAAATCTCAATTCTTTTCTGCTGACCAAATCTTTATTATCCTTGTCTCTTTTCACTGGGCCAAGGAATTTCTTTAAGGTATTACTTTAGCATGAAGTTGAAGAGGGAAAAAGTCACAATAAACAATAGCAAGTCTAGACTATATGTCAGACACCATAACAAGCCCTGGGAACCCTCCTAAAAGGGGGAATCTGGAAGGAACACTCCATTCTCCACCCTCTCCTATCAGTAGATGACAGGGGTCCCTGGAGAAGAGGGCTATGAGGAGATGTGGGTTTCAGAGTTGACTGTGTTCTTGTAGGACGATGAGATGTCTGGAGTGGACCTGACTTTCATTTGTTACTGTTAAAGCTAGGTCTTGGGAGCAGGTTGCATTGGAATCCAGTTGGAACCTACTTCTTTCAGTCTTTGCTACAGTATTCTAAAGCATGGAGATGCACTTCAAACACTTTCTCCAATGCACTGAGATACTGTCTGAGTGTCTTTTGTCTATAATGTAATTGTCCAAATCCCACCTACAGTAGGATCTCCCCATTCACCTCTCCCACCCTTTCACCTCCCCTCTGAGATTTCCTTCCATTTGCCTGAATATATCGTGTATGTACATAGTTGTTTACATGTTGTCTTTCCCCTCCTTTTGTGTCTCCTTGAACTTGGTACAGTGCCTGCTACATAATAAATGCTTAATAAATGATTGTTGACTGATTGACTATTTACCTATGGTCTGTTAGGCAGCACTTGAAGCTATTTTTTTCCCTGATGATTTTTATGGTTAGTCATTGACATTCCATTGTTTAGTCTTATGATAGAGGTACTACAACTTTCTCTGTGCATAAATACCTGGCATTTCCCGACTTCTCTCTGACTTCCCTCTGAAGCACTGTGATCTAACAAGTCCAGGCTGGTTTTATTGGTGCAATAATGAACTTTCTCATATTAAAAGTGTGAAAAATGAAAATAGTTTCTTTTCTTCTAATGATTGCTCTTGAATCATTATTCCTACTCAGCGTGATGTGGCAGAAGCAAGAGGAAATGGCTGAAAATTGAATGCTGGACCTTGAGTTTGGATTCTCTGATATTGACTCTCTGTGTGACCTTGGGCAGATCACTTAACCTCTTGGAGACTCAATTTCTCCTTCTGTAAAACAGAGATGATAATATTTTGTGCTGTTTACTTTGCAGCAATGCTATAGTGAAAACACTTTGCAGACTCTGAAGTGTAAAAGTTATTCATTCATTCAACAAATCTTTATGGAACACATCCTATGAAGTTAGGTGCTGTGAGGAATATAAAGAAGAATAAGACATTGTCCAGACCCTGCTTTCTTGTGACTTAAAATTTGACAAATTCAAATCAATCTGACAAACGCTTAAGTTCCTACTACATGCCAGGTCTATGGTATGGGAGTCTGGTAAACAAAGACAAAACTAAAACAGTGCATGACCTCGAGAAGCTTACATTCTACTTCAGACTGTTACAAAATAAGAGATGAAATTAAAAGTATACATAAAGTCAGTTTCTAATGATCACTTAATTGCCAAATACAATGGTCTCTCTCTCTCTCTCTTTATTTAAATGTTCATCCTTCTTGATTTCTCTGTCACCTTTGGCACCTTCCATTACCTCTTCTTGATACTCTCCTTCCTCTGGGAGGCAGTTGGTTGGTTCAGGGGTGAAGATATCAGACTTGGAAGACTTGGGTTCAAATGTTACCTCAGACAATATGACCCTGGGAAAGTCACTTAGCCTGTCTACCTTTTTCTCAATTGTAGATTGGAGATGATAATAGCGCCTACCTCTCAATGTCATAGTGAGAATAAAATGAGATAATGTTTAGAAAGCATTTTGTAAATTTTAAAGCAACAAAAAATGCTAGCTATTATTAGTCTATGTTTTGATGACATTGTTCTCTTCTGGTTCTCCTCGACTGTTCCTTCACAGTCTCCTTTGTCATATCTTCATCCAGTTTGTGTCTGCTAATTGAGGGCTGCATTATTATATATTATTTTGTTTGGTGATTTCATCAGCTTTGCCATTTCTATGCAAATGATTCTCAGATTCATTTATCCAATCATAAATTCTGTCCTAACTTTCAGTTTTGTATATCCAATTGCCTATTAGACACCTTGAACTGGATATCCTGTAGACATCTTAAGCTCAGCATGTCCATACCTAAACTCATTGCCTTCCCCCTAAACCATTCCATCTTCCTAGATTCTGCCCAGGGCACTATCATTCTCCTGTCATCCACACTCCCAGCCTCAAGGTTATCTTTGAGTCTCCCCTTTTTCTCGCTATTCACATCAAATTTGTTTTCAAATCCTATTGATTCTACCTCTAGAACATCTCTCCTACACATTCTCTTCTCTCCTCTGACACTGCCACCACCCTGGTTCAGTCCCTAATTACCTCACACCTAGACAACTGTATCAGCCTACTGGTTGGTTTCCCCATCTCAAGTCTCTCTCCACTCCCATCCAATCTTTACTCAGGTACCAAAATAATCTTCCTAAGCACAGGTCTCACCATGTCATCCCTCCCTACTCAATAAACTCCATTGATTCCCTATTACTTACAGAGGTATCCTATGCCCCAAAGTATCTATAAACAATCAAAGGAGTATAGAAAGATAGCTGATTGATCAGTACAGGGCCAGTTTTCAGAAAGATATATGGGTTGCTAGAAGGATCTATGGAACACTTAGAGATTATTTAGACATCAAAGATGCCAACGTCATCGAATGCATCTTGGTCCATTGTCAAGACTTGTCTTGTCACTGGACTTTGATTACTCTGGAAGAGACAGTGAGACTGACAACTCTGTGCAGCCCAACCTCACTTAAATCCAATTGATATACAAGTAAAAACATCACTCAATTATGCCATCCAAAATGTAGAACAAACAACAACAAAAAACAACCTACAGGATAAAATCTAAAGTCTTTTGTTTGACATTTAAAACTCTTTATATAACCTGGACCTCTCCTGCCTTTCAATTTTCCTAAGCTTTATTCTACTCCACATACAGTATAACCTAGTCACATTGATCTTCTTGTTCCTTGAACAGATATTCCATCTCCCAGTTCCATGGTATTCACTAACTACTCCCAATTCATAGAATGTTCTCCATTTTTGTTCTCACATTCTGGCTTCTTTCAATTATCAGCTAAAATCCCACCTTCCACAAGCAGTGTTTCCCAGTTCCACCATGTGTTTAGTACCTATCTCCATTTTGCTCTGTATATATCTTATATGTACACAGTTATTTAAATATTATCTCTCAAATATGAGTTAGGACAGATACTGCTTTTGCCTTTCTTTGCAACCTCAGAGCTAAGCAAAGTACCTGGCATATAGTATTTAATGAATATTAAATATGCATGTATATAAATGAGTATAATGCCCTTTTTGTGGGGAGGGTTGCCCTTTTATGTCTTCATTGTTGATGATCCCCCACTAGGATGTGAGCTCCTTGAGGGCAGGGGCCATGTTTTTGCCTTTTGTTTTATTGCCAGGTCTTGACATAGTGCCACGAACATAGTAAGTGTTTAATAAATGATTGTCGGCTGACTGACTGATGAAGATTGAATATTCACCTGTTGTTTACAGTCTGAGAGAGTTCACAGGACACTATGAGGTTACAATTTGCCCCTGTGTAATGGCAAGCAAAGTAGTACTTTGCTCCTTGTTTCAATTATTCAAGTGCTGTTGAGCCTCACCTTTGATTGTATCAAGTCTTTGTTGAAAATAGTATACATTGTGTTGCCCTTAATAGGCCTGAGGCAGTTTGGAGACCTTACCTGCTCTTAATAGGCCTAATGTCATCACATGGAGCCCATGGTGGGAGGATCTTGCCAAAATAGCAGAACAGGAAGGATGGATCAGAAAGGAACAGAGCAGAGAAAAGCTTGAGCATGAGCTGAGACCAAGCAGAACTGAGAGGGAGAATGCTTCTGATTTTGGCACTCTGTCCATCTGTTCTGTCTCTGTTGATGTTACTTTGTCAGAGCTAAGCATTCTGCCTGTTGAAATAGGGCTTTCCTGCTGATACAGAAGTTCTGAAAGAGGAATTTACTGCTGTTTACAGAAGCCCTTAAAGAGAGTTTTACTGCTATTTACAGAAGTCTTGGGACTTTATTGCTGATTTGTGTTTGATTTCTCAGACAGAAGCTTTGTCTGTTGGTTTGTTACTTTGTCAGATGAAAAGTGAATTGAGATGATATTCCTGGCAATGTGTGCAATATTGTTGTAGCTCTGTTAAGCTTTGTCTTCCTAGAAAAAGAAACTTCAAGGAGCTTGGAGTGGAGCAGTAAGCTGAGATATAGAACTGAGCACAGAACTGCTTATGTGTGAATCCAGGCAAGAGTCAAATGAATCCAGGTAAGAGCTGTGAGAGCTGCCTACTTGTGAATCCAGGCAAGAGTTGGGTGAATCTAGGCAAAAGATGGGAACAGCCAACCTGTGGAAGAGGAATCATGGAATTTGGAAGTCAGCCTCAAGTTAAGATGAAAGAAAACTTTACTTGGGTACTCTGCATTAACTGATGAGATTGTGACTTATTCTGATCTAGGGGTGGATGGTGTTTGTACTTTTTGCTACCCTTTAAGGATGATTGGCTTAAAGATGATTGGAAGCCAGCTTCCAGTCAAGATGAAAGAAGATTTAATTTGGGTGCTCGATATTGATTCAGGAGATTGTGACTTACTGAATGCTATGTTTTGTTTAATTCATGCGGCCACCTTAGTAACAAGTTGTTACATTACATTGTTGTGAATGTTGTGCCTTAGTTTCTTGAATGTTTTGCTTTCGTTTATTGCTGAATTCACTATACTATGTGATTAGATCCTTAAAGTTATTCACAGCAGCAGTCCTCAGGAAAGCTGCTCATGACTGGCTTTACACCATGGTCATACAACTTGTATGTGTAAGAGACAAGTCTTGAATCTAGATTTTTCCAACCCCAATGCCACTATATGCCACTGCCAGTACATAATACAAATCAGAATATGTTAAGTTTATAGTACGTCATATATAGTATAGGTTATAGTATGTATTTTTAAAAACTTTGTTTAAATTATGTCTGTAGTGTTTTATTTTTCTCCAATTGCATGTAAAAACAATTTTCAACATTCATTTTTAAGATTTTGAATTCCAAATTCTCTCCCTCCCTTTGCAACCCCACCCCCCTCATTGAGAAGGCAAGCGATTCAATATAGGTTATACTTGTGTAGTCATGGAAAACATATTTCCATGTTAGTCTGTTGTAAAAGAAAACATAAACAAAACCAAGAATTAAGACATTTTTCTAAAAGTATGCTTTGTTCTGTATTTAGACATCATCAGCCACTTCTCTGTGGATGGATAGCATTTTTCATCATAAGTCCTTTAGAGTTGTCTTGGGTCATTATATTGCTGAGAATCATTAAGTCATTCACAGTTGGTCATCTTACAATATTGCTGTTACTGTGTCATAGTATGTAGTTTCAAGCAAAGTATTTGGGAGTTTAGAGAAAGAAGTCATTATGTTCTCTAGCCTAGAAGTCAGAACGTACAGGTAACTGTTCCCATTGACTTTTTCTATGACTTTGGGTGGATGGTACTCACATACACAATCTCAGCAATGGAAGAGAGCTCAGTGGCTGTTCAGTCCAATTTGTATCAAAGACAAATCTGTACTGTGTCTGACAAAGGACCATCAACTCTCCTTGAAGACTTCCAATTCCTTGTCCCTTAAATAATCTCCAGCAATGACAGAGACCTAATGATAAACCACTCATCAATAGAATTAACTATAAAACATTATCAGACTGTTGTTAGGAGAGGGACGAATAAGTGGAATATACAAATACCAATTTCTCTTTGAATTACTATAGGTTTTTATTAATAAGGAGCCAAATGCACACCTTCCCCTAAGCTATGTGGACTTTTCTTATTTTCCGAGGAAGGACTATGACAGATAAAATGAAAGATGCAAATTTGACTGATCTTTTACACCTTTGTTTCTTTTTTAAATAGATTTGATTAACCTTATCACGTTGAATATAACTAATAATATCACAAAGGAAACCACGTAGAGTTGAAAGAAATCAAACAGTCTTTGGCAAAGCCAAGTGGATTGAGCTTATCTCTTTAACAGTACAGATGTACTGTATTCTTGACATAGCTGATCCAAATTTAGATAATATGACTATACATCTGATTAACTGCGATTTAATTAAAATCACTTGGCAAAAGCTTTAGTCTTCATTTCCCACAAATGCAATTATGAAAAGATAAAACTGATTATTGAAATCACTTTGGAAAATATTTGCAAGTCTTGAAACTGAGAGAGAATATTTTCATCTAGTCCTAGCTTCTGCTATCAAATCTTGGCTTTTTAGCCTTTTCAGTGGGATAGATGGATGCAAAGATATGGCTTTCAAATAGGAACCACAGTGAATATTTTTATACAATTGAGACGCGCTGAAGAGAAAACACTTTGCAAGAAGCTATTTCTGCCTTATTGTAATTAAATTTAGGCTTTTCCTTGCTGCTTACCTTTCTGTTTAAATTACTTCACATTTATTAATAGTTGAAAATTTATTTGTTCTGTCATCAGTGAGTCAACAAGCATTTATTAAGTGCTGACTGTATGCCAGGCACTGTGTTAGGAGTGCCAGCCTATCTCATGAATAACCTAGAACTCAAGAACCTGGCCCAATTACGCCCTTAGGCAACTCAGAATTCCTCAGGGCTGCTAGTGTCCTACTCCTTTCCAAGGAGGAATTCAACCAGAAGCATATGTAAGACTAAGGTTCAACTATGGACCTGCCACACCTGAGACCTCTCTTCCAGCCTCAGCAACAGCCTTCTTCCTCCACAGTTTCCCATTAGCTATTCTGGTCAATGATTACACCAGTTCTGTTCTCCCTTTCAGAATTCCCTAAATACCCTGAAAGCCCTGGCAAAGGTGCTAATATAATCAGCTTCCAAGTTGACCCAGCTGTTGTTCCCTATGGAGCCAGCTTCTAAGGAAGCGTCCAGCATACCCTGCACACCCAGTGCTTTCCTTTATCCCCAATGCCATTGTGGTTTTATTTGCTATACATCACAAAAGACTCAGTCATCTAGTAAAATAGACTACCTGTCTCACTGGTCTTCAGTTTCCTTTGATGGATCTTCATTTAGGTCATTCCTGATGACTGTGGCTATCCCCTACAACTCTGTCTTGGTCCCTCTTCTCTTCTTACTAGGAGTACTATGGGGAATAGTAGATGGATTGTTGGGTCTGGAGTTGGGAATATCTGAGTTGAAATCCCACCTCACCCACTAACTATCTGTGTTATACTTAACCACTGTCTGCCTCAGTTTCCTTAACTGTAAAATGGAGATAATAGTAGCATTTACCTCCTGGGGTTGTTGTGAGGATCAAATGAGATGATATTTGTAAAGTGTTTAGTATAATTCTGGCACAAAGCTAGAATGTTTCCTCCCTTTCTCCCTCCCTCCCTCCCTTCCTTCCTTCCTTCCTTCCTTCCTTCCTCCCTCCCTCCCTCCTTCCCTCCTTCCCTTCCTTTCTCCTTTTTTTCCTTCCTTCCTCCCTTCCTTCCTTCCTCCCTTCCTTCCTTCCTTCCTTCTTCCTTCCTTCCTTCCTTCCTCCCTTCCTCTCTTCCCTTCTTCCCTTCTTGCCATTTTCCCCATCTCTCTTTTTTAGCTTTTTCAAGCCCTGCCTGTCCTATAAGGCACAAATCAAGTCCCATATTCTCTAGTAAAACATAATAATATTAATAGTATTATAACAATATATAATTGTGTATTCATACATTTGAAAGGAGGCCTGGCACTGTGAATAGAGAGCTGACTTTGGATGTAGAAAGACCTAGGTTGAAGCCCTGCCTCTGACACATACTGTGTGCCCCTGGTAGCCACTTTACCTCTCAGTCTGTCATTCAACAAACATTTATTAAGAGCTTACTATGTGATGTATCAGACACTCCGTAGTGTCTCCAGGTTTAAGATTTTAAGTCACAGAAGAGTGGCTAATTTGCATCATTGGAAAGAATTTCCACCTGGGAATTCTTATCACTGATGAAATCTGAGATCGGAACAAAAAAAAAATGCTTTAGTTCATTCATTTAACAAGCATTTGTTAAACAGCCATTAATGTTCAAGAGACTGCTGATGCAGAAGATGCAAAGAAAAAAAAAAGAGAACAAAACAGTTGTTTTCTTAAGCAAGTAAGTCCTAACAACCAGGAGAATCCAGAAAGACTTCCTGTAGGAGGTGTAACCGGAGCTGAGTCTAGAAGGAAGCCTACAATGTTAAGAGGCAGTTCATACATATCATATGAAAGAATTAATGAACACTTATTGAACATTTGTGTGCCAACCACTATTTTTAATTGTAAGGGATACGAATAAAAAAAAGTGAGTCTTTACTCCGGAGGAATTTATACTCAAACTAGGATAGATAACAGTATATAAAAGAATTCAGCTTCAGGACAGATGGAAATCAATCAACCTAATCAATATTAAGTGCCTACAATGAGCACTGGGGATACAAAAAGATGCAAAAAGACAGGCCTGCCCTCAAGGAGCTTAAAATCTAATGAAGTAGACAACAGGCAAAAGAAAATATACTACAAAGCAAGCTGTATACAGGAGAAATAGGAAATAAGTTAGGGAAAACACTGAGATTAAGAGGGGTTTGCAGAAGGCTTCCTCTAGAGGTGGGATTTTAGTTGGGATTTACAGGAAGCCAGGGGGGCCAAAAGTCAGAGTGGAGGAGGAAGTGCCAGTGTCACTAGATCAAAGAGTACCAGAAGACTGGAAAAGTATGAGGGAGGAAGGTTGGTCAGAAATGGTTTTGAGTACTAAACAAAACATTTTGTATTTATTGCTGAAGACAATAGAAAGCCTTTGGGGTTTTTGAGTAGCTGGGTGTGATGCAATCAGATCTGAGTTTTAGGAAAATTGCTTTAGTGGTGGAAGGGAGGATGGATTGAAACAAAGAGAGTCTTAAGGCAGGAAGACCCATCAGGTGTCATGTCTCAAGAGCATATCAGCAGGGCAGATGGCAGTGCCATAAGGATGTGGAGGGTGAAGTGACAGGGTTCATGGCAAGGTCTGATAATACTTAGTCATTCCCTGCCCATTCAAGTGGTCTAAGTAGACATATATATGCACTACAGAAGGCAGAAGGGAAAGAATATGGCAGCTGGAGGCGCACTGATCACAGACTGTTCTTCCTGTTGCCCAATGGAGTCTGGTCAGAAGGAATTAACACATATTATCCCACTTTCAAAGTACTTTAGTTCAGAAATTTTTTTCTTTTTGGGACTTTCTGTAGTCTTTGCTTTGGTTTTTCATTATTTTATGTCTAGCACTGTTCATTAGGGACAGCTAGGTGGCCCAGTGGATAGAGTGTTGGGTCTGAAATCAGGAGTACTCATCTTCACGATTTCAAATCTAGCCTTAGACACTTACTGGTTGTGTGATCCTGGACAGGTCCCTTAACCCTGATTGTCTCAGTCTCCTCATCTATAAAAAGAGCTAGAGAAGGAAATGGCAAGCCACTTCAGTATCTTTGCCAAGAAAACTCCAAATGGGATCATGAAGAATTGGACACAACTGAAATGAATGAACAACAACCGTTCATTAGTTGTTTTATCTGTTCTAATTTTGTGTCCCCAACTAGACTACAAGTTTCTTTGGAGTGGGGACCATATTTCCTTACTTCTATGTATTTTCTATGAAGTCTGGCATAGTACCCAGTCCATAACACATAGCACGTAGTATACAGAAGACATCTTTAATTGGTTATTGATAAGTAACTTCTCATACCATAATGGTACTAGGGTGGAAAAAGTCTGCCTCTTTTTCCCCACTTCCCCATCCCAAGCTATCTACAACTCATTTAGGTGCCTGGGCAGGAACAGGGACAGTTTGACTTCCAGCAAAGGGGAGTGGACAGGGCTTCTTCTTCCCCCCTCTGCCTCATACTACTCCCACTCTAGGGCCAGAGCAGAAAACAGCAGCACTAGAAGAGTAAGTGTTGCCACCCCAACCTTTTTGACAATGCTGCCTTCCTCACTTCTAGCTGGATGCTGACTTCTATGCATCCACAAACTACATAGGAAAGAACCCAGAATCTTCATCTAACGCAGATTCTGTGGCCTATTTTATATTTCCCAGTGGAAGTGGGTGGGGGTCTTTTAGGAGCTCTCTCCCTGAAGAGGAAACATAGTTATTCACACCACTTAGATGAGCAGGGAATCACCAACTATAATCCTAGTAAGATGGAGGACTCCTAGGCCTTACCACGTGGCCTGCCATTTTCTGTTAAGGTTTTCTTACTGTTACCATCTCTTATGCCACTATTCCATCTAAGAACCCCCCCCACCTCTTACCCTCACCCCCACTACCACCTACTTGCCTTTTTACCCTAGGGACTCCTGGGTATTGCCACCTATTCTGCCACAGCATTCTCAGGAATTGAGGACTTTTTCATCCACCCTGTAGTTGAATTTTCATAAATATATTCTCCTTCAACTGGAGTACAATTTTCTTCAGAGCAGAGACTGTTTTGATTTTTTAATTTTTAAAATTTTTATCTCCAGTATTTAGCTCAGTTCATGACATATCGTAAAAAATTATTAAATTATTTTTAATTTATTAATTTCTGGGCTTTTTTTAGGGAGAAACTGCTTAAAGAGTTATTTCAGGGTTTAATGTTAAAATGGATATAATGTTCTTGGCTTCACTTTAAATAGTTCAAAATTTAAAGAGATTCTCTTAGGTTTTTAAAACTCTGTCTGAAAATGGTTATCCTAGCTCTCCCATTTTCCTGTGTTAGGTATGAGCAAGTGGATTCTGAGTATACTGTACTGAACTGTTCTGTGTTAAACAGTCTGTGAAAATAAACTTAGATTCAGAGATATAACAAATGAAGACTCTGGGTCCTTAGAATTCAAAGACGAAGGCTAAACTAAATGTTTAGATAAGATAAAATAATGATACTATTGAATCATTGTAAATGATCCATTAGTGATAACTTATAAATTTGCTATAACCAATAACTAGCTCTGAGATATTGGGCAAAACCTTGTTTGCTTTTATTACAAAGTGGAGAACAAAGTAGGCTAAACAATGCCTAAGCACACACCTCCACCCCTTGCCTTCTCTGATTCTATTAAACTGAATCAGTTTAACCCTATTTACATGGATAACTCTTCTACATATTTTTGGTTCAATCTTTGACAAACTCTCACTGACACTTCAATAGTCAACAAACAGTTATTAAGCACCAACCAAGCACTGTGCTAAGCGTTGGGGATGCAGAGAAAGGCAAAAGACAGTCTGCCCTCAGGGAGCTTACATCTATAGGGGAAAAATAACACATGAATGTTGGGGGAGAGAAAGAGGATACCGAGTGAGGGGGATGCCTGATGAAGATCAATAGCCAGGTGAGAAATGATAAGGTGCTTGCACTGGGACCCCTCCTTGAATGGAGGATCACGGAGGAGTTCTCTAGATGTCTGCCCCCACTTTCTCCAATCAGAGGTAGGAAGGAGTTCCAGGACCCTGGTACTGAGGAGGTGATAGTTCCAGAGTTGATGTCATCTTGAAATAAATGAGTTACTAGAGACAATGATGAAGACACCAAAATCAGTCAGATGGGAAGTGATGAGGCCCTCTCCTCAAATGGATTCTTGTAACAGAAGCCATTCCTTAATGGCCCTCCCTTAATATTTAGTCCAGTCCTTTAAGAAGCAACACAGAATAGTGTAGAGGTGAAAAGGCTGGTTTTAGAGTCATGAAAACATTTGAGTTTTGTCAACCTGGACAAATCATTTAGCTTTTTGGTGCTGCAAGAAATTCTTCAAGAATTTAAGTTGCAGGAAGGAACCTATCTGGTTAAAAAAATTCTCCTGGTAATATTATATGGCAGATAAACTATAGCTCACAAAATGCAGTGCCTTTCTAAACTCATAAATTTCTTTAAAACCCGTGAGCACACTTTCCCTTCACAATGTATCCATAATACCATACATTTTTCCCTACTATAAAACATTTTTTAAACCAAATACAGTAAAGTATTTGACAAAAATATCTGAGGTTGGGTAATTATTTAATAAATTTGATATTGTCTTAGTAGTCAATCCATATAAACCAGAAAAAACTTCAATTTTGACTAAATCATTTAAATTAATTATTCAATTCAGTTTAACTCCAAAGTAATTTTTTTTAAAGCCCACTATATGTAGAGCATAGTAGGAAGATATGAATATGAATGAAAGACACTTTTCAATAACTTACAATCTAATAACTCATGGGGACCTGGCCAATGGAGCTTCATTCCCACAGTGTGTGTATGCTCTGTCTGTTTTTAGCCCGTGTGGAAGAGGCTAGAGAGGCTGCTTGTGGTTAGCCATCATGTAATAATGTATGATAAAAGGGCCCTGCCCCTGTTTTGGAGCCCATAAAGACATTCTATAACTGGTTCTGGTCTAATAACCAGATAGCAAAGAGATAAACTGTTTATTGACTGCTAAACTGGAACTGAGATGTATTAAAAAGTCACTAACCAGCCATATTGAAACTGTGACTTTTTCTTTTCTTAGTGGGTATGTTGGAGTGAGGAGACAAACACTGCTGTGAGCTTATGGGTGGTTGAGGACCTTGGGTCTTTGCTCATCTGGAGATAGAATGAAGCCAACCAGTGCATGGCCTTATTATTGCTGAGAGAGGCAATAGCAGTGGAGGACACAGCCTCCTTTAGCCTGTGGTCTCTCTACCTGAGGCCTATATATGGTTTATTCATAGGTCTTTGTTCTTTGCCTCTTTGCATTTGTTCTTTCCTGTTTTTAGGTGAAAGAGTATTAAAGGCATCTATGATCTTGCGTGCTTCAAAAGGTCAGAATGGCAAGATACCAGAGTCCCAAAAGCTGGAATGCATGTTGGATTTTGAGGCCAGCCATGCAGAGTGAAGTGAAGCCTTCTCCAGCACCCCCGTTCAAAAGTGTTGATTAACCTTTCCTTCTGGTCCAACTCTCACAGTCATACACTGGTACTGGAAAGACCATAGCTTTGACTATTTGTACCTTTGTCAACAAGGTGATGTCTCTGCTTTTTAGTACACTGTCCAGATTTACTATAGTTTTCCTTCCAAAGAGTAAACATCTTTTAATTTAATAGCTGCAGTACTCATCTGTAGTGATCTTGGTCCCAAGAATATAAAATTTGATGCTGCTTCCATTTCTTCTCTCCCTGTTTGCCAGGAAGTGATGGAACAAGTTGCCAGGATCTCAGTATTTTTTAAGTTTAAAAAAATTATTTTATATTAAGCCTGAAGCCAGCTTTCAAACTCTCCTCTTTTACCCTCATCAAGAGGCTTCTTAATTCCTCTTCATTTTCTGCAGTGGTATCATCCACATATCTGAGATTATTGATCTTTTTTCTGGCAACCTTAATTCCAACTTTTGATTTATCCAGTCGGGCATTTCACATGACGTACTCTGCATATAAGTAAAATAAATAAGGTGACAATATACATCCTTTACTCCTTTTCCAATTTGAAACCAATAAGTTGTTCCATGTTGGGTTCTAAATGTTGCTTCTTGGCCAGCATACAGGCACCTTAGGAGACAAAATGATCTGGCATCTCCTTCTCCTTGAGAACTTGCCACATTTTGTTGTGATCTACACAGTCAAAGGATTTAATACAGTCAGTAAAACAGGAATAGATGTTGTTCTGGAACTCCCTTGTTTTCTCCATAACCCAGTTCATGTTGGCAATTTGGTCTCTAGTTTATCTGCCTTTTTGAAGACCAGTCTGAAATTCTGCTAATTCTCAGTTCCCATATTGTTAAAGTTTAGCTTGCATAATATTAAGCATAACCTTGCTGGCATGTGCATTGAGTGCAATTGTTTGGTAATTTGAACATTCCTTGGCATTGCCCTTCTATAGGATTGATACATAACTTGATCTTTTCTGATCTAATGGTGACTATTGTGCTTTCCAAATTTGCTGGCATTTTGAGTGTAGCACTTTAATAGCATCATCTTTTAGGACAGAGAAGGAAATAGCAAACCACTCCAGCTTCTTTGCCAGAAACCCTCATGGATAGTATTAAAATGATAAAAGAGATTACTTCAGAACATGCTTCCCCTAGCTCAGAAGGCATCTGATACACTACTAGGGAAGACTGGAGACAGCTACACGTAGCTCTGGTACAAATGTGCCAAGGCTGAAAGGAAGCTCAGAAACAGATGTGTTTAGCAATGAAAGGAAAATCTGATTCTGTAAAGAACAATATTATCTAGGAACCTGGAAGATAAGATCTATGAACCAAGGTAAGTTAGGTGTGCTAAAAGAAGAGACGGAAAGATTAAACATTGTCATGTTGGGTGTGAATGAACCTAAATGGATGGAAATGGGTGAATTTAATTGAGGTGATTGCTACATATACTTTTGTTGTTCATCCTTCATTTTCAGAGGACCAATGGCATCTGGGGGTGATGTCTTAACTTGTATGTGAATTGGATTTGAGTGAAGCAAAGCCATACAACATCATCAGCCTCTCTCTTCCAGAGTTGTCAATTCCAGTGGCAAGACAAAAGTCAAACTGAATGGCGATGTTCTGGGATATAGTGAATGACTGTGGCATCTTTGATGTTTGACCAAACTCTAAGCACTTCAGAGTGGGTGGAACAATTTTTCTCATTTTCCCATTTTTCTGGAAGAAGTCTTGATGTGCTTGGGGTAGACACCCTTTAACTCACCAACAAGTTTGAGGCTTATCAGGTACCTTCAACCTGGTTTAACCTGTCTGCCAAGATGATTTTACTGGAGTGTGGTCCTGTGTATGCGACAGCTTCTTGGAGCCCCAGGCAAGAGTTGAGTGCTACATATACTTTTATGGGCAAGAATCCCTTAGAAGAAATGGAGTAGCCCTTGAAATCCATAAAGGAATGAGAAAAGTGGTACTGAGGTATAATCTACAAAATGACAAAATGATATCTGTCCAAATCCAAGGCAAATAATATATGATAGCATATATGATATAATAATAAATGATATGATATTATATAATATCATATCATATCATGTCATATCATATCATATCAGTGCTCCAGCCACTGACGCTGAAGAGACCAAAGTTGATTAGTTCTATGAAGACTTACGTCTTGTAGAAATAACATGAAAAAAAATGTCACATTCATCATAGGGTATTGGACTGCTAATATAGGAAATCAAAAGATAATTGGAATAACAGGCAAGTTTTGCTTTGGTGTATTAAATGAAACAGAGCAGATACTAATAGTTTTATCAAGATAACTCACTGTTCATAGCAAACACTTTTTCAGCAACCCAAAAGGCGACTCTACACATGGACATCACCAGAAGTTCCAATCAGATTGATTATAAACTTTGCAGCCAAAGGTAGAGAAGCTGTATACAGTCAATTAAAACAAGACCTGGAACTGACTATAGTTCCGATCACAAGCTCCTTGTTGCAAAATTCAGATTTAAATTGAAGAGAGTAGGGAAAAATAAGACCCCTTATGAATATGAAGTGGAAGGGATGAATGGATTTAAGGATTAGATCTGGTACAGGGCCTGAAAAAACTATGGACAGAGGTTTGCAATATCATATAAGAGATGGCAACAAAAAATATCCCAAACTAAAAAAAGAGCAATACAGCAAAATGGCTGTTGATGAGGCTTTACAAATAACTGCGGGAGGAAGAAAAGGGAAAGGGAAAGGAGAATGGGAAAGGTGTGCCCAACTGAATGCAGAATTCCAGAGAACAACAAAAAGAGACGAGAAGGTTTTCTTAAATGAGCAATGCAAAGAAATAGAAAAAAACAAAAGAATGGTGAAAGAGAAATGATCTCTTCAAGAAAATTAGATCTGTCAAGGGAAAGTTTCATGCAAAAATGAGCAAGATAAAAGACAAAAATGCTAAGGACTTAACAGAAATAGACAAGATTAAGAAGAAGTAGCAAGAATACACAGAACTATAAAAGAGTGACATTGACATTACTGATAACCACAATGGTGTGGTTACTAATCTAGAAACAGAGATCCTGGAGAATGAAGTTAAGAGGGTCTTAGGAAGCGCTGCTAAAAATAAGGCTAGTGGAGATGATGGAATTCAAGTTGAGCAGTTTAGACACATTGATTATAACAATGTAAATAGAAGGAATAACAAAGGAAACTGAGCACTGTGTAATTATAATGATGGAACTTGACCCCACAGAAGAGTTGAGAAAATGTGCTTTCTTTTCTTCTAGTCTATTCCCATTGATGTGAGGGATTATTGGTATGGAATATTTCCTATATTGTCAGACATAGTAAATTAGTTGACTCGGTTGAGATTCTCTTAATGCAAAGACTCTGCATATGAAAAAGGCACCTACATGAGTTGGCATCAGAGCTTTGAGAGAGGAGACATTCTTTCTTTTTGAGAGAGACATACACAAGGTTCTAGACTCTCTGAGAATGACTCATGGCATGAGAGAGAAAATACTTTCTTGCAGCTGTATTTGGGGAAGCTGGCTCTTCAATATATCTCTGATGTCCAGCTTCTTTCTCTTGTGACTTTGGGGAATTTTCCCTTGGGTAAGATGAGGGTCTTTCTTGTTTGGGCTGAGAGCTCTCTGTCCCAGAGGTGGAAAAACTTATTTACTCTCTGTCTTTTCAAGTCTATTATAATTTGTATAACTTCTCAAATTTCTCTTTGCTATTTACTTGGATAAATGGTTTTACTTCGTGTTCACTGTGATGGTATTTGTGTAACTGATATTTTGCGAGAAGGGGCCAAACTGGTAAGTACAAACATAGGTAAACTCTCCGCTTTAAGAATGATCAGGAAAATTTCTTTTTGTCCATAACCAATCGTGCCCCATCCCAGGAATATTTAGCATGATATATAGATTCAATTCTAGGCTAATACTTCTTCTCTCAATTGAGAACAGAGTAGCCAACTTCATGGCCATTTCATCTGCTCACCTCAAGGCAGAATTTTTATCTCCTTTGGAGAAGGGTAGACAAGATTACAGAGATATCTATCAATGCTTCCCTCAAGTTACCTGTGGATATGTTTAGATATCCCATGTTGATATACATATAATCTGCATGAGCAGTCCACATCTTACACATATAAGTAGGGGAAGATACATTATCCTTGTGTGTTTTAGGGAGATGCTTTTGATAGCTTTGTAGAGGATGAATTAGAGAGGAAAGAGAACAAAAGCAAAACTTAAGCAAGAGTCTTGGTTATATGAATTAAGAGAAGGGGATGGATGAGAGAGATGTCATGGAAGTAGAATCACTGAGACTAGAAACTTATTTTTTATGAGGTGGTAGTGGTGAAGAAGTATCTGAGTTGGATCTGAAGTTCTGAAGTAAACCTGAGTAAGTGGAAAGGTTGTAATAACCCCAATAAAAAGTAGAGATATTGGTGGAAGGAGAGTTAGGAAGAAAATGAATTCTGTTTTAGATATTGCTTGTTTGTGATGCCTATAGGATGTTCACATATAATGTGGAACTGGAAGTTAGAAGAGAGCTAAAATGTGGACATATGGATTTGGGAATCATTCACATACAGATGACATTTCAACCCATGGAATCTGATGAAGGAGAGTGTAATGAGAGAAAAGATGAGGGCCCAGGACAAAGTCTTTGGGGGACACTCATAGTTACGGCATGGTATATGACCATTTGATCACCAAAGGCAGCTAGAAGAAAAACTGGAAGATGATAGTATTACCAAAGTTGCGATAGAAGGAGGAGAGGTTGAACAACATCATCAAAAGCTGCAGAGATGTGAAGATGACGTTTTTTATTGTAGGCCTTTAATACTTATTTACTAAGTTGGATTGAATTCAAGGGCAATATGTACATTTAAGGTTTCATTTCCTTTCAGGTTTCATTTTGAAGTTTAAACTCTTTTGACTCAGAGAATGAAAGACAAAGCTTCTTTTATAGCCCTATTTACCATTTGCTTTCCCCTGCAAGATTAGATGTGCATCAGGTGGCTGACAGATTTCCATTTCCAGCTCATAGGATATAGTAAGAAGAGAGACAGAAAAAAAAAATCATAGTTTTAGATCTTTAGATTTAGAGGATGTCTTTAATTCCCTCAGTGGCCCTAGATGAGAGTAGAGAACACAGTACCGATATGTGCCTCATTCCTTCACTCTAGCCAGTGGCAAACTGTCAACTCTTCCTTTAATTTACCCTTTCAATCTAGAAAGGATAAAATATTCTGCACTTAGAGAAGTCCTTGATGGCAACAGTAGCTGCCATTTCAAAGGGAAAAAACAAAAACGGAAACAAACTCCTGCGGTTTCTACATGTTGGAGTGGGGAAGAGTGGGAGAGAATTATGAGAAGGAAGCATTTTCTTCTGGATTTTCCTTTTCAAAATACAGAAGAGGAAACCCTATGTGAAGAGGGAAAATATATAAGTATGATATTATTTATACTTATTGAGCACATGTGCCTATACAGATTTATTATATATGCTGTGTATAATTATATATGTAATATAAAAACTCCCTGTTTGTGGTGTTAAGCAACAATCTGTTTCTCTTCGGAACCCAGTTCTGTGTACAAACATTTTTACAACACATGTGGAATTGTAGTAGGAGTAGATGGTTTATAAATGATATGTTAAGGCAACAACATAAGTCAACATGTCAAAGGAATGGGAAAAACAAAATAATACCGTATTCCTCAGCAAAAATGGAAATGCAGTGGAAGTCTTAAAATTTTCTTAGAGTCCTCTATTCCTGTGTGCAAATATCTCAGCTGAAGATAATCAATTCCGAAGCAGAAAATCTTCAATGTCAAAAAACTTGTCAGTAAACTTTCTTTTCTTCTTTTTTCTTCCTTTTTTTAAAGAAAAGAAAATAAGCTTCCACTCAGAGGAAATGTTTGAGTTTGCTCTTTGTCTCTGTCTTTGATTAAACATTTGTGTAAGAGGCCAATTTGATGAGCTGGGGTTTTGCTCTGTGGCAGATTTAGATGGATTTTCTGGGTCTAGATTAATTAATGTAATTAGCTAGTTGGATTAATTACATTTATGTTTCAGACTAGTTTGATTTTAGGGTATTAGGAGGATAGCGAGTATAATCCCTTGAAGGTTTTTCTGAAATGGCAACCTTTTCCAAGTGACTGATGGTCTCCATCATAATGCACTCTGTGTCATTGAAATGGTTATTTCTATGGCCTTGGCCACAGTTTTTAAAACAATAAGTATTTTGTAAGTAAAGTCAAAAGTATAGTGAGATCTTTGAGCTATATACCTCAAAGAAATCAAAGAAGGAAAAAAGACCCTTATGTACAAAAATATTCATAGCAGTTCTTTTTGTGACACCAAAGAATTAGAAACTTAGTGGGTACCTATTAATTGGGAATGGCCGAACAAGTTATGTTATGTGAATATGATGGAATACTACTGTGCTGTAAGAAATAATGAAAAGAGTGGTTTCAGAAAATCCTAGAACACTTTTATGAACTAATGCAAAATGAAAACAGCAGAGTCAGGAGAACAATTTATTGTAAATTTATATAAATTATAAATATTGTATAGTAAATTGTAAAAAGTTGTAAAGATAATCAGCTCTGAAAGAGTTAAGAACTCTGTTCAACACAATGACCAAACACAATCCCAGAGGACTCATGATGAAACATGCTATTCACCTTCAGAGAGAGAGAGAAAAGGAAAAGAGAGAGAGAGAGGGAGAGAGAGGGAGAGAGAGAGCGAGCAGAAGGATTCAGAGCACAGATTGAAGCATATTTTCTTTATTTTTCTTCCTTTTTTGGGGGGGTGGGGAAGAGAGGGACATGGCTAATAATGGAATGTCTTTTGCTTGACTACACATATTTGCAATAGGTTTTGTTTTTCTTGCCTTTTCTATGGTTGGGGAAGGGAATTGGGAGAAAATTTGGTGCTGAAAATCAAATAAAATTGAATTAAAAAAAAAAGTATTCTGAGTGGCAATGTGCCACAGTGGATAGACAGTGGACCTCTGATTCAGGAAAACTTGATGATCTCTGAGTCAGGATAAACTGAGTTTAAATCTTTGCTTTGACACATCTTAGTTGAGTAAACCTGGGCAAGTCTTAGTCTCTAAGGGCTCCAAGACAACTCTCTAAGAACTCCAAGACAGGGTGTTAGGCCTAAAAATTTCAGAATATTTATGATCTTTGCTGGCAGAGGGGAGTTCCCTAGAACGAAATCGCAGATTTGGATTAGATGCCAAACTAACTCCCTCCCTCCACCCATATTTACAATATGTTCAGCCTATAATACCTTAGTGTAAAGTTGACCAGATTAATTCCCTTGTCATGAAAACTGCTACTGAGATTGCCTAAACACCATTTTGCTAAATGTCCTCATACAGTTCCAGGTCTTGTGTCCACATTGTGCTTGTGGTTGCTCAATAATTATTAATTGACCAAATTTTGGTTTTCTATCACAGACTCTTAGTAGACACCAAAAATCATTTTGAAAATGGTGTGCAAACCAAATAAAAAATATGCAAACACCAGGAAGATGATGTAAATTTGATATATAGATAATATCCCCTATAGTACTCTCCCAACTTTCATTCATAAGACTGGGCTGCCAGCGCACAGTTGCTTTCTTGCATTCTGGGATAATTCAGTGGTTGCCTACTTTTAATACAATGGTAGTAATGAGCCTCTAATTGTGTGCTTCCTATTGTTGGGGTGGTTTGACTTTTGTTTGTGAAGAGGAAGAATGACACCATGGGATAATATCTTGACTTGTGCGTGAATTGTATTTAAGTGAGGCAGAGATGTACAAAGTCATCAGCCTCTCCCTTCCAGAGTCAGCAAAGTCCAGTGGCAAGACAAAAGTCAAGATGACTATTAATGGCCTGGGATGCAATGGATAACCTTGGCTTCTTTGATGTCTGACTAAGTCCTAAGCTTTCCACAGAGCCTGCTTTGTCCACCTTCATGGCCATTGAAATAAATTGTTCTCATCTGCCCATTCTACCAGGAAGTCTTCCCATGCTTATGGTAGGCATCCTCCTAACTCATTGACAGGTTTGAGGCCTGTTGGTTACCCTTAACCTAGTTTAGCCTGTCTGCCAACATGGTTTACTGGGGTGTGGCCACTGTGCATGCTATAGTTTCTTGGTGCCACAGGTAACAATTAAGTGCCAGGTAGATACTAAAGGTGAATGTATAGCCCTGAAAAGGGCTCAGCAAACCATCACACCAGAGGTGCTAGTCCTCCTTGAACACTTAATATACCCCATACTTCCCGTTAACATTCAGCCAGTGGAAAGGAAAGGGAAAAAAGCATTTACTAAGCACCTACTATGTACCAAGCACTTGACAGATGTTATGTCATTTTATCCTCACAACCTTGGGAGGTAGATGCTATTATTATCCCTTGCTTGACAGTTGAGGAAACTGAGGCAAACAAAGGTTCAACGACTTTCCTAGGGTCATATGACTTATAAGTGTCTGTGACTGGGTTTGAATCGCATCTTCCAGCCCAGTTCTCTACCCACTAATACCACCTACCTTCCTCAATTAACTTTCAGCAAAGGCATTTACTGGGAAGGCATAGTAAAGATAGTAGGTATAAAACATTCCCAGCATCAACCTGGGACACATTCTCCCACAAAACCACACAATATACATGGAAAGAGTGGTTTCAGACTTGAATACAATGGTGTTAAGGCACATGTATAGGATTTATGTTGGGCAAAGTTAACTCACTATTTCTGATACTTCATGTTCTGAGATTCCTTTCTTTGTACAGCCCTTGCAAAACTTCACTTGGGTGCAGCATTTCTGATGGGCAGGCAGCTCAGCTGGGTTCCAAAGGTCTATTTCTTCCCACAATCCAACTCTCAGTTGCCAGGTCTAACTCCTTGAATTTGCTTTTTTCTTCATTGGTTAACTATCTATGTCTTTTCTCAGGTTATTGTCTCTCTGTATCTGTTTCTTTCTGATGTGCATATGCATGTGTGCGCATGTGTGTGCACATTTGTGTGTGTGTGTATTTGTGTGTGAAAATCACTTCTTCCCTTGAAGTTCTCTGGTACAGTAATAGGAATGTCCTTTCAAAACTGATTACAACACAAATTCAAAATGCTTTGCTGTTGAATGGCTTCTTTCTTTTGTCTATGGGCCCAAGGGATTTGAATGATTTTCTTTTTATAACATAACATTTGTTATTCAGTTGCATTTGACTCTTTGTGGCCGCATTTGGGGTTTTCTCAACAAAGATGCCAAAATAGTTTGCCATTTCCTTCTCCAAGCTCATTTGAGAGGTGCGGAAACTAAGGCAAACAGGGTTAAGTGACTCCCCCATGATCATGCAGCTAGTAAGTGTCCGAGGCCAAATTTGAACTCAGGAAGATGAGTCTTTCTGGCGTCAGGCACAGTACTGTATCCACAGTGTCTCATACTCACTTAAATGACTCTCTTAGCCAATCACAAAACGTTTCCTATGTTGTGTCAGTGGTTTTCATTCAATGGCAAAGATACTATAATTCTTTCAGGATGGTTAAAAAGCTATCCACACATTGTTGTGGGGTTGTAGGAAAACTCCTTAACACCTCCTTTATACTTTATGATTACATTTTGGGGTGATGATATCAACTAGGTGTGAAGTAGAAACATTGTGTTTACACATTAAATCTATCACATGTGATTGATATCAGCTGAAGAGGGGAGGGAAACCTTTCCCTTCCAAGTTGTGGCTCAGTAGTTTTAGTTTTTTTCTGACTCTTCATGACCCTATTTGAGTTTTCTTGGCAAAGATTTCCTTCTCCAGCTCCTTTTACAGATGAGGAAACTGAGGCAAATGTGCAAGTGACTTGCCCAGGGTCACATTGAAGGTAAGAGTCTGAGACCAGATTTGAACTTGGGTCTTCCTGACGCAAGGCTGGGGTCTCTATCCACTGTGCCACCTAGCTGCCCCATCCCTTTCATATAAATACCAAAGGTAGCTGATTAGTTGAAGGAACACTAGTTGTCACTACAAAGTAGGACTAGCACCAGTTGTATGTAGTGGTAACTGACACAATGAGTTTGAGTCCTAATTTTGCCGATATTAGATCTGTGACCTTGGAACAATCATCTTTTATTTTCTTCTCCTGTAAAATAGAAATAACTGTATATACCTTGCTGAACTCAGAGGCTGATTGTGAAGATTAAAGGAGATAATGGGAGTGAGGGAGCATGTTCTATAGATGTTTGTATTTAGAACTGGAGAAAATAGAGAAAGCAGAACTCCAAGTAACTTATTCTTATCCAGTGTCAATCAACCAGTATTCTTCCTCTTTATACCTACATATGTTTTGTTGTCATTCTGACTGTAGTTTTCATTATTATGAGGAAATCCCTAGCAGGAAAAAACAACAAAAACCCTCCTACCAGAACAGATCAGTCCTTTTTCTGTAACTTATGATCTTGGAAAATTGCTTGAGATATTGAGAGGTTAAATGACTTACACATAGCCAGTATGTGTCAAAAGCAGTAATCAAATCCAGGTCCTTTTGATGTCAAAGTTGACACTTCTCCATGGAGACTGTCATCTAAATATTTACTGCCACCATTAAATTACTGTTTATAGTTGGAGGGAACATATAAGGGGAAGGGAAGGGAAGAAGCATCTATATCAGTGATTCTCAACCTTCCTAATGCTGTGACCCTTTAATACTCATATGTGGGTGTATCTGCATGTGGGCGGACCCGCCTGGAAATGGATAGAGGAGTGGTGTCTTGGTTCCCAAGACCATCGGAAATATGTGTTTTCTCATGGTCTTAGGCGGCCCTTGTGAAAAGGTCATTTGACCCCCAAAGGGGTCGCGACCCACAGGTTGAGAACTGCTGATCTATATTGTACCTACTATGTGTCAGGCACTGTACTGGGTGCTTTTTATAAATATTATCTCATTTGATCTTTACAACAACCCTGCTAGGTAGATACTATTATTATCCCCACTTTACAGTTGAGGAAATTGAGGCAAACCGAGCTTAAGTAAATTTCCCATGGATATGCAATTAACAAGTGCCTAACGTTGAATCTGAACCCAGGTTTTCTGGATTCCAGGCCCATTACTGAATCACCAGTTGCTTTGAAAATAATCAAACAGCTATAGTACTATCATAATAAAAATAATAGTATTATTAATCATATTATTTATATGTTATAAAACAGCTGGGAAGAGGGAAAATGACCCTCTTTTTAGATGTTTGACCCCATTTCAACCAAATCTTATAGATACTGTTACACTTAACAAAATTTTTTTTTAAATGTGTATTGTCTTCTTAAAATGAGACACAAGAACAAATTTCATAGGTCAGGCTTTTATTCAATTTGACTTCCAGTGATCATAGATAAGACCAAGGAAGCTAACTTAAACAGGAAATGGTTGGGAGGTCACTGCTGGTTTGAGGGCTTTCATTTTTTTGCTATTACAGTTTGGTTCTAGGACTAAAGAAACTTTGAAAAAGACTTAGACCAGTCAATGCTGAAATCAGCCTCTTTATATACAGTACATTTTGCCCTCACACAGGGGAAGGCATTTAACTTAAGGTATCTGGAGAAAGAAGCAAGGATAACAGGTGAATGATGGGTAAGGAAGAACCATGGTCAGGGATAATCCCTGGTGATGGTTCTCAAGCCATGATGGGAGAAGGGAGTCTCTGAAGATCCTGAAAGTGTTTGGCTAGTTTTCCTCTAGGAAATTGTGACATGGATTTCTCATTTCAAATGCAAGCTCAGCTTCAGACATTTACTAACTATGTGATCCTGAGCAAGTAGTCACTTACCCTTTCTTGGTCTGATTCCTCATCTGTAAAATGGGGATAATAATTATCATCCACCTCCCAAGGCTGTTGTGAACATCACATGAGGTAGCATTCATAAAACACTTTGCAAACCTGAAAGTGTCATATAAATGCTAGCTAGCTATTGTCGTTGTTATCTCTGATGCTAAAGGCATGGAGCTGTCCATCAACAAAGCTGTAGAGGAGATGGAAGTCTTCAGCAAGGAAGAGTCTAGAGATAGGAGTTTCTAGAGAAATAATAGAATATAAAGGAAGGAAATACCAGGAAAGAAGAGGAGGCACAGCTAGAATTAGAAACATCACAGAATCTGGGTTTTAGCAATGCCTCTCTGAGTCTCAGTTGTCAATCTGTAAACTGGGAATGATAACATTGGCAATAGCTACATTATAGCATTATAGGATTATTGTTAAGAAAGAGCTTTGCAAACCTTAGAAGGCTATGTAAATGTGAGTTACTATTATCATTATCTAGCAGTCAAAGTTCATATGGATAAGGAAGAAATTGTGTCTGCCCAGGAGAATTTGGAATCCCTTGAAACCAGTTCCCTTTGACCTTGAGTTAATGGAGTCTCAGAATAAGTTGCATTTTATCCAGATTGATAAATCTTGTAGTGAGAAAATATCACAGGGACAGAGATTTGATCTTCAGCCTGCTTGAAACCATTAAACAAAGCACACTGAATTGGCGTTTGGAATAATAGACTTGCCTATAGAAGTTCAGGGTATTCAGAGAATAAGGAACCAATGAATAAGGTCAGATATAGGTGCTCAATTAGGAAAAATAAGCAGCAAAGGGGCTGTGTCTTTATTTTAGAAAGGATCTTACTTTCTAATATTTGTTGAATCTCCCCCAGTCTCTAACAGGCTCAGTGATAATGGGAGATTGTTACCACTACACTATGGTGAAAAACTACAAATATTTCTGTATATACAATTGGCAGTATTCTGTGTTTCCAAATATGAATGAATTTCATTTGTTTTCTTGATTTCAGGTCCATAAAATTTCTAGAGACTGAAGTTTTCTATGTATTTCTATTTCTATCTATCTATCTACCCACCTATCTACCTATCTATCTATCT
>CM053580.1:466153972-466202336 GCA_028627135.1 Pseudochirops cupreus
TTTCTTTCCATTGCTAATTATTCATGTCCTATCTATTCTTGACAAAGTTCTTCTCCCTTTGTCATTACTCCTTTTTCTCCACCCCCTCCTGCCCCTGCAAAAAAGTTAAACGTAACCTTTTAGTTGTGTTTAGCATCCTATTAGACTCAGCTCATTCTGAGCTTTGGCATCTCTGACGCTGTTTTTGTAGCATCATGACCTGCTTTTACATTTGTCTTTGGTTTTTTTTGTTTTTTTTACCTGCTCTTGCTTCTGGCTTTGGTGAATTTCCTTTTTAAAATCTGACTTGGTTAGTGAGTTCCCTGTGCAACCACATTGATCTCTTCTGACAAATCTCATTTTTTTTCTCATCAGAATTTCTTCTTATCAGTTTTCCTTTGGGTCTTTAGAATTTCAGTTTTGAGCATCAGCGATTCCTTCTGTGTGTAGTATTTTTATTAATAGGTATCCTCTCTATTTTTCCTCAAACCCCTTTGCAATTGCTTTCCCCAAGAGCACAAAGTTGCAGCATGTACACATGTAAGTAGATGCAGGTTAGTTTGAAGATGAGAAGTAGGTTGACAACTTTGCACATCAGGAAAGGCTTTGTCTGAGTAGAGCTTTTACTGAAGATAAGAATTCTGAAAGGTGGACATGGAGAGTACATTTTGGGTATGTGAGATGGCCTATTATGAATAAATATCAGAGTGCTATAGAATTTGAGCCACTGAAAATGGTTGACTTGTCTGATGTTAGCTTTAAAAAAAACTTATTTATTTACTTTTAGTTGGTAACATTCAGTTCCACAATCCCTTGAGTTTCAAATCTGCCCCCCTTGTGCCCCCACCTCTTCCCCCTGACAGCATGCAATCCAATAAAGGTTTTACAAATACCTTCACACTAAGCATTTGTCAAGTTGTAAAGAGGAATTATAGCCAATGGAGTGAACAACAAGAAAGAAGGAACAAAACAAAACAAAACACAAGAGAGAGAGAGAACAAATAATTTGCTTCAATCTGCATTCAGACCCTATAGTTCTTTCTCTGGATGTGGATAGCCTTCTCCATCATGAGCCCCTTGGAGTTGTCTTACAGCCTTGCATTGCTGAGAGGAGCCCAGTCTATCAAAGTTAGTCATCACTGATATGATGTGTCTGTAATTATGTACAAAGTTCTCCTGGTTCTGCTCTCTGGTGTTAGCTTTTCAAAGGGCTTTCATAATGAGTGAAAGAGGAAAGGCAGTATAACTGCTGTCACAAAACTGAAGTGAAATAGGAAAGTAACAGAAATATTTAAATGTAGAGATGGGGGCAGCTAGGTGGTGCAGTGAACAGAGCACTGGCCCTGGAGTCAGGAGGACCTGAGTTCAAATCTGGCCTCAGACATTTAACACAAAAAACTAGCCGTGTGACCTTGGGCAAGTCACTTAACCCCAATTGTCCTACCTTCCCCTCTCCAAAAAAAGCAAAAAAAAAAAAACGTAGAGATGAAGGAAGCTTAGGTCCTCCAGTCTAGTGATGTCATGTTCAAATGGAAATGAGGACCATTAAGCTGTACATAGGGATCCTCATGGGATATAGTGACAGGTTAAGAATATAATAACATCTATATTTTATTATATGCTATTTTGTTAAATATTTTCCAATTACATTTTAATGTGGTTCCAGAATGTTGTAGGGATGTTTACCATCTCTGTTCTAATCCAACCACTTCATTTTGCAGATGAGGAAACAGGCCTAGGCATACAGTAATTTATCAGGAAATATTTTCACTCAGTGAAGGAATAACTTCTTAATATAGAGAGTTGTCTGCAGATGGAATGGACTGCCTTGTGATGTGGTCTTCACTCTCACCAGAAGTATTCAAAGAGATGTTAGATGTCTATTTGCCAGAGTTGTAGAAGGGATTTCTGAATTGAGTAGGAAGGGGGATGAAAGCAGGCCTTATTTGTGTCATGGACCCCTTTGGTAGTCTGGTGAAACTTATGAACCTATTCTCAGAATCATGTTGTTAAAAGGCATAAAATGAAACCTATAGGATTACAAAGGAAACCATTTATATGGCAATAGTTATCAAAGAAAAAAAATAAACAAGTTCACATACCTCAAGAAGTACTGAACTAAATGAACACCAATGTTTCTTTTAAGTCTAAGATACCATGCTTTTATATCGATTGAAGGTATTACTCTGTGGACCAAATTTTTAAAAAAAGGATCTTGAAGGTACCAGAAATGTTGTACATTTTGGTGTTGTATGGACTACATTTTCCCTTGAAATGGCACCACTTTTTCTTTGTTTCACAACAATTTGATATGTGGTGGGTTTTTTTTCTTCTCATAATTACCAGCACAATGAAAGAAGTCATTTGAAAGCCAATTCCAATAATGGTTTCATGGGCTGCCTTCATCATGGCCAAAGGATGCTCCAAATCAAAGTCCATTTCATACTCAAGCAAAGCACGGGCCCCTTAGTGTGAACTAGCAGGAGGAAAAGACGGGTTGAGAGGCAGTCAGCAGAAGCTCCTGCTTGCACATGTTTATTTTCAATAATTAGTCATAGTGTTAATAGAAACATCCATTTGAAGCAAAGGCTGCTTATTTGCACAAACAGTGGGAATATGTGATGCTGTAGCTTGGTAATGCAGACTACAAATAAAAGAACCGCTAAACTGCATAACAATCCAATACACAAAGAGGGAAACACTTTTAAAGAGCGTTTAATATTGTAACTAGGGCAACATTACGTGGCAAGGCCAATGAAGCGGCTGTCTGAATTCCTCCCCCCTTTTGAAAAGTTTGTTTTTAATACATAATTCATTTTGTTTCAAGAAATATTTTAAAAATGCCTACTATGTGCAAAGGACCGATCATATAAGAATGAAAATTGTCCTTTTTTCCTTCCTGCTTTCATTCTTTCCTTCCCTTCTTTGTTACTTCTTTCATCCCTCCCTTCCTTCTATCCCTCTCTGCCTCTCTTTCTTTTCTCTCTTCTTTTCTTCCTTTCTTCCCTTTCTCCCTCCTTCCCTTCCTTCCTTCTTCTTCTTCCTCCTTTCCCCATTTTTACCTTTCTCTTTTGTTCCTTTCTCCTTCTTTTCTCTTTCTCCTCTCCTTTCCCTTCCCTTCCTTCCTTCCCTCCCACTTTCTTTCTTTCTTTCTTTCTTTTTTCTTTCTTTCTCTTTCTTCTTCTTCTTCTTCTTCTTCTTCTTCTTCTTCTTCTTCTTCTTCTTCTTCTCCTTCTTCTTCTTCTTCTTCTTCTCTCTCTCTCAATATTCTATAGCAATTGGTGAAACCTTAGAGTGTTGTAAAACTACGGTTGGGAAACATGATCTAAGGTCATTTTTATCTTTATATAATTATATACATACCAAAATAGAAATATTAAGGCCATGTAATCTA
The DNA here is from genome assembly GCA_028627135.1 of Pseudochirops cupreus. Taxonomy (NCBI): domain Eukaryota; kingdom Metazoa; phylum Chordata; class Mammalia; order Diprotodontia; family Pseudocheiridae; genus Pseudochirops; species Pseudochirops cupreus. The sequence goes on from CM053580.1 coordinate 466,157,346, forward strand.
GGGAGTCTGGAGTCAGGGCACTTACATCAGTTCCTGATTCTGGTACTTATTATTGCTGAGACCCTGGATATTTTACTTATCCTCTCTAAGACCCAGTTCCCTCATCTTTAACATGAAGGATTTGGAATAGGTGACCTCTAAGATCATCTGACTCTAAATCTATGATCCTACTTTGTGGAAACCAACTGCATTTCATTTTACCATGTGGGAGCCCATCATCCAAATAAAATTTAGTTGACAAAATCTCCAAAGTGAGCAATTGATGAATTCGAAGCTCAATTTCATTCTGAGAAGGAATAACACCTACTGAACTGAAAATGTTTCCAGATGGCTGAAGAAACCTTTGTAGTAACTGTAAGCAGTGACTGGAGGAAAATAAGAGGACGAATGAGAGTTTGAAAAATCAGAGTTTGCAGGGAAGTAAAACAATAGAGGATTGGAAAACAAACAATAGCAAGGAAGATAAAAACAGTTTTCTCCTAATGAAGATGCCAGGAGCCAGGCATCAAATTCTGATTTTCAGCAGAACTTGTAAAGTTTCCAGGACAAGTGAGGAAAGGACTGTTTAAAATATCTCAGGGGAAGAATAATAACAACAACAGAACCAACCCTCTGGGGGTTGTCCCAGGCAACCGAGACCATGCCACAGTGTGGTATGTCACATCAAGTTTGCTTCCTTGATGCAATTCTCTAGGGCTTTGGAGGACAGCTACAAAAGCCCTGTTATGTGAAAGTATGTTGGAAAGAGAGCAGACGAAGACATTACTAGTGGTTACAAGCTTAGGACCACAGGACCATGGATTTGGAGCAGTGAGGGACCTTGGAGATTATCCAGTGTAGCCTTTTTTGTTCTGGACTCCTCTGGCAGCCTGGTGAAGCTCACGGACTCTTCTAAGAAAAATTAATTGAAGGAAATGTTAAATTTCAGTTAGAATTTCGTGAAAATAAAACTGTATTTTTTTCACATTCAAGTTTATGTACAATCCTCTGTTCCTAAAATCTATCCATTAACCAATCTTATGGGGATCCATGGACTACAGATTAAGAAACTCTAATTTAGTGTAATTTTCTCATTTTAAAGATGAAGACTCTTTGGCTAAGAGAAGTCAAGTTGCTTGAAGAGACACAGGTAAAAAGTAGCTGAGTCAGAAATTTGAACCCGGGTCCCTTGACTCCAAATTCATTACTCTCTTTAGTACACCACGCTGCTTCTCATAATGATTCTTAGGCTAGACTTTAGTCCTGGCTATCCAAAATTATGGGAACTGATTAGGATGGGGGCAAGCTCTAGGATGGATAGGGTGGCCTTCCCTAAATACCAGCACTCTCTATCCTACTATCCATCCCTCCAACCCCTACTACCAACCGGTACTCATGTTCTTGGAAACCACTGCTATCAGATTAAAAGAACTGGCAAATTCACATAAAAATTAAAACAGATCCCAGTGATTCTGTGAAAGGGAGAATTACCAGGGACTAAAAAAGCAGAGATGCTTCCTAAGGAGCCTTAGCTGGCTAGCAATCTTAAATGGGTTGCAGACCTTAAAAACCTTAACCCTTCCATCTCAACGAATGAGGAGCTGTGAAGCTTTTGTATCACATATTTGGGAGATAGGGCAGAGCTGGGAAACCTCCATGGGAAACTATGGGGAAACCATTCTCCTCCATGGGAAACTATTTAAGTTTCTAAATACATACATACATACATACATATACATATATATATATATATATATATATATATATATATATATATATATATATATCTTTCAGATTTACACAAGATACTATACGCAAGGGCAGGAAACAGATCTGGGTAAGAAAGCATCTTCTACCATTGCAGGTGGGAATATCTCAGTCAATAAACATTTACTAAGCACCTATTATGTTCCAGTCTGGACTAAGTGGTGGGGATATGAAGAAAGGTAAAAGACAGTCCCTACTCTCAAGGAACTCACAGTCTAACAGGGAGGTAACAGACAAACAACTAGTAAGTACAAATAAGATATAATCAGGTCTCAGAGAAAAGGCACAAAGATTAAGGAAGACTAGGAAAGGCTTCTTGCAGAAGATGGAATATTAGTTGAGACTTAAAGGAAGCCAGGAGGCAGAGATAAGGAAGGAGTGCATTCCAGGAGTGGGGGATAGTCAGAGAAAAGGGCTAGAGTCAGGAGATGGAGAAACAGCCATGAGGTCCATGTCACTGGATTACAGAATATGTTGTGGGGGAGGGGGGGTAGAGGAGTATAATGTAAGATGATTAAATAGTTGGGAAGTGGGCACAATATGAAGACTTTTGAATACCAAGCAGAGAATTTTATAATTGATCCTAGAGGTGATAGGGAGCCACTTGGGTTTATTAAGTAGGATGATAATATAGTCAGACCCAGGTGTTAGGAAGATCACTTTGGCAGCTGAATGGGGGATGGATGGAAGTGGAGAGAGACTTGTGATAGGAGAATTGACTGAAACACTGAAAGCTTTTTAGACTTCTTTGTGATTCTTATGTCAGGGCAGAACTTGGAGCCAGTCCTTGCTGGTTTTCTGTCCATTATGCCTCCTTGCCTCCCTGCCTCTCAGGAGAAAGAAAAAGATTTTAAAAAAATGAGAGTCAAAGTTCAGAGTATGAAGCTATGATAGGGAAGGACTGAGAGAAGACCACATTATATAACCTACTTTTTCTTTGTTTTCTCTGTCAAGGAGAATAGTTGTCCAGCCAGGGGATGTATAGAGCAAAATATTTAATAGAGAATTCAAATATAGAATGAGTGAGAAGAGAGTAAGAAAGTGCCTACCTATCCTCAATGAGTTTACATCATAGATAAATTATATAAAAATTTAAAAAATATTTAAAATTAAAAGTACATAACTTTGGTGATGTGTTTTCTGAAAGGCTTTGTATATCCAGGGTGACTGTAGGAGGCATTATAGTACAATGGAAAGTACTCTGGCTTGGGTTCAAATCTCAGCTCTAATGCTTATTACCTGGGTGACTTTGGGCAAGTGACCTCATCTCTCTAGGCCTTATTTGCCTCATCTATTAAAAAAGAGAGTTGAACAAGATGGCCTGATAGGTACCTCCAGCTACAGATTTATGATCAGGCCTAAGTGTAGATGTATGTTTATATCGCCAATGCAATACCTACGATGTCTGCTATGAATATGCAGGTTTATTTCCAGGTTTGAATAGCAAGATATAACAGATTCTTTTCTTTGGAGATAAAACAAAGATATTTACTCATATACCAGAAAGCCAATTCCACCATGGTAATAAAGAAGTTGGCACACATTACCAATGCAGGAAGCACTGCTATCCTCAAGCCTTTCCTCCATCAGGACTCTCCACAAACAAGCTCCCTTAGGCAATGTCCTTTTCTAGCTCATACTAGCTGCTTCACATCCCTCTGCCTCCTCTCTCTCTCAGCTCCACCTCACTCTCCCACTTCCTGCTCCACCCATTCAGCAAGCTGTTCTCACCACTGCCTCTAGGTTACTCATGCTCATGCGACTTGGCCTCAAAGCAGTTCACATAGGCCTATTAATGGGCATTCCATTAACAATACAATATTCCTACTCTACAGAGATTAGCAAAAACCTTAAGGTGTTATAAGCCTAGGGTTGGTAAATAATGATATAAAATCTCTACAATCCTTATTTCATTATATCAATGCCAAACAGATCATTAAAGCAATGTGGTATTGGAGATCTGGAGTCAGACCCCTATGTTCATATCTCACGTCTTACACTAATTACCTATGTGGCCTTGTCCTGCTTAGTGTTCCCTACCATGGAGCCACTGGGCATTCCTATTGGGTGTGTGAAAGATTTGGACAACGCTGGATAAGGAAACAAGAAAATGTGATGGGAAGCTTGGGATTATCTCCAGAAAATATGTGCCTTATGTCGATCAACTATCAGCATTATTCATTACTTAGGCTAAATACAATTGATTGGTCAAAGGCATTGTTTGTTATGGGGCAGCTAGATGGATAGTGCCAGGCCTGGAGTCAGAAGACTGATCTTCCTGAGTTCGAATCTGGCCTCAGACATTTACTAGCTGTGTGACCCTGGGCAAGACCCTTAATCTTGTTTGCCTCAGTTTCCTCATCTATAAAATGAACTGGAGAAGAAAATGGCAAACTACTCCAGCATCTTTGTCAAGAAAACTCCAGATGGGGTCATGAAGAGTCACACAAGACTGAACAGCATCAACAAATTGTTTGCTACAGAGACTATGCTACTAGCAAAATGGAGAAGATGTGCCAATTGTAGTAATGATAATAAGGCACTTTTAGAAGATGAAAACAGGGGTGGAAATGCAGGATAAATAACACAAAATAGCATTATCATCTAAGAATAGTGCTAGAAACCCTGTCAAAGTGTTTAGAATTAGGGTTAATGGCTTGAATGAACTTGCAGAAGTTGGTGAATTTTAAGGACAACAAAAAAGAACTTTTTAAAGCTATTCTAAGGGCAAGAAGAAACATCAAAGAAGAAACAGGTATAGATAAGTTGGTGTCAACATTTGACAGTGAGAAGGCAGAATTATTGAACTCCCATTTTGCTTCTGATTTCTCTCCCAAAGGGAATGATGACCTTCTGGTTGAGAAGAATAGAACAAAAATGCATAATTGGAAGCTGAAATAAAAAATGTCAGAAATTGATAATACCTAGAGGGCCTCAATGAGTTCAGGTGATGAAACCTGGAAGAACTAGGGTACTGGAAAAAAAAAAACAGAACAAACCTGGCAGATGTGAATGATAAGCTACTATCTAGGATTTTTAAATGATTGTGGTGAAGGGAAGAAGAGCCACCAGGTTGCAATGTGGAATATGTCTCATATTTTAAAAAGGGAAAATGATAAATCCTAGCAACTATACACTGGTAATTTCTGGTAAAAGCTTAGAACATAATTTTAAAGGGATGATTTATGAACACCCAGAAGGGAAACTGTGATTGCTAAGAGCCAACCTGGTTTAATCAAGAACAAGTCATAGCAGACCAATCACATATCCTCTTGTTTTTAAGGGTTTGCTAGATTGGAATGTTGTTTACCTGGATTTTCAACTAAAATTTTTAACAAAGTCTGTCTTGCTTTAGTTAGAGACAAGATAAAGAGAAGTGACCTAAATATAGTGGTGGACTGGAGCCAGCTCATCCTGACTCTGGACAGTCAAGTATTAAATTTTTAGTGTGAGCATTTATATACCTCAGAAAAGGCAAATGCTATAAATAAATAGAATGTATAATATAATGTAATATAACAAATATAATACAGTAACATCTATTTTATTCTATTTATTACTATATTTGTATTATATTATCCATCAATCCATCATCCATCCATCAACATCATCCATAATATGATAAGTACGACAACTAATCAGGGCTCAATTTGTTGTTTTGTTCATTGTATAGATTTCAGAAAGTGATGGAGAAAATATTAATATTGAAGATTATTCAACTTGAAGGTGTTTTGTTCCCTCTTGTCCTACCTCCTCCTCCCAGAAAGCTAGTTGTTAAACATTTACAAGCATGCCACTGGTTAGATGACAGTATAGTTAGGCACCTTCAGGACTTGTTGAACTGTCAAACCCAATAGTGAGTTTCAATCAAATTGAAGAATGATCTCTAAGTGGAATATTCTAGGGATCTCTCTTTACCCTATATTTTCCAACATTTCTATCAATGACTTAGATGAAGCAAAGCTTACTGAATTTAGATAACATAAAGTGAGAAGGCATAGCTAATATGCTAGATAACAGACTTAAGTTCCCATAAGATCTTGGTAAGCTAGGATCATGGGTCAAATCTAATAAGCTTAAATCTAATAGGGATCAATTTAAAATTTAGAATTTATCTTTAAATAAACAACTTCACAAGTATAGGAAGGGAGAAGCTTGGCTAAAAATTAATTTGTATTTAAACAATCTGAAATGTTTAAGTGGATTATACATTTAAAAAATCAGTCAACAGTTGACCTAGCAACTGAAAAACAAAACAAAATTAATGCTAAGGCAATAGTTTTGCTGAACTCTTCCTTGATCAAACAATACCCTGATTATTATGTTTAGTTCTGGTCATCACATTTTAGGAAGGACCTATGTTCTTATAAACTAGAGAAGATGGGGAAGAGGACAGTCAAGATGGGGATTGGAGACCTTGTTATGAGGATCTATTAAGAGCAAAGGGGAAATATATATCTTCTATGAAGTCAGTTGTTCTTCATTCTTGAAGAGGACCAAAATGCCATCAGTGTGTTGGAGTCAAAATACAGCATGTCTGATGGTGGCTGATCAGATTGATATGAGCTTGGAAGACTCTACCATAGGTTGGACACAAACAATCCACATGAACGTTTGGAGTGGAGATGTCTCTCAATTTGCACATTTCACGTTCTTTTAAGCTACTGCAATTCTGCTTTACTCATAGAGTACAGCACCTTCTTTCATGTGGGCATGCCATGCATGGCGGTCCTGTGCCAGTGTCTCCCATGTCTCACAACTGACTCCAAAGTTCTTCAGAGAGACCTTGGGGGTGTTCTTGTATTGCTCTTCTGACCTTCATGTGGGCACTTGCCTTGTGTTAATTCTCATAAAATATTCTTTTAGGCAAATGTACTTTTGTCATCAAAGTTGTGCTCTCTGTAGCAGTATTTGAATGCTTGGCAGTTTAGTTTGAGAAAGGACCTCAGCATCTGGTACCTTATCTTGCCAGGTGATCTTTGAGAATCTTCCCAAGATAATTCAAATGGAAGTGATTCATTTTCTTGGCATGCCTAAAATTTTTGTGCATGAATAAGATGGCAAAACTAGGAACTATGGGTGGATATTTAGAGAAAATTTTGACTTGATAGAAGGAACAACTTACTATTAGAGATAAATAAAATTGTTCATAAAAGTATATTTAAAAAGCAATATAAAATTGTAAGGGATTGCCCTAGAGGGTGGGGAGTGGCGGATCAAAGATGTTTTGGGCTGAACCTGATTCAGGCCCATGGTAGTTTAGGTTCAATAATGGAACAAAATGATCATTGCTTGTTCAATTGTCAACAATAAAAGTAGATTCACTAACTCATAGCAGAAAGTTATTAAACAAGAAGAGTCACTGAGAACCTCTAAAGCTTGTTCACTTGAAGGAAGCTCCCATCACAGTTCACTAGCCAAACTCCTCAGGGAGGCTTTCTACTCAGGCAATGAGGAAATGACATCAACAGTTTGATCTCTTAGTTCTGAATCAACCAAGTCTCTAGCAATGTCTCAATAGCTTTTAAGGAAAAAAAAAACTCGCCTGAAGTTCTTGGGGATCGGGGATTGGGCTATGTCTTCTAACTCCAGGTAGTGGTTTTCCCTTCATTGAAGATTTGCAAGTGAAGTTTGGGTTACCACCATTTATTTATAGTTTTGTAACAGAAGCTTGGGATGGTGATGTCATTGGTCCTCTTAGAGAATGAAGAATGAACAAAAGCAAGCACAGTTACAGTTTTGTAGAATAGAATCTTGATGAATTTGGGGTTAGACTCATTTTAATAGCTCACATTTTAGTTTTATAAAGTGCTTTGCCTATAGTATTTCATTTTATTCTTCTGATAACTCTATGCAGTAAGTGCCATTATTATCCCCATCTTACAGGTGAGGAAACTGAAGGTCAGATCAGTGAGGTGACTTGTCCAGGATCACACAACTAATAAGTGTCTGGCTGAGGCAGACTGTAACACATTTTTTCCTGAACCCAGGTCCAACACTATCCATTACATCTTAAGTCTTCTCTATCCTCAAAGGTACCTTTCAATTCTGTAGTTCCATGAATATATCTATATCTACATCTATATCTATATCTATATCTATATCTATCTATATATCTATATACATATACACACATACATACATGTATATGAATATTTAAATTAAATATATAAATATTTAAAGTTCACATATAGCACTTTAAAGTTTCATTTTAAAAATTCTGACAACAATTTTGAAAAAGTATCATAACAAGTATTCTCATCCCCATTTTGTAATAGAGGAAACAAACAAAAAAAACCAAACCTTAGGTGGAATGAATTAACAAAGGTCACACAATTAAAAAATAAACCCCCCTGGGTCTCAGAGAGTTGTAATTTTCCCTGTGTTCCACAGCTAGTGAGCAGCGGCAAACTTCCAACACCTAGTCCAGTGATCTTCAGTTACATGATGCAGTCTTTGGATTGCTTAAATTCTGGGACTCCAGTGTCCAAAGGGGCCTCTTTATAGCTTTCTGTCATCTCAGATACCTGGGTAGGACTTTTGCCATTCCTTCTTTCTACCCCTGCCCACTCCTCAGTTCTTGGGAATCCAAGCAGCCTGTGCTTGGGTGGTTGCTGTCAAAGCAAAGAACCATCCAAGTGACCATTTGGTTCTCAGAAACCTGGAAAGGAGATCACTTCAGGCCCCACAGCCAGAAGAGTTTCAACTGGTTTGAGGTCTTAATAGAAAACAGTGACCAGATTGTCTTCCTATGACAGTGTGTGTGTGGTGTGAGCTGCTGCTGGCCTAAAACCTATGTTGGCCTGCAAAGGTCCTACAAGTTAATTTCTGCTTCTGGGGAAACAACCATTATTTGCATCAACTTTCAATGACCTTTCAGCAATGTTTTTCCCCCTATGTTCTCATCCGCAGAAACCCAACTATCAGTACACACAGGCAACCTCTAGACGGTCATAAACATACCATCCGGGTTGTTGTCTCTGGATTGAAGAGTTTGAGTGGGATGGCAGATTTTCTGTATAGGGACAGAGGTAAATGAATCAAAGATCTTTGTATCCATCTCTGTCTCTCCTTCAAAGAACTGTAGGAATTGGTGGGTGCCATTCTTGTTCTTTTCCCCTTTTGGTCACTTTCTTACCATGAAGAAAAACCAAACCCCAAATGCCCCCAAAGTGACATATTGACATGCTAGGGAGGAAAGTTGCATAAAAGTCTTATTTAGTGAACACAATTATAATATTTATCCTCATTTCACTAACCATTTTATTGACTGTAATAGGAGCTACTTCAAGACTACAGATCTGAAGTGCTAACAAATTAAAACCATTCCTGATGTAGAAATACCCTCTAATCTAAAGCACACCTTCTGAATATGTTTTCAAGTTCTATAAACACCATATGCTGGATAGACAGTGTTCCTGCTTAAGACTGTGCTCATTTTTCTTTTCTTTCCTTTTCTTTTTTTGGAGACTGACCTAATTGAGTCAAAAGGGGAAGGAAAAAAAAAAACCTGGACACTACATAAGAAAAACAGGAATTCTATACCAGCAGTCAGTGTACATATGGAATCACTTACTTTATCATCTAAATATGTTCACTTTAAATAGTGGGTGACCAGAAATGATCCTTTTTACACATGACTCACTAAGTGGAAAGAGCTCTGCTGGCACTGTACGCAATACATTAGAAATGCAGGAAGTCCTTTCTTCTTGGTGAAATAGAATTTTCAATTGGAGACAGAGCAAATTTTCTGCTGAAAGATTTGGGGGAAAATTGCAGAAACTCAATTTTGTCCAGTCATTGATTCTTTGACCATGGCAAAGTCCTGTATGCGATGGAACAAGAGGAGATGACAATGCTTTTGTTTAGGAAATGATGGTCTGCCCATATCCATGCCTGTATTTTCCATGCATATACATTCATATGCATGTGCATGTACACACATATATAGACACATATACATATTAGGCTGGCAGACCAACCTACAAACCTTTCCAGGAAGCTCTCTGAGTCCTTATTGTACAAGGGCAGTAATAAAAATAATGAAATTTATGTAGCACTTTAAAGTCTACAAAGCATTTCATATATGTCCTCTCATAATAATATAGGTTAATCAGACAACCTAGACTGTTAATTCAAGGTCAAATTCAGTAAATTATCTACTCAGCCACATTCAGCAGGCAAAGAAATAATTTGTTGTCATTAATGGCAATTGTCTTATATTTGACTGAAATGCAAAATCACATTGCAGATGCTAGAGCTTGGTAAACAATAGGTGCTTAACAGATGCTTGTTGACTTGACTGGGCTTCATACTCTTGGCTTTCCTACTATTCTCATCCCACCAAATTCTTTCTATTCCCAGATATAGAGTTAGCCATAATTTTTATCTCAGCTCAGCATTCAAGAAAAATCACATTTGTCAAGTGCTGAGCCACTATGATGGCTCACTGGAAGATAGGGACCACACTGGAGACTTCATGAATGAAAATAAAAGACCTCCGCCATGTTTCCTTAAATACAGTAAAAGTGAAGTCAGAGATCCTTTGGAATGCAATTCAGGTAAACGTATGTTCATGAAATCACCTAGCGTTCCAGAACAGATGGCAAAGTTCTCCACAGCTCAGAGCAAACCAGGAAGCACTTTTCAATCAAGTATGTCCATCATTGTCTTCTGTTTCTAACGATCCTGTTGCTAATGGAGTTGCTACCCATGCAGAAGCCTGACAGCAGAGACTGATGTGAGATGACTTTGAAACTGATTTTTAAAATAATGTAGAATACTATTAAATAGGATCTAGAGTCCCATTGACTTTTTAGTGTGGCCAGGTGCATTATGGAAGTAAAGGTGTCTCTCAATACGATGTTAATGTCAAAATACCTGTTCCCTAAGTTCAGTTTTTAAAAATCACATAAATCAGAATCTGGCATTATAAATTAGCTCAGACATCCTCAGTCAGTGGACCTATAAAATATGCCCATATGACTTTAACCTACAGGATTTTATTGTCTCTTCTCCCTCAGGAATTTTACTTATCATATGATTATGTTGTCTCATGACTGTGACTCTGTTTGGAGAGACTGTAGAATGCAAAACATTCCTTCCTTTACTCTAAGTAATAAAAGGTTGTCACCTTTGCCTGATGAGTGCTATAGTCAAACCAGCATTTAAGGTATGCATAAAAAGAATCAGCAGAGAGAAATGCTGCTGAGCAAATGTAACTCCTCCCCACCCCCACTCCCCCACCCCTACTCCTTTAGCGAGGACACACCACACATTTAGCAGATGGATGCAGAAAGGGGCAACCACTATTAGACCTTTTAAAGTTGAGAATGTAAAATTTTATAGCACACACACACACACACACACACACACACACACACAAGTCTTCTTGGCTGTGGTCCACTTGGAAGCTCTTTATCAGTGAATGGGAGGGATTTCCTCTTGCTAGAAGTCTTTTGGAAAGCTTTCATCCCTTTAATTTCTGGTTTTCTCTCTTTTCTTTTGCCAGAAGCTAATACTCAGAGCATCTTTAATAATCCCAATATCTAATGTAAACTACCCTGCAAACACTGGGTCGAGGCTGTGGGCATATTTCCTTCCCATCTATGTTACATGATTCACTGCTATTCAAGCCAGAAAATCCAAGGTCTGTCTGCCTTTTCTATTTATTTAGATCCTATTTAACATGCAGTTTGCCTTAATCCTCTCCAAAGTCTCCCAGGCATAGAGAGTCAGCCTGGTGTAATGGAGAGAGACTGATTTGAGAGTCAAGAATACTTGGCTAAAAGTCCTACTTCTCACCTGTACTACTTATACTACCTTAGGCAAGGAATGTAATCTCTCAGTAGCCTTGGCAGTTCTAGAAAACTATAAGTTACTGATGGATTGCTGAATTACAATGCTGGAAGGAGTTTCTACACTGACAACTCCCTGTATTGAGGATGCCATGTTTCAGTTGCTTCTCGCCCCCAGTTAGCTTGGTATCGTACTAGACACTGGGATACAAAGATCAACAGCAGATGGTCCATGGTTTCAAGGTTATGATTTAGTGGTGAAAATAAGACAGAAACAACAATAACAAAAAGAGAAATGCAGATAAATGTCAATGAGATACATAAGGATCAAGAGATTACTGTTGGGTAGGGAAATCACGATAGTTTCATGGAAAAGACGTCATGGGAGTTGGGTAGTAATAGATGGGGAGGATTTGAAAAGGGAAAGATGAGTAAAAGAGCAAGGCAACCTAGCTTAGTGGGTGGTATGAAGGAAAGACATAGTAGCAGTAAAATCAGGGAATGGTAAATTCTCTCAGTGAGCAGAAATATTGAGTAGATAAAGAGCAGGCACATGAAATAAGGTTAGAAAAATAGAATGGAATCAGATTGTGGATTGTCATTAATATTAGGCATGGATTGTCAATATTAGGCAAAGGAGCTTAGACTTTATTACTAAGCTTAAACTTCACTCATCAACACGTACTCTTCGGTCCAGTGATGCTGGCCTCCAGGTTGTTCCATGGACAAGACTCTCCATTTCTGGACTCTGGGCATTCTCTCTGGCTGTCCCTCATGCCTGGAATATTCTTCTTCCTCTGCTCTGACTACTGACCTCCTTGGCTTCCTTTAAGAGTCGGCTAAAATCCCACCTTTTAAAGGAAGCCTTCCCCAAATGCTTCTCAATTCTAGTACCTTTCCTCTGTTATCTCCTAATTATCCTGAATATAACTTGCTTTATATATATTTGCATGCACAAGCAGCTTTCCAGGGATTGGCTGCTGTGAATAACTTTCAAGGTTCTCATTACATAGTACAGTGAATACTCTATTCAATAAACAATCAGAACAAAACAGAAAATAAAGGTATAGCATTCACAATATTACAACTTATCACAGAAAATAAAATTATAGCATTCACAACTTATCACTAAAATGGCCACAGAGTTTTCACCAAAGTAGTCACATTTTTGAACAAAGTACAATCATTTAGTCAATCAATCACTTAGTAACTTAATCATTCAGTGGTTCTCTTTTAAACAAGGTGCATTCATTTAGACAATCAATCATTTAGTTAAGTCCTTAATTCAATCAGTCTTAAGGAGGAGAGCTTCCTTAATCCTTAACTCACTCATCCTTAAGTACATCAGTCAAAGTTCTCCACTCATGGGATGAAATTAAGTAACAATATCAATCACTACTTACTATTCTCTTAAGGGGCAGTGGAAAATCTGCAGGCCATACACCCCTCAGTCACAAATAAGTTACGATTTCAAGGTCATAAGTAAATTATAATTTTATCAGTCACTATTCAGTATCCATGGAGAGATCTCTTCATCTTCACCTGAGGTAGGCTCTCAGATTCCTTGGATCCCCTTTTATGGTACCAGCTCCTACCTGGATTCACTAAACTGTCACCTGGGTTCAAAGGCAGACAGCTCCCAGCTCCTCGTCCACCTCTCCATGCAGTTCCCATTCCACACTGAAGCTCACAGTGTCCAGTCCACCTTAAATCCTTCAGTCTCTGTTCCTGGGAAGTCAAGGCTTAACAAAGCCACAAACAGACAAAGTACCAACACCACAGTCATGCCTCCTCTGGCAGCTCTGGCTGGCCCTTGGAAGGCTTCAGCAGCTTGGCCAGTCCTCAGAAGAAGCTCTGCCACCACAAGTTCCCAGGAAATTCTGACTTTCCCACCTGGGGTTTTTCCTTATAAACAGTATTGCTTCTCCCTGTTCAGCCCCTTCCTGCTATGTCAGCAATAGGGGTTCATACCTTCTGTTTCTTTAACAGAGGCTTAATTTGAAACTAGGTGCTAAGTACCTGTAAGCTTTCCCACACAAAGGAATCTTCAAATTTCATTATCATTACACCCCCATTAGATTGGAAACTTTCCTTCAGTGTGGGTTCTGTCTCTTGCCTCTTTTTGTGTCTCCAGTATTTGGTGCAGTGTCATAGTAGTACATAGTACTACTATGTACATAGTAGAGCCTTAATAAAGGTCTGACCTGGGCACAGTACCTGGCTCATAATAGAGGCTAATTTAAGCTTACTGAATGATGAGCAGATTTGTACATTAGGAAGTGTTCACTGGTTGGTTGATATGTATGTTGTAATGGGCCATTTCAGTTGTGTCTGACTTTTTGTGATCTTAGCAAAGATACTAGAGGGGTTTGCCATTCCCTTCTCCAGCTCATTTTACATATGAGGAACTGAGGCAAACAGGGTTAAGTGACTAGTCCTGGGTTACACAGCTAATAAGTATTTGAGGTCGGATTTGAACTTTCTGACTCCAGAACTAGAATTCTTTCTACTGTACCACCTAGCTGCCCTTATTTAGCCTAGAGGAGAAAATAGCTTTGGAGTACTTGTTGAAAAATCTTGAAATATTTTAAGGGATATCACATGGAAGAGAGATTAGATTTATGCTAAACCCAGAGCATAAAACTAGTTTCAATGTTTAGAATGAATGGAGAGGAAGATTGTTTTGTACTGTAATAGTAACGAAATTTGAAGTTCCCTTTGTATTGCTAAGCTGAGAGGTACTTAGCATTTAGTAATTAATCAAGCCTTTGTTAAAGAAACAGAAGATATGAACCCCTGTAGTGGATGTAACAAAAAGGGGTTGGCTGAAACAGGAAGGAACTAATGCCATGTGTGTATATAAAGAGAAGTCCCTGCTGGGTCAGACAGATCTTCTCAGAGCAAGCTTTGTGGAAGCAGAAGCTGCTGCCACCGGGGATGCTGAAGAGGAAAGACCCCCCCAGGCTGGAGAGAATGATTTTGATTTTGGGAAACTGAGTGAAGTGATTTTGATTCTGGGAACCAGTTGGAGTTTCTGCTGAGGAGCTGCTGAGTTTGAGGGCCAGGTGAAGCTTCTGGGAGTTGCCTAAGATGTCCCAGGGCCAGCTGGAGCTGCCACAGACTGAAGAAGCATGACTGTGAAGCTGGTGCTATTTATGAATCTGTTTGTGGCTTTGTTAAGCCTTAACTTCCCGGGAACAGAGACTGTGAAGGATTTAAGGTGGACTGGACACTGTGAATTTCAGTGTGGAACAGGAAATTCAGGGAGAGCTGGACAAGGACCTGGGAGCTGTCTGCCTTTGAACCCAGGTGACAGTTTGGTGAATCCAGGTAGGATCTGGGAACATGGAAGGGGATTCAGGTAATGTGAGAGACCATTCCAAGTCAAGATGAAAGAAGACTTTACTAGAATACTATGTACTGACTGAGAAATTGTAATTTATTACTGACCTAGGGGTGGAGAGCTTGTGTATTTTCTGATGATTGAATAGTGAATGATGACTGAATAGCAATTGATTTGTAACTTGGTGTGCCCCATGAGTGGAGAACTTTGTTGTACTTTTGTGTCCCTTAAGGAGGTAAACTTCCTTAAGGATGATTGAATGATTGAGTTACTAAATGATTGAGTGACTAAATGAATGTACTTTGTTCAAAACTTTGTGACCACTGTGGTGAAAACTATGTGGCCATCTTAGTAATAAGTTGTTGTGAATGCTGTATTTTGATTTTTTGTGATAAGCTGTAACATTGTGAATGCTTTACCTTGATTTTCTGTGAATGTTTTGCTCTGATTTGTTATTTAATAGAGTGTTCACTATACTGTGTAATCAGAACCTTAAAAAGCAGTTCATAGCAGCCATCCTCTGGAAAGCTGATAGTGCGTGTCTTTACATGTATTTAAGGACTCCTTTATGACTGAATTGCTCAATAGCCTGTAGAAGTCAATAAAGTGATCAATAAAGTTTTATTAAGTGCCTATCAGGAACCAGGAACTGTTCTGGGTGCTGGAAATACAAATACAAAAGGGAGAGTCTTTACCCTTGAGAAACTTACATTCTACTGGTAAGATTGAAAACATTAGAAAAGGAAATATAGGGTTATGTACAAAATAAATATGCAATGATTTCAAGGTGGCCCTAGCATCTCAATGATCCTGGAAAAGTCTTTCAAAGCTCAGCTTTGAAGGCAGCAAGTTTTCTAAAAGGTGGAGGGTTGGGAAACAACTTTTGAAAAGGCGTACAGGTAGCAGAAAATAAGCTCATTTTTTCAGTGCAGAGTTTGTGAGGGGGGTAATGTGTAAACATCCTGGTCAAAGCAAAGTCAGTAATGGCATCAGCACAGTGCTGAGCAGAAATTACTCTATTATCTGTCAGCAGTATGAGTCCTGTTCTGGGCACAGTTATTAAATATTCCATAGTTCCATGCAGTATATGACTTGCAAAAAAAAATCACACATAGTTTTGTTTTGTTTTGTTCTTTTTTCTCACTGTTCATTCTGTTGGTTATAACTCTTCTTTACAACTTGATTAATGTTTAATACAAAGGTATTTGTAGAACCTATATCTGATAGCATGTCACCAAGGGGGAAGGGGTGGAGAGGGAGGAGGAGAAAATTTGGAATTCAAGGGATTGTGGAATTGAACTAAAAATAAATAAATTAATAAATTAAAACACACACACATCACTAAAAGCATTTGTTGGACCTCCCAAAAAAACCAATCCCAACTCCTCTTGCATTGACCCAACAGAAATGTCATCTCCATGAGAGCAAGAGTTGAATTTCATTTTGTTTCTGTGTCCCCAGAATCCAGAGCAGTGCCTCATGTATAGGGATATTGTGAGGCTCAAATGTTAAGTACTTTGCATATGTCAAAGCATTATATAAATGGCAGATTCTTCTTTTTCTTTTTCTTATTATTCTATAGTCACTAGGCTTCTACTATACTGATGACTTTATTCCTTGAGCCTTCACTCCTGCTGAGCTCAAGCAATGTTAATATAGCAATTCAGGAGTGTTCTGGTAAATACTTAACAAACAGGGCCTCCAAAAAGAAAATGTGTGCAGAAACACTTTTAAATTTAATCTGCATTATTGACACTTTCTTATGTCTAGAAAGGCAACAAAACAATAAACCAAGCCCTGATTGGTAGCATAGCAGAGTTCTAGAGGTTAAATATTCACATGAAAATTTAAGAATGGCTCTTAGAGTCTGGGTAGAGCTAGTCTCAGTACAGTCCTGCTTACATGTAGTAGGAGCTTCATAAATGCTCATTGTCTTGGATTGGCTTGCAGTCCTACCTTCTAAACTTTCTTCAATTACTCTTTGCTCAAGCCTAGGCCTAGAAGTCTAGAGACATAGGATTCTAGCTGGAGCTCTAGTTAGCCATATGACTTTAGGCAAGTCACTTATATGATAATCATACATGCTGAATGTTCTGGGAATGATCCTGATAGCAGATGTTTTGCCCAATCATCTTTATAAATCATAAAAAATGTCTAAGGATTCTAATATTTCATCAATGAGTAATTAAGTGATTCAATTAGTTAAACATTACAGTAAAAATATACCGACGTCACAGAAGTTGAAGAAAAAAATCATGGACTAAGTAAATACCTCAATGCTTCATAAAATACTAGTACTTATAGAAATTCATGACTATTTGATGAATATGTTTGAGTGTGATGGTGGAGGGGGGACAAAGAGAGCTTGTTGAAGGTAGGGAGCCACAATGTGGCAAATCTTTCGTCACACTATAAATGTTGAGTTTTTTGGGGCGGGGAGGAGTCTTGAAAATACTGTTGCAGGACTCATTTCACATTTTTGTGCTCAGTTTTCTTGTCTGTAAATTGAGGATCATAGTAGATGCCTTTTCTGCCTCATGTGAATATATTTAAAAGTGTTTTGTGATTTTAAAGTTTTACAAAAATGTACAATACTATTAATTATTATTATAGAATTCAAGGTTGCATTGCTCTTCTATACTTAGGTAAGTTTCTCTCTCTCTCTCCTCTTCTCGACTTCACTCAAGGGATTAGATGCAGGATGGTTCCTACTGTAGAAGAGAGGCTTTCTATCCATAGGCTGTATCTGAGGTTCACGCTTGCTCCTGGAGGTGCTTCATGTTCCTGCAGCATTGCAATGACAAAAGGTAATGATGAGAGGGAACAGCAGAAGGACTAAGGACCATCAGTGTAGGTTATTACTTTGGTTACATAACTCAACCTATAGCTATTAGTTAAAAGATATTGTTTGAAAATTGTCACTGTATCTAATTCAAAAAAAATTCATTCAATCATCCAACAAACATTTGCAAGGCATTCATAAATGGCAAAGCATTGTGCCAGACCCCCTGAGGAAAAGAAGATTAACAAAAAACAAAACAAAACAAAAAATAAAACCATGATTCCAACCCTTGAGAAGTTTTTGAAATGTAGTAGGGAGGGGAGGGTATATACAAGTAACAAGGAATAAACAGCATTATATTAACCCAGAGGTGGCACTCAAAAATACTTCTATGTTGAATGATATTACCAGGTGAAGAGAACATAAGCATCAGCTGTCAGGAAACCAAGTCAAGGTCATTTGGCCCTCTGCTCCCAATACAGATCCTCATGAAAAGGAAAGGCGAAAAAGAAAAAGGAATAGAAATTCGAGGCAAAGGTATATTGAATTTCTTTCAGACCAGCCGCCTGGCTTCAATTAAGCCCAGAGCTTTTAAGTGCTGGGCATGTGGACCAGTGGCTTTTTTTCCTGGCTGCCTTGGCCCAGTTACCATTTTAGCAAAACCAGATGAAAACTAACCCACAAAAAACTCCCCCAACAGCCAATCAAACTAATTTAGATCTGATTACTTTATGTTTGGACTCTTTGCCAGAGGTTTCACATAAAATAGATGAGGCGTGGCCCTTTTCCCATTTTCTCACCTCTGGATCTCATTTAAATTACTATCTCTGCCGAGTGGGCAGGTAAAATCAACTCTTGATTAGCCAGGCCTGGTTTATTAGGCTTTTGGATTAACCAAGACTCTTGACTCTCCTTTTATTTTCTTTGAGCTGCCCTCTGGCCATTTTACTGCTCATTAGTTCATTAGATCTTGGATAAGGATATTTACCTCCCCCCCATTAATTTAGGGGCTAGCTTCATTTACATTAGATTTGCATAAACACCTATGCTAGATTCAAGAGACTGTTTAGGGGGTAAAATTGGGAGTAGCATTGGAATGCTAGTATGGTTTAGTGGAAATTGTTCTGTCCTGGGATCCTGGAAACTTACGTTCTGGTTACCATTGCTAAGGAATGTGACAGTGCAAATGGCGTAACTTCTCTTGCCGATGTATAAAATATGTGCCTGGGAATAATTAATCTCTAAGGTGCCTTCTAGTTCTGAAATTCTTTCATTCTTACTTTGGTGATTTCTGTATATCTTTGACCTCACTGATATGGGCATTCCTTCCAAGAGAATAGATTATGACCCAGATACCCCTCAGGTGATGTAACTCTCATCCATGGTCTCCCACACATCTTCTGCAGAGAGTTCAATAGTCAACAGAATGGGGGCTTTCCTCTAGATAAGTGTTTCTTAACCTGAGGAACTATGGCACACAGGTGGCACAGTGGATAGAGTGCCTGGCCTCGAGTCAGGAAGACTCACATAAAGCTAGGCTCATCCAAAGGGTCACATGTAGGTACAAGGTGGTTTTAAGGAGGCTGCTACATAATTATTACCAAGGAAGAGTTGGAGAAGAAGCACAAAAGATGTCATCAGGCAGATGTGGGGCTAGAAAGAATGCTGGTTTTAGAAAGAAAGAAAAAATATATTTGTCATATAGACATAAGGATACAGGCTGATGGACTGTTCATGTTTCATTGGTACTTGTGCAATGTCCAGAGAGCCACACCAGAAGTTCTTAAACATTTTTCTGCCCTGGACCCCCTTGGTAGTCTAGTGAAACCTATAGTCCCCTCTCAGAACAATGTTTTAAAAGCACAAGATAAAATATATGAGATTACAAAAGAAATCAATTATGACGAAATACAATGATCATATTTTTTAAAGTTCATGCTCCCCGGGTTATTTTTTTCTCAGGAGTGTCAGACTCTTCATGACCCTATTTGGGGTTTTCTTGGCAACTATACTGGGATAGTTTTCCATTTCCTTCTCTGGCTCATTTTACAATTGAGGAAACTATGGCAAATAGGTTTAAGTAACTTGCTCAGGGTCATGCAGCTAGTAAGTGTCTGAAGCTATGTTCTACCTCTGTTTCCTTTTGGATGACTCTAGTCTTATTTTTCAGGAAATTGTGGTAGTCTAAGAGTCATATTCATACAGCATCATCATAAGGATGTTGGGCTTAAAAGAGCTCAAGGAGACAGGGGTAACTAAAAACATTATTAACTTTCTTCAAGAGAGCGTAGGCCACTCTCCTCCTACCAGTCAATACTAGGTCCAGGTCATCCTGCAGTGCCTGTTCAAGACATATGAATTAGGGGACCAATTCTATGTCCTTTCCATGTAACTGCATATCATTGTCTGAACAATAAGTCTTCATTCACATGTTTTGTTTTGTCATTCCTATGTAGTAAGTTAGGACAGAAGGTTGTTTTTCTCACCAGTGATTATAAATCTTGTTAAGAAGAATACTTGGTAAGTGTTCTGGGCTGTGATGCAAGCAATACTTGGTCACACAAAAACCCACATGTACAGAGGACCTCACCAATTATAGGGAATCCCTCTTCTGTTTGAATTCTGCTCTAAACTTGCTTAAGGACAGTGACAAATCTCCTTGGAAACTAACTATTCAGGTGTTTGTTTTATGTCTCACTTGATATCAATCATCAGAACGTCATCAAAAGAAGTTTTTCCTAATGAAGGAAAGGAAAAATATGATTTTGTCATATGGATGGGACACACCTTGTTGGAGTAGAGCCTCTAAGGCATGATTTTGATCAATTGAATCAAATACTTTCTATAGAAAAAAAGAATAAGCACAGTGAGATATTATATTTACTATAACTTTTATACTATCATAACTTTAGAGATGGGAGGGACATTTAAGGACATCTAGTCCATTTCCCTCATTGACGGACAACTAAGACCTAAAGTGGCTAAATGATTCACTTAGGGTCACGTAGGAATAAGTGCCTGATGTGGGATTTGAACTGTACTCTTCCCAACTAAAGATAGGTCCGATACTCTCTCTGCTATGCCATCATATGAGTGTAAAGATGTGCTCTGTTATAGACTATGCTTTGTTGTTTCACTATTGTTTTTATTTTATTACTTTTATTATGAACTTGACAGATTTCAACAAATATAATCATTTCCATATATAGGGAAGAACAGAAAAAGAGAATTACATATAAAACCATGACTCTCAATTATGTACAGCTTGGGTTTTAAAAAATTATATAATTAATTTAACATGGTTATTCCAATTCTGTCATTTTTGTATAATTCCGTCTGCTTCTTCTGATTATTGCATAAACATTTCATTAATATATTCCTCTCTTTTTTGTCATCACTAATACTCCCCTTTCCCAGCATAACTCGAATGCCCCATAACTCTCACCTTTCAAAAATAATTTGTAAAAAAAAAAAAAAAGCTATAGTCAGGGGCAGCTAGGTGGTGCAGTGAACAGAGCACTAGCCCTGGAGTCAGGAGGACCTGAGTTCAAATTCAGACACCTAACACTTACTAGCTGTGTGACTTTGGGCAAGTCACTTAACCCCAATTGCCCTGCCCTCACCCCTCCACAAAGGAAAAAAAAAGAAAAAAAATAGCTATAGTCAAGAAAAAACGTATCTACATATTGGTCATGTCCGAAAGTATATGTTGGCACTTCTCTGTTAAATGGTCAAATTTATGATTCATCATCATTTTCTAGAATCATGATTGTTTATTGCCTTGATCAGAGTTAAGTCTTTCGAAGTTGTTTTCCTTTACACTATTGTCATTATTATATAAAGTGTTTTTCCCTGGTTCTACTTACTTCATTTTGCATCAGTTCATAAAAATTTCCCCTGCTTTTCTACATCCTTCCCTTTTGTCATTTCTTATGGCACAATAAATATTCTGCTGTACTCATATGTCATTATTTCCCCAATTGATAGGCACTCCCTATATTTTCAGTTCTTTGACGCAACGACATTGAGTGTAACCCACACATAAGCATGAACAATGTCTATAAAACCCTTAAGGAGTCTTTACCTAGCTCTGATTTGAATACCTACAAAGAAGGATACATATAACCATTAAGGCAGTTCATTCCAGCTTTGGGTAACTCTTACATTTGAGAAATACCTCTTAATATTGAGTAAAAATCTACATTCCTTTAACTGCCACTGATAACTCCTAGTTGCCCTTCTCTAAGGGCAATGAGAACAAATCTAATCCTACTTTCTCATGCTAGTCCTGTGAATACTTGCAGATATCTATTATGTTTCCACTAAATCTCTTCTCCAGGCTAAGCATCTCCATCAGATTCCTTGAACTAATCCTAACATAACATGAGCTAGAGGTATTTTGCTACCCTGAATGCCTTCCTCCTAGAACACACTTTGGAGAATAAAGAAAATGCTCCTAAGGAGAAGCCCACAAGAAAGCTACAAAGGGGGGAAGTGACTTTTGGTAACTAGAAGTTGTGAGTCACGTGTATCCTCTACAAATGTAGTCACTATCCCTGCATTTGCAGTTTGACCCCGCTCTCCCAAAGTCCTTCATTGTTCAAGGAGAGAGTTGGGAGGATGTGAAGGGAGAGGGATGTTTGTACCAACTCTTCTTGCTGTATTATCTTAGCCAGTATGTTTGTTGAAAGTTAAATGAGACTACTGACTGAAAAACAATGGTCAGCACAAATGTTGGGATTTGTGAGAGTTAGATAATACTCGAAAACCCAGACCCTTGGGGTTACCACTACAACTATGAGAAGCATAGCAGTCAACCTCCCCCTGGGTTCACTGATGTGAGTAGGAGTTAGAGAAGTAAGCCCAGAGGGGATGCCAAATCTATATCTGATCTGTATATCTCATTCATTTATCTATCTGTCTATCTATCTATCTATCTATCTATCTATTTATTTCTCTCTCTCTCTCTCTCTCAAATTATACTTGAGAAGTAACATGGCATAATAAATAGGGAGCTGGACTTTTGGTAGACCCATTGGCTGTGTGACCCTGACTATGTCCCTTAATTTCTCAGTACTCCTCAGTGCATCTCTCTAAATATCCAAGTTGCAGAGAAAGTACCTTGGTAATTCCTAACCAGTATCTTGGATAAAATCAAAGGTCCAGTCCTTATCTCTATCCTATCTATATATTACACACACACACACACACACACACACACACACACACACACACACATACATACGCACACACACACTCACACACACATGCATACACACAGAGAACATATTTCTGAAAAGATTAGCAATAATTCTAAAAAACACTCCTAACAATGTTGTACAGTACTCATAGTTCATGAAAGGCACTTTCAACGTTATTTAGCCCAGCTGCCTTATTTTATGAAAGAAAAAGTGAGGTTCCAAGATGGGGCTAGAACCCTGGTCTCTTGCCTCTCATTCTAGTACTTTCAGAAATAATAGACAGACTATCTGCAAGTGAATATTTGGTACATTTTTTGGCATATTATTGTAAGAAGTCTGATTGCCTGCCTCACATATTTTGTGCAGTTTAGAACTCACAAGCTCTGAGAACTTACTGATTTGACTGTATTTTTTCACCAGTCTAAAATTACTTTTTTTGTTGTTCAGTTGTTTCAGTGATGTCTGACTCTTCCTCGCCCCATTTAGGGTTTTCTTGGCAAAGATACTGAAGTGGTTTGCTATTTCCTTCTCCAGCTCATTTTACAAGATGAGGAACCTGAGGAAAACAGGACTAGGTGACTTACCCAGGGTAACACAGGCTGGGTTTGAACCCAGGAAGATGAATGTGTCTTCCTGAGTCCAAGCTCTGCACTCTATCTGCTACACCAACTAGCTGCCCAACAAACTACTCTTAACTAAATCTATCTATACAATGAAGCCCACTTCTTTTTTCTTTTCCTTTCTCCATAACTGGTGCTTTTTAATGTCTTTGCTCAGTGTAACTATAAATATATAGTATTCTCGCAAAGGAAGAAATAACAAAGCACAAAGTTTAGAACTGAATTACCTTGCTTAGCAACAAAAAATTGCCTCTTTGTGCTAGATAATATTTAAAGAGCAGCATTCAGAATACTTCATGGGATCCAAAACTGATTGATAATCAATTAATGTTCATCAAAGATCATTTGATTTATAAATTTTGCTTGTGTTGACTATTCTGTTCCAAGGCTAATGGTTTGTTTATTTAATCGTGTTAAAGTTAAAAAAAGTGATGAGCATGAACCTTGGTTGCTGAATTTTAGTTTAGCACATATGGTAGAAGGAGTGGGGTATCCTGGATGGCAACAGGAGAGTATCAAAGATGAACAACCACTGACACATGCATGGAATTGACAAAAATCTACAGATGCATGAGCTGCTATACCTTAAAGTGGACTTAGGAAATGAATCATGAATTTTTTTATTAAGAAGAAAAAATATATATTTTTTAATTAAAAATATTAATTTTATTTTTTAAAAATACATGTTGTTTTTATTGCTGTTTAGCCATTTTTTTCCAGTCACGTGTGACCCCTTTTGGGGTTTTCTTGGCAAAGGTACTGGAGTGCTTTGCTATTTCCTTTTTCAGTTCATTTTACAGATGAGGAAACTGAGGCAAACAGGTTTAAGTGACTTCCCCAGGGTCAGAGAGCTAGCAAATGTCTGAAGCCAGACCAGATTTGAACTCAGGAAGATGAGGCTTCCTGATTCCAAGACCAGTACTCTATCTACTGGACCACCTATCTTCCAGGAAGAACAAATTATTTCATGAATTTTGGAGTCAGAAGACTTGTGATCAAAAATAGGCTTCCTCATTTACTACTTAGTCATCCAAGGTATTCTCATTGTCATCATATGTAAAATCAAGGGGTTGATCTCTAAAGAGGTTGATCTCTTAAGTCTATTTTTTTTTTCATTTTTGTGTTTTGGAAATAGTTCTGATTCAGTAAGATAATCTAGGTCACAGTATAAAACATCTCAGAATCTGCTGGATGGTTTTCTGATTTTAAAATTGGAAAAATATTTGAAACTATATGCCCTTACTGACTTCGAAAACTCTAAGTGTTAAAGGTAAAGAGTATCATTCCTGCATTCTTTTGTATAGAATGTTAAATTCCTGTGTATCCCACACATGGCCTGGGCCTACTGGCTCCAGAGCAAAGTCCACTAGAGATTTTAAAAGACAAATACATTGCATCCATGTAATGTATATGTGCATGTAGATCTCTCTATCTCTATCAATCTATAGAAATGTATGCATACATAAACACATGATATATATATATGACACATATAATAGATCTCTATTTATAATATAATATCTTGAGATAAAGATTTTATTCATACACACACACACACACGAACAGCTAGGTGGCTTAGTTGATAGAATGCTGGGTTTGGAGTCAGGAATGAATTCAAATGTGGCCTCAGACACTTACTATCTGTGTGACCCTGGGCAAGTCCCTTAACCTCTGTTTGTCTTAGTCCACTGGGGCAGGAAATGGCAAAACACTCCAGTATCTTTGCCAAGAAAACCCCATGGATACTATAGGTGAGATATGTTTCATGGGGTTACAAAGAGTGGGACATGACTGAACAACTGAGCAATAAAACATCTGTATTGTACACACATGTGTAATATAATATTTATACTATATTTTACATGAACTATTTGTGTGTATATATATGTATATTTTTTTTTACACAATACTTACATACATATAATATATCATTAAACTAGTACACCTGAACCAGTAGGGTCACAGGACCCAGCTACCTGAATTTTCTAATCATGAGACAAATCTCTAAATAATATTTCATTGAACCAGGCTGTATGAAAATCATTTTCACAGTACAATTGAAATCAAGGTTTAGAATCACTGGGGGACATAAAGTCAGATTCATAGCTGTGAATTGAGATGTGCCCATGATTCTTCTTTTCCTTAACCTGATCAAACCAGGGTACTGACTGACTTGGTTAAAATTGACTGACCACTGCTATGCCTAGTATTTTTGTACAATTAATGCTGATAAATCTGTTTGTATCGTTTTATGTGATTGCTAAAAATATACATTTCTGTATAGCTAACATCTTGCATATATTACACCATTGTAATCAGGACACAAGTCACGCAACCCTCACACAGACATACATTTTTGATCAAGTGGTCCACTATTGGGGGAAAAAGGAAAATAAACCAAACCAGGAGTACCCTTTTTTAAGTTTCATTGGACCACATATCTACCGTGATCTAACTGAATGCATTGATGTTCTGGGTCAGCCCATTTGTACATTTGCACTTCACATTGGGATCAAAATCCCCTCTGAGGGGACAAGAATCTGCCCAGTTTGGACTAAGAGGATTTGCACATTAGTGAAAAGGAATTATCCTTGATTACAGCTACTTGAATTTTTCCCAGGGCACAGCAAATATGCCTATTTTCTCTCTGAGGAAATTGTCTTTGTAACCGAAGCAGCAGAGTGAGCACTATTTTAATTCTTGAGAAAAGACCTTCAAAACAGCTCGATCTTTGAAGTTCACTTAGTTAATGTAGCAATCATGTATTTGGCAATGCTGTGAGAGCTGAAACAAACATCTGTTTCTCTTGTCTACCCGACTTTCACAGAAACCAGGTAGTTTTTAATTTTGCAAATGCCATCCCAACTCAGATTTGTCAAATAAAGTTGTGTTTAATAATAGTTATTCTTCCTAACCCAGAGCTTTTATGCCAAAGCCGAAGAGCTATTTGATCCTTTTAACTCTATGTCAGCCAAGGGGGTATTTTGTTTCTTGCACATTTCCCCATCCTCCTCCACAATGGGCCCCATAAAACTGACTCACCCCCAATGAAAAGCCATTTCAATTCTGCAAACTGGAAAGGGGCTGAAGAGAGGCTGGGAAGAGTCTGTGGATAGATATAAGATATATTGTGGACAAGATAGGGTAGCGAATATGTTTTGATGTAGTTCTTTAAAACAACAACAAAAAAAGAAGAAAAGATCAACAAAACTTTTCAGCAGGGAAAGGTGAAGGATTTATTTCAAAGATTAAAAAAGAGGAAGAAAAAAAAAGATCTCTGTTTAAATAGAATATTATGGGTTGCCTAGTTCTCTGCCTGCTCTCCCCACCCCGCCCAACTCAACCCCCAACTCTTGGTTTCCAGATGTCTAAGCTGGTTTAAGCAAGAAGAACATATGTTTTCAGCATGAATTCAGTTGGCAGGGTCTTGCTACCCTGTAATGCAAAGTTGCTGGGAGACTATCCTAGACCAACATACTTCTCTAATATGCTCCAGAGATTATCTAGCCCATTTTAATCTTTCTTTTATCCTCCCTTAATCAAGCACTCTTCACTATACGAGCTAAATGCATTACTCAAAGGCTGTGCTTTGTGTTGTTATTCGTACCCGTCCATATGATTCTTTCAATCAAGGGGGATGTAGACATTCGATCTCACTAACTTTGAAAGAAAGATAACTAATATTATTCACTCAAAGTACACAGGACCTGGTTTATTTACATCTTTATAAGACCACTCTTGGCAATTAACATTTTTGTAAAATTGTTTTGTATACACACTGTTGTATACAGAAGGACATTTAAGCAATGATAGATGCTAATGCCTGGGGCACCTCTCCCTCACATATGGGCTTTCAGAAAACCTACCCAAGATTCATCATAGCTCATGAACTCACACCAATACAAAGGTATTTAATGAAATAAGTAAATAAAATGAAAATAAGATTACTTTCTTCTTCACCTTTTTCCTATTATACTTTAGGTACATTCCTCCACAAATGCATGTATCATTAATGGTGAGAAAGCATCACGTGTAGGGGCATACAGATAGGGAGTGTATGGTACAAGGGGTCAAGGGCTGAATCTACAATTAGGAAGAGCTCAAATTCTGCCTGAGAAGTATTAGCTGTGTGACCCCGGGCAAGTCATTAACCTCTGCCTTGATTTTCTCAACCTTAAAACAGCACCTACCTCTCAGAATTATTGTAAAGATAAAATATTATATTTTAAAATGCTTTAGAAAACTTTAAAGTGCTACAAAAATACTAATTAGTATTATTATCTTTATAACACATTCAGGGATGGATAACTTATGCCTGTGATGCCACAGGGCCACTGGCTTTCACCTATTGGGCATCACCTATCACCTTCAGCTGAGGTTTTATGTATGAGTTCTCCAAGAGAAGAGGACTTTGCTTTGTCACAACACCCCCTTTAATAAAGTAGAATTAGAGACTAAAGTTTTAGTTCTTCATAATATGAAAGGCAGGCCTGAACATATACATAGTTAATAGGCTATGGAAAAACAGCTTTCTCTTCATAAAGAGAGTGGTTTGTCAGCTCCCAGAGTCTTAGTTCCAGAGGCTAAGTTCTTGTGGATCACAGAATACAGCCAGTGGGGAAATTCAGGTCTATAGACATTTAGTTTTTCTTTTAAAAAATGTTTTCCTTTGATTAGGCTCAAGTTGTCTGTACCTAACATATATCTGACTTAGAGTAAGACAGTCTCTTTTAGCTCCAATGAGCTTCTCCTGATTGTCAATGAACATTCCCCCTCAAACTATGTTAGGAGAATGAGTTCCAACAAACTACAAGGACGATAGTTTTGAGTCTCTATAACTTCCTTCAGCCTGCCAAGAAATTCTTGGTAGGTTGTGTATGTGAACAGAAGGGAAAAAGAAAGAGAAAACAAGGCAGGCGCAGTTGAGAAGTATGACTGTCACCCTTAAATTCTTTGTTCTAAAGTCTTGCCTTTCACATAAAAATAAGACCAGCTATAAACCCCCCAAGATTAGAATCACCCCATAATGTGACATAGAAGATAGAGTCAAGTGCTTAATTTATATAAGGCTCTAGCTTATGAATATCTACCCCAAAACAGAAACTCCCCTCTCCATCCTATTATCACCAAATACTTAGCCTATACATCTTACTTTTCCCTTGTCATTGCTGGTACTGAGGACTACTTGATACTTCTTGCTCTTCAGACTTAGCCTTTATTCTCCTTTTACTTGTGCCAATTTAGAACATAGAAATACTCATCAAGAGTCAAGTCGAGTGGGGAAAGAGGAAGGAGAGGGCAAAGCAAAGAGGAAAGGGAAGGGAAGTAACAGCAATGTTGTTTAAGAACAACTCTGAGTGAAAAAGTCATTTTGACTAATATAAATACCCAAATTAACTACAAAGGACATATGAAGAAAGATGCTATCTGTATCCAGGGAAAAAAACCAATAAATATAATTATTTATAGAATAATTTTAATACACACACATATACATCTACTTGTGTCTAATGGTACCCACCTCTAGGGCAAGGAGGGAGGGAAGAATAAAAAGAAATTTACATGATCTTTAGTATATGGGAGAAAGTGAGGTTGGTGACCTTGCACAGCCCTCCCTCCCTCAAATCAAAGTCAACTTTTCCCTGATGCCATGGCCCTCTTTGAAAATGAAGGACAAACACACAACAAAAGGAATAGCAAGTTGTACATAATAGATTTGTGATTACATGTACAGTTATTTTTTGTTTTACTATGTTATGGAAATACTTGTTTTCTTCTATAAATTAAAAATAAGAGAAATAAATTTGGGAAAAAAAGAAAAAGAGATTAAGTGATCCTCCTCAGCCTCCCCCAGCTTTATCTCAATCCTCACACTACTAGGGTCTAGAGTACTGAACCCTCCTATCACTACTTCTTCCCTCCCATCTAATACACATACAGGCATACCTCAGAGATACTATGGGTTTGGTTCCAGCTCACAGTAATAAAGTAAATATAGCAATTAAGCAAGTCACATGAACTTTTTGGTTTCCCAGTGTATATACAGATGATGTTTATACTCTAATGTAGTTTATTAAGTGTGCAATAATAGCATTATGTCTAAAAAAAGTACATTCTTTAATTTTAAAATGCTTTATTACTAAAAAGTGCTAACCATTATCCAAGCCTTTAGTGATCTATAATCTTTGTTGGTGGAGGGTCTTGCCTTGATGTTGATAGCTGATCAGCATGGTGGTTGTTGAAGTCTGGGGTGGTTGTGTCAATTTCTTAAAATAAGAAAACAATGAAGTTTGCTTCATAGATTGACTCCCTTTCACTTGTACACTTAGAGGCCACTGTAGGTTTATTAATAGCCTGATTTCAGCATTGTTGTATCTCTTGGAAAAGTGAGGCCCACAGAGAAGGAGATAGATGGGGGAATGGCTGATCAGTGGAACAGTCAGAGGCCATAAAACATTTGTTAATTAAGTTCATTGTCTTATATGGGTGCAATTTTGTGGTGCCTCCAAACAATTATGATAGTAACATCAAAGATAATTGACCACCCACCATAACAGATATGATAATAATGAAAAAATTTGAGATGATACAAGAATAACCAAAATGTGACACAGAGACATGATGGGAGCACATGCTGTTGGAAAAATGCTACTGATAGACTTGCTCAATGCAGGGTTGTCACAAACCTTTAATTTGTAAACAAAACAAAACAAAAAAAACCCCACAATATCTTTGAAGAGCAACAATGCAAGGTGCAATAAAATAAGGTATGCCTATACTACCCTGTCTTGCTAGAGCTCCATCATCAGGCCAATGAAGCCATCACTAGTAGCTTAGACATTTGGAAGTCCTCACATCTACTTCCTGGCAGGTGGGGGAGGAGAATGGGTGGTATTTGCAAGGAGAAAGAATTCTTATTCCTGTTCCTGAATATGAGAGCTTGGGCCCAGGAAGAGGAGTTGAGAATAAAATTCTTAGCATATTGGATCCATGAAAATATTTTCCATTATTATACATTGTCATGTAGCCAGAGGGAGGAGGTACAGATGGACAGCCTACACATTCTTTTGGCATCTATATTTTTCAAGTGGGTGGAGGATGGCCCCAAACACATTTGGTGGACACTGAAGGATTTCTGAGAGGGCGACGTAGATAAGAGTTTCACAGAATGTGTGATCATGGACGGGGATGAAATCTGCATCACTGGAGGAAATACAGTACTAACACTGAAAAGATCATAGAGCCATCGTAGTATTGGAGCATACACAGTAGTTAGATTCTCAGTGAAGAGGAAGAAGAAGAAGATGATGATGATGATGATGATGATGATGATATTTAATAATTATCCTTGGGATGCATCAAAACAGGGCTAGACTTGGAGTCAGAAGATACCCAGGTTCCAATCCTTTCTTTGACATGTAGTATAGCCATTGACAAGTAATAAAGCCTTTAAAAGGAGGATCCTAGTACCTACTTAGTCAGAGGACCTCAGTTCTAATATTGGCTCTGATACACGCTACATGTGTGACCTTGGGTAAGATACTTAACCTCTCTAACCAAAGGTTAACCAACCTTGATTTCCCTATCTGTAAGATATAGGGAATTGACCATAGTCAATCAGTTGGTAAACTGTAAATTTCCTTCTAGCTCTAAGATTGTGATCTTCCTTCAGAGAATCAATATAAAAATATATTGAGAATACTTCACAAACCTTAACATACTCTGCAAATGTCATATTAGAAATCATAGTTACATAACACATACAATCCTTTTATGTTCAACATAGTCAAAAAAATAAGAAGAGCTAAAGCTAGCATCTATATAGTGCTTTAAGATTTGCAAGGATCTTTAAATATTTTGATCCAGACCATACCTGAGGGAAGAAGGTGCTATTATTATCACTCTCATTTTACAATGAAGAAACTGAGGCACACAGAGGCTAGATGACTTGCCCAGGGTGATACAGTTAATAAATATTTGACACTGGATTTGAATTTAGGTCTTCCCGCCTCCAGTCTAACACATTATCTACTGTGCTACCTATCTGGTTATCAAAGATAGAATAGACCTTTGAGGCTTGGACTGAGGCTATAATCAATTAGACACCAACAAACATTTTTTAAAGTCCTATGTGCAAGTGTCTGAGTGAGCCCTGAGGATACAAAGACAGAATACGAAATACAATCACTGACCTCAAGGAGTTAGCTCACATTCTGCTAGTGGAGATACATGTGTACTAATAAAGGCCAGATCATTTGACAGGGAGACAGAACTAAAGAGAGGTGTCAGTGAAGCCTTACCAGAAGAGTCAGCCTCTGAGCTGAGTTTTTAAGGAAGACAGGTATTGAAAGGTATGCACGAGAGGGAGAGCATCAAGGCATAGAGGGCAGCCTGGGAAAATGACCAAACCACTTGTTGTTGGTCAGTCACGTTGGACTCTGTGACCCCATTTGGGGTTTTCTTCACAAAGATACTGGAGTGGTTTGCCATTTATTTCTCCAGCTCATTTTACAGATGAGGAAATGGAGGCAAATGGGGTTAAGTGACTTGCCCAGGGTCACACAGCTAGTAAGTGTCTGAGGCCTGATTAGAACCTCTTGACGTCAGGCCTGGCTCTTTAACCACTGTACTACCTGGCTGCCCCTTTGTAACTATTGGAATATGAGCTTAGACTTCTAATCCTTTTCAAGTTGGAGCTACCTTCATGTTAACCTACATTCATTAAAGAATAAATTTGACCCTATGATGTTAAACTCTATCTTGGATTCTATTAAATGTTGCTATCGATTAAATAGAGTAACAAAGACATTTTTCCTAACTCAACTCATTCCCTAGACTACCTCCTCAGCAACCTCAACCTCCTCTGGATGAGTACACCCTCTGACCTGCTTCTCTCATTATTGAAGCCCTTGTTGAATTACCATTTCTTAAGGAGTTTCAAACATCATTGTTTCATTCTTAGCTCTCTTTGGGTTGCTCCATCTCCTTAGAAACCTTGGCCACTCCTCTTCCGCAGGTACTCCTTTATTCCCTTCCTTACCCCTTTTCCAATTCCCTTTAATGTTATATCTCCCTGTTAGAATGTCAGCTCTTTGAAAGTAAGAACCATTTTGTTTTCTTGTATTTGTATACTTAACATGTAGTAAGCACTTAACATGTATTAAGCTTTTGATAAAATAAATACTCTCTCTCTCTCTCCCTCTCTCTCTCTCTCTCTCTCTTTCTCTCTGCCTCTCTGTCTCTTTCTGTCTCAATCTCTCTCTGTCTCTGCCTTTCTGTCTGTCTATCTCTCTCCCCCTCTTCCCTGTATAGGCAAATCATAGAATTAATAATGTTTCTCCTTTTGGGTGACTGGCAGCAAATTATATATGTCAATTTTTGGAAAATGGTCCATTTCAGGCTAATGTCCTAATCTCCAGGTGATGGTGAGTCAGATATTGACCAGCCCAAGGAGTCAGGCACTCATGCAGAACTCCCCCTCCAAAAAACAAACAAAGCAAAACAAAACAATGTCACCTTGCTATTTTTAAGCCTAGAATGATCTGTGCCCAGGATTGGGCTGCCTGAAAGGTCTTGAACTATCAGTGAGATTTTACTTTGACTCTGGAGGAAGGGCTCTAGACTTAAACCTGACTTCCACCTAAGTTTTGTGTTGCTATGTTCTTGATTACAAATCATGTACCTGTCCACTGTAAACTGGTCTATGTTCTTGACTACAGCCTTGTCTGCCAGATCTGCCCACTCAGAGAGGGGTCCCTGGCTTCACTCCCACATGCATTCCTTTCCCACGGCCACCTGACCCTCCATCCACCAGTCGTCAACTTGGATTTCTCAGTCTTGACCTCTGGTCCTCCTAGCCATGTGCATGCCTATTTCCCTTTGCTAATTAGGCAGATTGTGCAGCTGTTCATCTGACCAACACATCAGCCTCATTCTTGAATATTCATTCAAAGCCCCTGCCTGCCTGCCTGAGTCTGTTCTTAGTGGGGAGCTTCTGGCCCCTTCAGGTAGTAATTATAAATTTTTTAGTCATAGAGGTTTCAATTAGCTAATTGCACATTTGTTTTCTATCCTTTTCTATTTATATATTAGTGATAATAAATGAGGAACATACAGAAATATCCTTAAGCTCCATAGATACAATTATTTAACATTTATTAGATATTGAAATCCATTAGAAAGGAAAAGTGGCACAGTGGAAATAATAGATTTGGAGCAAGAGGGCAAGGGCTCAAATATTAGTTACCTACTAGTTTTACGGACACAGACAGATTGCTTAATTTATCTGGGCCTCAGTTTCCTTATCTGTAAAATGAGGAAGTAATACTCTGAAGTTATTCTTGGTCTACATCTATTATCTATCACTAGGCTGGGAATAAGGATGCCTGGGTTTTAGTCCTTGATTTGGCAATAATCAGACTGTGCTATACTGTACATGCCATTTCATTTGTAATGAATATCACAGATATTGTCCAGGGGTTAAGATCAATAAATCAAAGCCAAAGACTAATGGAAGGAGGGTCAGATGGCCATGGAGAGGAATTTGAGTGAGAAGTGGGTTGCTCTCTGCTAGGAAATTTCTATGAAATTCTCTTTTAGCTCTGACATTTACTGTAGCCTACTCTAGGCAAGTCACTTAACATTTTCAAATGTTCTCTTTTAAATGGGGTTGATAATGTTTGTACTGACTTCCTGATATGACTGTGCTGACAAAAATGCTTTATAAATGTTTAGGTGCTATTCAAATGTGACTTGTTAATATTATCTTTTGAAAAAACCATCTCTGCCCTGTAACTCTTTGTATCTGAAAGCATTAAGAACTAATGTTCGTTGTTTAATCATTTAAACACATAAATATTATAAAGGTTTTACACATTTGAACATAAGGCATCACAGAAAATTCCTTTAAGGTTTGGCATTAACTAAGATTTCCTGTTGGAAGGGAGTTTATTTTTGTCTCTGATGAACCCTTTAAATCACTTTAGTTTGTAAATTAGCCTAAATGGGTCAAATATAAG
The DNA here is from genome assembly GCA_028627135.1 of Pseudochirops cupreus. Taxonomy (NCBI): domain Eukaryota; kingdom Metazoa; phylum Chordata; class Mammalia; order Diprotodontia; family Pseudocheiridae; genus Pseudochirops; species Pseudochirops cupreus. Next base: position 466,191,853 of record CM053580.1, read on the forward strand.
TGATACTGAATTGTCAAAGCAAATATATTTTTCCAAGATGAAAGTTGGTCCTGATGAGTTTATTGGTTCCAGAATCTTAGGGAACTTGTAAGGGGAGCCAAGATGGCAGACTAGAGAAACAGTAAGCTAAACTCTTTCAAATTTCCCTTGAAATAACTGTAAAAGAATGCCTCAAATCAAATTTTGGAGAGGCAGAAGCAACAAAAAGTTAGAGTGAAAAAATTTTCCATCCTAAGACAACTTAGGAGGTTGACAGGAAAGGTCTATCTCACCAGAGTGGTATTTGGGCCTTGTGGAACTGATAGCACAGCACAGGCTGCACATGGGATCATCAATGGGCCTCAGAGGCCCCTACATTAGCAGCAGCAGCAGCAACAGCAGCAGCAGCTTTGGGAACCTTCAGGCCACAGATAGTGGAAAGTGGGGGGAGGGAACAGACAACTGGTCATATGGGGAATTGCATGAAAATCTTTGCCGGCACTGTGTTTAGGACCCCGTTGTATTTCCCATACATAGTTCTGGGACACAGTCTCAGGGCCAAAAGGAGTGACTGCATTAGTGGCCACAGGTGAGGAGCAGCACTGGTCAAAGTTGCAGGGTGGAAAGAAGTACTTATGGTCTGTCAAAGGGGAGTAGAGAGTAGGGAACCTGCCCAATTCCAAGACAGAGCAGAACATTAGCAATAGTGGCTGCAGGAGAGCAGGGGACGTGGTCACAGTCCCAGGGCCAAAAGGAGGGCTAGTGCTGGTGGCTATAGGGGAACAAGGTCACTTCATGTGTAAAGACCAGAGCACAGGTCAGGAGTGCAGTGACCACACCTCTACTTAGGTCATACCACCTTGGAAGCATAGAAAGACAAGAGACCCCCAGTGTGAGCTCTGAAAACAGCAGTATGTGAAGCTTGAAGATTGGGACAGTGCCTCCTCTATCCGAGGAGCAGAGCTCAATTTTAATATAAAGTTAAAAGTCAAGAAGTAGACTAGAAAGGTGAGCAAACAACAAAACAAGAACCTGACCATAAGAAGCTACTGAAATGACAGAGAAGATCAAGACACAAACCCAAAAGGAGAAAACTATGTCAAGGCAGCTATACACAAAGCCTCAAAGAAAAATGTGAACTGGATTTAAGCCCAATGAAACTACCCAGAAGAGCTTTAAAAGGGATTTAAAAATCAAATAAGAGAGGTAGAGAAAATTGGAAAAAGAAATGCAAGTGATGCAAGAAAATTATGAAAGAGGGAGTGAAGAGCTTGGTAAAAGAGGCATAAAATTACTGAATAAAATAACACTTTAAAAACCAGATTTGGCCTCATGGTAAAAGAGGCACAAAAATTCACTGAAGAAAAGAATGCTTGGAGTCAGGAGGACCTGAGTTCAAATCTGCCCTCAGACACTTACTAGTTGTATGACCCTGACTGCCTCAAAAGAAAATTTAAAAAAAAAATCAGAATTGACCAGATGGAAGAAGAAATACAAAAACTCACTAAAGAAAAGAACTCCTTAAGAAGAAGTAGAAAGCTCATTTAAGAAAATAATTCCTTAAAAATTAGAATCAGGCAAGTGGAAGCTAATGACTCCATGAGACATCAAGAAACAATGAAACAAGATAAAAAATAGAATAAAATAGCAAATATCTCATTGGAAAAAAAAAACAACTGACCTGGAAAATGGATTGAGGAAAGATAATTTAAAAATTATTGGACTATCTGAAAGTCATGATCAAAAAATGAAACTACACATCAAATTTCAAGAAATAAGAAAAACTTCCCTAATATTCTAGAACCAGAGGGTAAAGTAGAAAATGAAAGAATCTACCAGTTATCTCCTGAAAGAGATCCTAAAATAAAAACTCCAGTAATATTATAGCTAAATTCCAGAGCTCACAGGCCAAGGAAAAAATATAGCAAATAGTTAGAAGGAAACAATTTAAATATCATGGAGCCACAGTAAGGATCACACAAAAATTAGAAGCTTCCATCTTAAAAGATCAAAGGCCTTAGAATATGATATTCCAGAAGGCAAAAATCATAAAAGGATTTCAAACAAGAGTCACCTACCCAGAAACCTGAGTATAATTCTTTAGGGGATAATGAAATAGAAGACTTCTAAGAATTCCTGAAGGAAAGACCGGAGAAGAATTGAAAATTTGACATTCAAGCACAAGAGCCAAGAGAAGTATAAAATGGTAAACATGAAAGAGAAAATATAAGGGAATAAATAAGATTAAAATGTTTATATTCCAATATGGGAAGACTATAATTATAACCCCTAAGAAATTTATCATTATTAGCGCAATTAGAAGGAGTATACATAGACAGGGAGGGCATATCTGTGTATTGACTATAATGGGATGAGCAAAAAAATAAAATCAAGAGGTGAGAAAGATTGATGTACTGGGAGAAAAGGGGAGGGAATAAAGAACAGGGAAAATTAGCTCACATAAAAGCAGTACAAAAGGAAGAACTTTTAAGAAGGGAAAGACAGGAGAGGGCAGGCAGTACTTGAACCTTACTCTCTTTAGAATTGGCTCAAAGAGGGAATAACATACTCAGTTGTGTATAGAAATCTATCTTACCCTACAGGGAAGTAGAAAAGGAAGGGAATAAGAGAAGATAGAACAAAGATGGATTAAGGGAGATCATGGCAGGAACAAAACACATTTTTGAGGAGGGACAGGAGGGAGAAAGAGAGAGAGATAGATAGATAGAGAGAGAGAGAGAGAGAGAGAGAGAGAGAGAGAGAGAGAGATTGGATTAAAAGCCAGAATCTAACAATGTGTAGTTTATAATAAATGCACTTGAAACAGAAAGACACATACATATTAAAAATAATGGGATAGAACAGAATCTATTGTGCTTCAGATGAGGTTAAAACAAAAAAGCAAGGGTAGCAATCATGATCTCATACAAAGAAAAATAAAAAATGGACCTAATTAAAAGAGAATAAGCAAGGAAACTATATTTTGATAAAAGGTACCATAGATAATGAACCAATAACATCAATACTGAACATATATGCACCAAATGGTATAGTTTCCAAATTCTGAAAGGAAAAGTTAAATGAATTACAGGAGGAAATAGAAAATAGAACTATATTAGTTCGTGGTTTCAACTTTTCACTCTGAGAACTAGAAAAATCTAACATAAAATAAACAAGAAAGAAGTTAAGGAGATGAATAGAATTTTAGAAAAGTTAAATATGATAAACTTCTGGAGAAAATTGAATGGTAATAGAAAGGAGTGTTCCTTTTTCTCAGCAGTATATGGCACCTTCACAAAAATTGGCTGTGTATTATGGCACAAAACCCTCACAATCAAATACAAAAAAAAGCAGAAATGTCAAATACAACATTTTCAGACCATAATGTAATAAAAATTATATTCAATAATGGACTGTTGAAACAGGTGAAAATTTAATTAGAAATGAAATAATCTAATCATAAAGAATGAATGGGTTAAATAACAAATCATAGAAACAATCAATAATTTCATTAAAGAGATGACAACAATGAGACAACATACTAAAATTTATGGGCTGCAGGCAAAGTAGTACTTAAGGGAAAATTAACATCTATAAACACGTATGTCAATGAAATAGAGAAAGAGCAAATCAATGAATTGGGCAATCTACTAAAAAAAATACAACAAATTTAAAAGCTACAATTAAATGTCAAATTGCAGGGATGGCTAGGTGGTGCAGTGAATAGGGCACTGGCCCTGGAGTCAGGAGGACTTGAGTTCAAATCTGGTCTCAGACACTTAACATTTACTAACCATGTGACCTGGGCCAAGTCACCTAACCCCAATTGCTCAGCCTTCTCCCCTCCAAAAAACAACATAAAATAAAATAAACACCTAATCAGAAATCTTGAAAATCAAAGGAAAGATTAATAAAATTGAAAATAAGGAAAATAGATAAATATTTAGAAAAATATAAAATATATATAAATACAAAATATTTAAAATATATATAAATATGTGAAATATAAATATAAAAATATAAAATATATAAATTGCCAAGATTAAAAGAAGAGGAAATAGAATACTTAAATAACCTTTCTTAGTAAAAAGAAACTAAATAAGCCATCAAATAGCTGCCTAAGTTAGGAACTCCCAGGACCAAATGGATTCAGAAATAAATTCTATAAAACATTTATTTAAAGAACAATTAATTTAAAGAACAATTAATTCCAGTATTATATAAACTATTTGGAAAAATAGGTAAAGAAAAAATCTTATCAAATTTCTTTTACAGAATAAATATGATACCTAAGCTGATACCTAAACCAGGAAGAGCAAAAACAGAGAAAGAAAACTATAGACCAATTTCCCTAATGAATGCTGATTCAAAAATTTTAAATAAAATACTAGTAAGGAGATTATAGCAATATGTTGCAAAGATCAACTATGACAAGGTGGGATTTATACCAGGAAGGCAGGGCTAATTCAATAAAAGGAAAAGTATTGGCACGATAGACTATCAATATAAAAAAACAACTAAAATCATGTGAGTATCTCAATAGATGCAGAAAAAGCTTTTTAAAGAAATAAAACATTTATTCCTATTAAAAGCACCAAAAAGCATAGGAATAAGTGGAATTTTTCTTAAAATGATAAATAATATCTATCCAAAATGATCAGCAAGCATTACCTACAATGGGGATAAGCTAGAAATCTTCCCAATAAGATCAGAAAGGGTACCCATAATTATTACTATCATCCAATATTCTTCTAGAAATGCTAGCTATAGCAATAAGAGAAGAAAAATAAATTGAAGGAATTAAAAGAGGCAATAAGGAAACAAAACTACATGCAGATGATATGATGGTATACTTAGAGAATTCTAGAGAATGAACTAAAAATGACTTGAAATAGATAACAACGTCAGCACAGTTGCAGTATATAAAATAAACTCACATAAATCATCAGTATTTCCATATATTATCAACAAAGTTTGGCAGGAAAAGATAAAAAGAGACATTCCATTTGAAATAATTGCAGACATAAAATACTTGGGAGTCTACCTGTCAAGATAAACCCAGGAACTATATGAACACAATTACAAAGCACTTTTCATACAAATAAAATCAGATCTAAACAACTGGGAGAAAAGTTAATTGTTCATGGGTAGGATGACCCAATATAATAAAATGACAAATCTAGCTAAATTAATTTACTTAATCAATGTGATACCAATCAAATTACCAAAAATTTATTTTATAGAGCTAGAAAAATAACAACAGAATTCATCTGTAAGTACAAAGGGTCAAGAATATTAAGGGAATCAGTAAAAAAAAAAAATGAAGGAAGGTGTGGCTTAGCAGTAGCATGTCTCAAACTGTATTACAAAGCAGTTAGCATCAAAACAAGCTGGTACTTGCTAACAAATAGAGTGGTGGATCAGTGAAACTGATATTATTAGGTACATTATTAAGTGATATTGTTAGGTACATAATACACAGTAGTAAATTATTAGAGTAATATAATGTTTGACAAACTGAAAAAAATCCAATATTTGGGGACAAGAAAGCATTATTTGATAAAAATTTCTGGGAAAACTAGAAAGCAGGTTGATAGAAACTAGTTATAAGCCAACATCTCCCACTGTATATCAAGATAAGGTCAAAATGGGTATGGGATTTAGACATCAAGTGTGATATCATAAGCAAATTACGGGAGCACAGAATATTTTACCTTTCAGATTTGTGGATAAGAGAAGAATTTATGACCAAAGATAGAGAACATTATGGGATATAAGATGAATAATTTTGATTATATCAAATTAAAGAGATTTTACACAAACAAAACCAATGCAGCCAAAAATTATGAGGAAAAAAGAATACTGGGGAAAATCTTATTACAGCAAATTTCTTTGTTAAAGGCCTCATTTCTCAAATATATAGAGAATTGAGTCAAATTTATAAGAACACAAATCATTTTCCAATTAATAGATAGTCAAAGGATATGAACAGGCAGTTTTCAGAAGAAAAAATTGAAGCTGTCTATAGTCATATAAAAAATGTTCTAAATCCCTATAGATTAGAGAAATCCAAATTAAAACAACTCTGACATACCACTTCACACCTATAAGATTGGCTAATATGACAGAAAAGAAAATGATAAACATTGGAGGGGATGTGGGAAAATTGGGATGATAAGGTTCTGTTGGTGGAGCTGTGAACCGTTCCAAACATTCTGAATAGCAGTTTGGAACTATGCCCAAAGGACGATAAAACTATGTATTGTCTTTGACTCAGTAATACCACTATGAAATTTGTATCTCAAAGAGATATAAAAAAGGAAAAGAACCTGCATGTACAAAAATATTTATAGCAACTCTTCCTGTGGTTTCAAAGAATTGGAAATTGAGGGCATGTCTATCAATTGGGGAATAGCAAAACAAGTTGTAGTATGATTGTCATGAAATACTATATTGCTATAAGAAATGACAACCAAGATGCTTTCAGAAAAACCTGGGGAAATTTATATGAACTGATGCAAAGTGAAATGAGTAGAACCAGGAGAAGAGTGTACACAGTAAAAGCAATTTTGTATGATGATCAACTGTGAATGACAACTATTCTCAGTAAAACAATGATCTAAGACAATTACAAAGTAATTATGATGAAAAATACTATCTATTTCTCAACAAAGAACTAAAGGAATCTGAATGCAGATTGAAGTATACTTTTTAAAAACTTTATTATGCTTGTTTTTTTTCAGTCTGTTTTCTTTTACAACATGGATAATATAGAAAGGTTTCATATGACGGCACACATATAATCTCAAATTGCTTGCCTTCTCAAGGAGAGCTTAAGGGAGGTAGGGAGAAGAAGAATTTGGAACTCAAAATTAAAAATGAACCAAATGTTAAAAAATTTTTATTTACATGTAATTGAGAAAAAATTAAATATAAAAAAAAATCTTAGTAAAGGCTTCCTATATGATCATCAAAATAAATATCTATCTTGTTCTATGAATATTTCTACAAAAACATTACATATGCAGAAAAATTAAAAATAATTAAATCAATTGATCTTTCTACACCCAGGGGTTCTCAACCTGTGGGTTGCGACCCCTTTGGGGGTCGAATAGGGTTGTCTAAGACCATCGGAAAATACATATTTCCGATAGTCTTACAAACCAAGACACTGCTCCTCTATCCGTTTCCAGGCCGGTCCTCCCACATGCAGATATGCACACATACGAGTATTGAAGAATCACGGCATTAGGAAGATTGAGAGCCACTGGTTTAGACTGACTCATCCTCTGCTTTCAGACAGAATTGAACCCCACATCCCCTTCCCTTTTAACAATTCATGTTGACAGGGCTATGGTGTGCTGACAAACAGTTAATAGCCTTCTCTCTAAAAATATGTACAGAACACAATTTTAAGTTTAATCTTCATAACTAACATTTTCTTCTTCACTTTGTTATATCTAGACAATCAAGAACACAATAAAACAATGCTTGAATTGTGGCATCTGTTAATTTCTGAGGTAGAAATGCACACACTGAAAATTTAACAATCAGCTCTTATGAACCAGTTCAAGCTAGCTCCAGCAACCTTTGCCTCAGTACGTAAAAGATTATATAAAGACAACTAAATGTTGAGTTTTTGTTGTTGTCATTATAGAGTCATTTTTTAGTCATGTATGACTCTTCATAACTCCATTTAAGAGTTTTCTTAGCAAGGATAGTAGAGTAATTTGACATTTCCTTCCCCTTAAAATTCTCCAAGACCCAGTCAATCTGTTGCTTGCCTAGCTGAATGGGATGTTCTATTAGTCAGTTGAATTTGTTGTGACTAATTGTCCACAGTCACCCTAACTTCTTTTATCATATTCTCTATGACAAAAAAATAAACTCAAGATGCATTTAACATAATCTTATCTTTAGTAAACTTATATATAAAATTCAAATAACATAAGAAAATATTTGAAATAGCAAAAGAAGCACATAGCAATGAACCATGCTGCTCATTTCATGCAACAATAAAACAAAGAACAGAAAGTGGAGTAACTTCAATATTACCCAAGAGATTTATGAGAGTAGCCATTTTTGAGTCAATTCCTGCTGGACTATTTTAATAAGCCGAGCTACAAAGTCAGGTTAAAGTAAAGATTCCAGCTGCAACAAGGTTTAAAATCCGTCTCCTAGAAAAGCACCTCCATATGCTGCTGCTACCATGGCTGCTCCTGACACTAGTCTAACACAACTCTCTCTCTAACTCTTTTCTTTCATATCCCTCTCCAGAGAGACTTAAAACTGTCACCGTAGTGGCTTCTTGAGCTAGAAAGAAATATAACTCCCAAGGTCTTCCAAGACTTAGGGTCCTTTCAAAGGCAGCCAACACATGCCTTGCCAAAAGAACAGTTGTACAAATATTAGAATATTGTTATTAGAAATGATCATCAGAAGTACAAGAAGAACAGAATCCTTTAGTTGGCAAAGACCCCAAAGGCCATGATTCCATCATGTAGCTGAAGAGTAATCACCTCCCCCACCATTTTACAGATAAATAGAGGATCAGAGAGGTTATGAACTTTGCTGTCGTCTGTGACTCCTTATTTCCCCTCCCTCCACATATCCAATCTGCTGGCCAAGTCTTGTGATTTCTACCTTCACATTTCTTGTTTCTCTCTTCTGCCTTCTTATTTCCACTCATTCAGCCTCTATCTTAGCGTAGACCCTCAATCACTTCAAACTTGGACTATTCTAATAGCCATCTAGTTGGTCACTTTGTCTTGTCTCTCCCTTCTCCAGTCCATCTTCCCTTGGCTGCCACAGCAATTTTCCTAATGCACAGATCTGATCCTGTTACCCTCCCACTTAAAAAGCTATACTGGCTGTATATTATTTCAAGATCAAATAAAAAATTCTCTGCTTGACTTCTAAAGACTTTCATAACTTGGTCCTTTCTTATCTTTGCAGTCTTCTTCTTTACTGTCTTCCACATATTCTTGATCTAATAACAGGCATTCTTGCTATTTCTTACACTCCATCTTCTTGCTACATACTTTTCACTAGTTGTCTTCCAGACCTGAAATACTCTTCCTTTTCACCTCTGTCTCTTCACTTCTCTGGATTTTTCTGAGGTTCAGCTCAAAATCCATTCTCTGCAAGAGACCTTTCTTGTTCCCCTCCACTGCTATTGTTTACTCTCTAAGATTACTTCCCATTGACACTGTATATAACTTGTGGTTTGTGTGGTCCTCCCCATTGGAATAAAAGTTCCTTGAGGTCAAGGACCATGTTTTTTTAACTTCCTTTGTATCTTCAGTGTTTAAGATAGTTCTTGACACATAATGTTTGTTGACTGACTATAATAATAAGTACTAGCATTTGTATAGAATTTTATATTTTTTTTTAGGCTCACAACAACCCTGGTACTATTATTACCTTCATTTCACAGATAAGGAAACTGATACAGACAGAGGTCAAGTGTTAAGTGTATGAGGTTGAGTTTATACTCAGTTCTTCCTGACTCCAGGTCCAGCACTCTATTCATTGAGCCATCTAGCTTACTCACTAACTTGTTCAAGGATACACACATATAGAAAGTAATGTATCTGAGCATGGACCCAGATCGGCTGACTACAACTTCAGAGCTCTTTTCCCATCAGACTGTGTCATCTCTATGCAAACAACTTTTCCAAAATGGCAATAAAGGCCATAAAGCATGTCCTATCCAATAAGACCATGTTTCTCTATTTCTCCAGCATCACTTTGCTTAGATATTCTTATAAGCAGGGTCTAGGAAACCTTACCCTAGCTTTTTCCTGGGAGAGGGTCAAAGAATGTCTTGTTGGCCCCTTTCAGCTCATACTACCTCCCTTTGCCCATAACAAAAAGAATCTTGGAGTGGAGCATTGCTATCTTTAATAATATTATTTTGAATTTTGCTTCAATTCAGGCTGTCCTTTCTAGCTTAAAAAAAAAAGAAAAGGTCAGAAGGCGTTATTCAAATATTTAGAAACAAGGCAAGAATTTTGGCCTCTGCTTTACTGTGGCATTGGAGTATAATAGCATAATAGCATTTATTCAGCATTTTGAGATTTGGGAACTACATATGTCATCTCATTGATCTTCATAACCCCATGAGGTTGCTATTATTAGCATCTTCCTTTTGTAGATGAGAAAATATAGACTGAGAATAGTTAAATGAATTGCCCAGGGTTACACAGCTAGTAAATGCTTAAGGCAATATTTGAACTCGAGTTTTCTTGACTCTAAGTCCATCACTTTATCCTCTATACCAGAGGTGTCAAACTTGAATTCTGCAGGCTGCATGCTGCCTGCAAACTTCTGTAGTTTGAGATTAAAATATAAGGGGGTGGGGGATTTGGCAGAAGCACTGGAGGAGGAGGTGAAGGCAGCAGCCCAGGCAGCCACTCTGAGACCCAAGAAAATGTCTGGTAACAAAGATTGGTTTCAGAGTTCCCAGGTTCCTAGCTTTGCTCAGATGTTGAAAAAGAACTTGC
>CM053580.1:466202836-466223830 GCA_028627135.1 Pseudochirops cupreus
TATTTATCAGTTCTTTCTCTGGATGCAGATAGTGACTTTCTTCATAGGCCATTTGTAATTAATCTGGAAATTTATATTAAAAATAACTTAGTTGTTGAAAGTCATTCTTAAAACAATACTGCTATTACTGTATAAAATGTTCTTTTGGTTCTGCTCATTTTACTCTTCATTATTTCATGCAAGTCTATCCATGATTTTCTAAAATCATCAAGCTCATCATTTCTTATAGCACAGTATTTGCAAGGCACTATCTGTGTGTGTGTATAAATATATATATATATATCACTATGATATCTTACTCTCATTTTACAAATAAGGGAACTGAGGCTGAGAGGTTAAGTGACTTTTATAGGGTCACAGAGCTAGAAAGTGTCTGAAACAGAATTTGAAGTCAGGTCTTCCCATGTCCAACATTCTATCTAGCCACCATGCCCTCAAGCTACCTAACGAATTTAGACAATTATTAGAGTGATATTTTGCTTTCTTGTTCATTTTCTTGGCATTTACAACAGAATTCTGAACCAGAATCAGGAGACCTAAAGTCTAGTACCATTAATTAACTGTGTGACCTTGGAGTAGTTATTGCTTCATCCATAAAAACAAGAGTGTTAGACTAAATGACCATTATTGTCCCTTTCACATTCAGTGATTCTCTGGCCCTTACACTACGCAGTATTTGAGTCCAGTATAGGCATGGCAAATAAAGAGAGGTTAAGCCTTAATACTTAATTCTTTTGTTGAACCAAAATGCTTGCTCTTCTCCATTAAGCTCCCTGACAAATTATTCCGTTTTGCTGAGAAAGAGCTTGTTTCCATTATTTAGGGTCTCTAACGCTGGCTCTAGAATCCTCTGCAATCCAGACCCTCTCTTCACATCTCCTAAAGACGCTCATTCTGCCAGGATTAGATCTGCCAAGGACTGATGTATGCAACTGAGGCCCATGGAGTCAGGAACAATATGCATTAAAGACTCCCCCCAGCCTTGCCTAAGCCAGAATTCACAGATTTGAGATGACTACATGTGTTGGATTTGGGCTCAGAGGTACCGAGTCCAAATCCCAGTTCTAGCTCTTCCTAGCTCTGTGAATTTGGGAGAATCATTTAACCTCTCTGAGACTCAGTTTTCTCATCTTTAAAATGAGGGAAAAACATGGTGCCATAGAGTCAGAGGTCCTGTGTTGAAATCCTACTTTTTGATACTGCATGTATACCCTTGGACAAATTATTCAGTATCCATGGGCCTTAGTTGACTCATGTGTAAAATGACAGTGTTGAACTAGGTGGCTTCTAAGATTCATAATAGCTCTAAATCTACAATTCTATAATCCAAAAGTTCTTTTGTTGTTTGTCTTTAGTTTTATAAGGGGACCAATGACATCATGGGATGATGTCTTGACTTGCACATGAATTGGGCTTAAATGAAGCAGAGCTGCACAAAATGGTCAGCCTTGCTCTCTTGTCCAGATTCATTGAAGTCCAGCAGCAAGATGACTGGCAATGGCCTGGGATGCAGCAGACGACCTTGGCATCTTTAATGTCTGACCAAGCTTACTTGCTTTAGCTGCCTTCATGGCCATTGGAACAATTGTTCTCATCTACTCATTCCTAAGGGGAGTGCAGGTGTGGGGAGTCTTCATATGCTTGGAGTAGACACCTGCAAAATTCACCAATGATTTGTGACCTGTAGGTTACCCTTAACCTGATTTAGCCTGTCTGCAAAGATGGTTTTACCAGGGTGTGGCTACTGTACGTGCTACAATTTCTTGAAGCCACAGGTAAGTAAGCGTTGGGTGGACACAATAGGTGATTTAGCAGCCTTGAAAATGTGTGAGATAAAAGAGTTCAGAGTCTGAATCTAAGGTCAGAAAAGGTCTTTATTCTTTCTCATGAGAAAGGACTCTACCCCCTGTCACCCAACATGGCATCTGCAGGGAGAGCGCCAGGTAGAAGGCATCCCACGATTATATAATCTTCTAATGCAGAAACTCGACCCCCCCAATTGGCCTTCACTCTTATTGGTAGGGGGGCTGTCCCACAATCTAAGTGTGGGAATTTCTCTGAGACAAAGGACCTGGAAACACGTGGGTGTCCAATGAAAGCAGTCTTAACCTTATTTGGCTTATCTTCTGCTGAGTTGGCTCTGGGGGAGGGGTCTCCATTGCTCTAAGCCCCAGATTGCTTGAAGGTCAGGTGACCTGACCTTAGGCCTAGTGAATACTGAAGCCATTCTAGATTTGATTTTTTTTTTTCAGAGTGGAGAAACTTCACTGTAAATTATCCCTCACAAAAAGGACTGGGCAAGTCCTCACCCCAGAGGTACTACTCCTCCCTGAATGTTAGAGGTACAGTGGACAGGTGGCACAATGGATAGAACCCTGGGTCTGGATTCACAAAGACCTGAGTTCAAATCCAGCTTCAGATACTTACTAGCTGTGTGATGTTGGACCAATTCTTCAACCTCTATCTGCCTTAGTTTCCTCATCTATAGAATGGGGACAATAATATTACCCGCCTGCCAGGACTATTGTGAAGATTAAATGAATTGATACTTGTAATAACGCTTTCCAGATCTTAAAGCATTACAGAAACATTATTCATTATTATTATTATTATTGTTAATTTAGTGTTGTAAGAGTACTCAGGGGCCACCTAAATCAATTTTCCCATTTTACAGATGAGGAAACTAAGGCCTTGAGAGCACTTGGATTTGCCATAGTTGCCAGTTATGAATTTATACAAGGGAACATCTTTTTGTGTCTTACATAAAAATTTTGACAAACCTTCAAATCACAATATCAAGACTAGAGGTGAAAAATAACTGTTGTTTCCACCGTTAGTCTCAAGACCTTTATTTAGATCCTAGATTTTATTAATATGGGGAACTCCCAGGGTGCAAACCCCTTCCACTGTTGCAGATCAACCATTCCCTTCTATTTTATAGTCACCTACAATTAGGAGCAGGGTGGGGAATGGGTTGGAAATAAAAGGTTAAATGTTTATATAGCCAATATGTGTCAGAGGCAGCACTTGACCTGAAGTCTTATTACACTCTATCATGTATCAGTCAATCAACCAATAAGAATTTATGGCAATATTGCCAGGCACTGTGCAGTCCTACCCAGGAAAACTAAGTTAGATTGTTTTATGATGTTGCTTTTTTTTCCCCTTTAAATTGGGTTGTTTTCTGATAGGTCAACCACACAATACACTGAGAAAGTGAGGATTAGCTCCCTAAGGCCTAGGAGGAATGTTTCTGACTAATTAATACTCTGATACTCAAACTATGTCCTTCAGATGTCAGCAGAGTCCCCTATCTCTTCTTTTGGTCAGGCAGAGACAGTTTGTCAGCCAGCCTACAGCAGTGGCCAAATCATCGGGTTTATTCAGCCAAAGTAAGCCTAGTGTGAATGGCAATGTTTGCCCTTGGGCTGCGATATACTCTCATTGCCCAAACTAGAGGAGATTCAAATGGCAGGAATCCAAGAGAAATGCCAGAGGCTGTTTTAATCTACTCTTGTAACCTTCTGCCCCCTAAATCAGGAGAAAACTAGTGAGCTAAAATGACACCAGGACCCAAGGGCAATCCTTATACCTAAGTCTCCAGTAAAATCCAAGGGAATTTGGGAAAGATTTTTTTTTTAAATCACATTTACTGCCTTGACAAACCACTAACAAATTCACTGTATAGTGAATAAACATATAAATCAAACATTTTGAAGGGGATGGGGAGAAAGGGGAGATGAGACATCAGACCTGTTTGTCTGTTGGCATATGGAGCTCCCAAAGAGGAAACTCCTTCTGCCAGTGCAGATATGGATCTGCTTTGCAATTTATGATCTTTGAGAATTTCCTAGGGGGCTGAGAGATTAAGTGACCTTCTTGGGTCATGAAGCCAGTATGTCAGAAGCAGGACAGGGACCCAGGTTTTCCTGACTCAGTAGCTGGCTAGCTGGCTATTATGCTGGTGCCACTCACACTAAAAAAACCTCACATTTTTATAGTATTTTGAGGGTTTTAAAGTGTCTTACATATACCTTCTTATTTGATACCACTTATCAACAAAACCTGATAATTTTCATTTTATTTTTCCCTCTGTTTCTAATAAAATATCTGATCTCTAAGATTTGCAAAGCAATTAACATATATACTATCAGAGTGGAACTTCACAACAAACTTGAAAAGTAGGAAGTACACCTGTGATTATCCCCATTTTATAAATTTTAAAATTTTTAAAAAAACAACCTGACTTGTGCATGGTCAACCAACTAATTAGTAAAGGCTTTAAATCCAGGTTTCTCCTGATTCCTAAACCAATGTTCATAAGCTTCTCATCTTCTATTGCCCCTTCCAAAAGATTGCTCTCAAATTTATATTGTATAGATTTTATTTGTACTTATTTTGTGTATGTTGATTTGCCTATATGATGTTCCTGATTCTTCTAATCCAGCAGCTTTCAACCTGTGGGTTGCCACCCCTTTGGGGGTCAAATGACCCTTTCACAGGGGTTGCCTAAGGCCATCGGAAAACACATATTTCTGATGGTTTTAGGAACTGAGACACTGCTCCTCTATCTGTCTCCAGGCGTGTCTGCTGTTATGCAGATACGCCCACATACGAGTCGTGGCATTAGGAAGGTTGAGAACCACTGTTCTAATCTAAACTGGTACCATATATAAACAATTCATCTAGTGATCTCTCATCCTCACTACATGAATTCCCCATCTCCTTTATCTGCTCCTCTGTGTTTTAGGTGATCTCATTTATGCCAATTTTCAAGTAAAAAGAAAAAAATTGTCACGGGCTTCAGCCTCCTTACACACCCACTGTAAGCCATTTCATTGTTCTGAGGTCATAGTGACCTATGATCTCCCTTTAAAAATCCGGTTCCTTTGGGACTCGAGTGTCAACTCCCTCCTTCTCTCCATCTCCTCGGATAAAAGTGACCCCATGTTACAATATGGGCCCTTACTTCCTTTCCAGTTTCCTTACATGTTATTCTCATCCATGCACTCTATGGTGTAGCCATTCTGACCTACATACTACTTCTCACACATAAACTCCATCTACCATCACATGCCCTTGCACTGGTTGTTTCCTATGCTTGGAATGTTCTTCCTCTTCACCTTAATTTACTGGAATCTCAGGTTGAAAATTATTCTGATTTCTCCCTAGCCCTCCCTCACTCAAATCAAAGTCAATTGCAAGTCATGTTGTCATCTCCCTGACATCATGGTCATCTTCAAGAATGAAGGACAAACCATACAACCACAATCCCTCCCTATCTCCCAGGAGCTTGTGCCCTCCCTGCTATGCTGCATGCATTGTGTACTTATTTGATAGATATAATCCATCTATATAGATATCACACACACACACTATGTGACCCTATGGAATCAAAGACTGTGAATGGAATGAGGGGAAGGGAAGATGAGATAACAGACCTGTGTGTCTGTTGGCAGCCTCAATTTCTTTGTCAGTAAAATGAGGATAATCATAGCGCCCACCTTACAGCTGTGAGGTTCAAATAATATATATTTAAAGTGCCCTGCAAGCCTAGGGGCAGCAAGGTGGTAAAGTAAATAGAGTGCTGGGCCTAGAATTGTGAAAACTTGTCTTCCTGAGTTCAAATCTGACCTCAGACACTTAACTAGCTGTGTGACCTTGGGCAAGTCATTTAATCCTATTTACTTCAGTTTTCTCATATTTCACATGAACTAGAGAAGGAAATGGTAAGTCACTCCAATATCTTTGCCAAGAGAACCCCAAATGGAGTCATGAAGAGTCAGATGCAACTTTCACAACTGAACAGCAATAAACAAACTTTAAAGTGTTTTATGAATGATGTTATTTTTCATTTTTATTATCATCTGGTAAAGGAGGGAGCCCAGTATGGTGAGGGACAGGGAATGAAGAAAGTAGGGGATAGGGAAGGAAATTAGGCTTGTCAAATCAACCATCTCTGTAAAACACACACACACACATACACGCACACACACACACACACACACACACACAGATAAATGGACATGTACTCAAATACATAGATACTGTATATAGACATTCAAATATACTGATACTCGATATAGTACCCATCTAATATAAATACTATATACACATGTATGCATATATATTTACATACATACATACATACATACATACATATGTCTGTGTATAAAATCTATCTACCTATCCGTCTCTATTTTACCTGACTTCCGTTTTGTTTGCACAGCAGTGGTTGATTTGACAAATCTGATTCCCTCCCCACCACCACCCTACTTTCTTCAGTCCCTGTCTGTACACCACAGTGTCATTTAGTGGACCAAGGAGAAGGACATATTAACTCCTTCCCATTACACTACTTGATAAGTTATTTCATGTTATTGAAGAAGGCCTTATGCTCTGGGACTCTCAGGATACATAAATATAGATATAATATAATTAATATAATATAATACAATACAATATAATACATATAAATAAAGATAGATAGATAGATAGATAGATAGATAGATAGATAGATAGATAGATAGATAGATGTTGCCTCCCAAGCTAGAATGTAAACTACTTGAGGGCAGGGACTGTTTCACTTGTGGAGGAACCTAATGAATGCTTGTTGATCGATTGAAATGTAGCAGACCAACTGCCCTAACTCCCATAACCGAAAGGTTCCAGAGAGGGCCCTTTCTTATCTTTGTATCTCTATCTTAGTTCCATGCTCTGTGTGTGAGTATGTTAAGTCATTTTTCAGTTGTGTTCCACTTTTCATGACCACATTTGAGGTTTTCTTGGTAAAGTTACTGGAGTGGTTTGCCATTTTCTCCTCTAGCTCATTTTGTAGATAGGGAATCTGAGGTACACAGGGTTAAGTGACCTGCCCAGGGTCACATAGTAAGTATCTGAGGATAGATTTGATCTCAGAAAAATGTCTTCCTGACTCCAGGGCCAGGATTCCATCCCACTACACCACCTAGCTGTCCTTCTTTGCTCCAAGTAGATGCTTAATAAATATTGATTGTCCCTAAGGGACCCTTAAGGCAAATTATTAAAGAAGTATTTTTGCTGCAGTAAGCAACTTGGGAGTATAGCACTTTTCCTCAACTGTAGTGCAGTCTGACCAGGTCCTACTCAATTATGAGTTGGTACAATGTCCAACTACAAGGTCTTTTTAAGATACATGGAAGTCTATAACTGGATCACCTGATACAATAGGCTATTTGGCATAGTTATTAAAGTACAGTTCTCCCCACCACAACCACTTTAGTTTTGGGGGGTTTGTTAATTTTTCCCCAGTGGCAATGCTTCAGTGACATTTTTAGGCAAATTATGAATTTCACTAAGGAGAGCTTTTAGTATTCAGGGATTCAATGGAACTAGTGCCATTTCATCTGAGTTAACAAGTATTTGGAGAACTTCACTTACCAGTAAGGAATCCAACTTTTGTTTGGATACTGAACAAGACATCCTCCATGACACTGATAAGCACCTTAGTAAGTGTATGTTTTCCTGTTTTTATACCTTGATTGATGTAAGTGGTTGAACAAAGTTATGTCCATAGACCTATCTTTCAAAGGATTTTGCATTATTCTAACATCCATGGGAAATCCAGCTCTGATATCCTGGGCAAGTTACTTAAACTTTAACTGCTCTAGGCAACTCTATAAGGGGTAGAAAAGGTGCTGATTATCACAGTTAATGGAAGTTTATTACTGGGAGCTCTACACCAATATTGTTGTTTGTCCTTCATTTTCAAAGAGAGCCAATGACATCTCAGGTGATGTCTCAACTTGTGCATGAATTGGATTTGTGAGGCAGAGTTACACAAAGTCATAAGCCTCACTCTCTTTTCCAGAACCATAGAAGTCCAGTGGCAAGACAAATATCAAGATGACAGTGCAGGATGCTGTAGATGACCTTGGCATCTTTGATGTCTGACCAAACTCTAAGTACTCCACAGAGCCCACATAGCAATAGTCTTTCTGAAAACTGGTCCCATACTGATTAATCAGTCATTGTCTTGATGTTCCTTTGAATGTTTACAGATATTTTGGAGAGTAAGACATCTCTTGTTCCGAATAAAGGGAATCGTACCTGTTCACTCGCCCCTTCCCAAACTTGGAAAGTCTTTAATTTTTCATCCAATTAGAAATCAGATTACCTATAATATTGTATTGTTTCCTTTTAATTAATTGGTCTTATTTGATGAATTGTTTTTCATCTATAAAAGTCTGTCTCCCCATATATTCAGGGTCCAGGCCTAAGCTACGAAGATCTGGTCCCAGTTGGTCGAGCAATTGACACGCATTGCTTAATAAATAGAAATGCTCAGAAGATCAAACCTTTAGTTTTTTTTTTCCAGTCATTTCATCTTCATCTGCCACAGTTTCCCCTTCTATTCATCCTTACCTAGATGTTCTCAAGGTATATGTGTCCTAGATTTTTCTCACGTGAGCCTTTTTTTTATTCAATGTTACTCTACTATGACCTCTTCTATTCCTTCTTGAATGAAGTAGTCCCTTCCAGAGTATTAATGCAGTCAGGAGTCACATGCTACTAAATCTTAATGATGCAAGTAAGGTCAAATGTATCTTCTTATTTTCAATTCTCTATTTCACCCTATTTATTATTCCTACTTTGTTCATTTCTATATAAACATCTGAGATCATTGATTTTATTGCTGGTTCTCTTCTTGAATTTTGTCTGCTGTGAATGGGTCCTCTCATCTGTTATTCTTCCTTTGTTAGGTCTACTGCTCTCTGCGAGACCAGGAAGGGGGAGTTTTCTCCCTGCTCTCCTTCCTGTTTTATTTATAGCTCTCTCAACTGTATTTGCAAAGCTCCAAGAACATGTGTTTTTACTAGACCTTCTGAAGCGCACTCCATCCTTGGCCAAGAGCCCATTATTCTCATACTAAGCTGAGGTCCAGAAATCCAAATCACTTTCTCAGACGTTATTTCTTTTAGTAAACTCTTCATTTTTCAAATTTCTCTTTCTCTTCTGAATCCTCTACCTTCAAGTGGCATCAATAATGAAAAACTTACCTGTGTTGCTATTTTGAAGGGCTTTTTGCATTTTTTTGGTTCTTGTTCTTGTGCCCAGGATCTGGTTCCTTGCAATATTGTCTGGGTTCTTTCTGGTGCTATCATTTGTCCTCACATAAATCTTCACATTCACAGTAGTGTTCATCATGTCTGACAATTGGTTCTCCTCCCGTTTGTCTCACTGACCCTTCTCAGTCTCCTCTACTTAATCATCAAAATCATGCCTGCTAAATTTAGATGTTCCCCAAGGCTCTGTCTTGAGGCCTCTTCTCTTCTTATAGGTGTACTAAATGGAATGTGAATAGCATGCTTGACCTGGAGTCAGGAATACCTGAGTTCAAATACAATCTCAGACATTAACAAGCTGTGTGATCTTGGACAACTCACTTAACCTCAGTCTGCCTGAGTTTTCTCAACTGTAAAATGGGGATAATAATAGCACCTATTTCCCAGGGTTGTTGTGAGCATTAAGATGATATTTTTAAAGGATTTAGCACAATATCTGATACTCAGTAGACTAATACTTACTTCCTTCTTTTCTTACCTCTTTCCTTCCTTCCGTCCTTTCTGCTTTCTTGCCCTCCTTTGTTCCATCCTCTTCTTTCCCTCTTTCCCTTCCCCTGTCCTTCCCATCTTCTTTCCTTCCTTCCCTCTTCCCTTCCCTCTTCCCTTCCCTTTCTCCTTCTTTCTTCCTTCTCTTTTCTTCTTCCTCCGTTCCTTCTTTCCTTTTTTCCTTCCTTCCTTTCTTCCTTCCTTCCTTCCTTTCTTCCTTCCTTCCTTCCTTCCTTCCTTCCTTCCATCCTTCCACCTTTTCTCACTATTACTATAACCTTCTGGTTGATCTCCCTAACTAGTCTCTCCACATTTCAGTTCAT
This sequence comes from Pseudochirops cupreus, assembly GCA_028627135.1. NCBI lineage: Eukaryota > Metazoa > Chordata > Mammalia > Diprotodontia > Pseudocheiridae > Pseudochirops > Pseudochirops cupreus. Next base: position 466,212,750 of record CM053580.1, read on the forward strand.
CCTTCACTTGGTTATTCAACTGATTTTCCTAAAGCTCAAATCTGCCTATGTCCCCTCCTCTTGTCACCTCCAGGACCAAATACAAAATCTTTTATTTGATTTTTGAAATCCTTCCTAAACTAGACCCTTCCTACTTTTCCAGCCTTCTTATACTTTACTCCCCTCCACATACCATATGATCTAGCAGCTTGGCCTCTTTGTGGTTCCTCACTTCCTCTATCTTGGTCCTCAAGATTTTTTGTCTTCTAATACTGCATTTTCTCTGGAATTCTGTCTCTTCTTATTTCCGTCTCCACACTTCCCAACTAAAAATCTATCTTCTACTAGAAGCCTTTCCTGATCTCCCTCAATTATAGTGCTTCCCTTTTAAAAGAGCTAAAATTTATCCTGTCTATAGTTTGTCTGTACCTACTTGTTTACATGTTGTCAGCTCCATTAGACTGAGAGTTCTTTAAGGGCAGGAACAGTATTTTCCCTTTCTTTGTATTCCCAGTACCTAGCACTGTGTCTGGCACAAATACTTGACAAGACTTGAATTGATAGTTCCCAGGAGGTTCTGTCTAGATAAATATCCTTGGGAAACAGCACAGGTATCCGTGTGGTTTATGTCAGATTGACAAATAGACACCTCAGGACCCCTTAAATGGGAGATGCCAACTACCAATCTTTGATTATTACTTCTTGAACACTCACCTGAAGGGAACTCTGCTTACACATCATTATTCCTTGAAGTATAAGAAGTTGCTTTCTCCCCATGGTCCAGTTCACCATTCCATAGAAAGAACTTCATAATTACTTGTGATCCAAGGGAAACCAGTTTTAGTGATATAGCACCATACCTCCTGGATGCCTGGATGTTGAGACTAATAAATTCAGAGACTGACCATGACTTCTCTGTACTGTCCCTCCACCCACCTCTTACTGGATTGGCACAGAGTTAAATTCCCTAAGTGCATGACTCTCATTTCTCATTCTTTATTAGGCAATTGAGAAAATACCCTCATTTTATTGGTCCCAACTCTACTGCTTGCTGTCTTTACCTCTGGATGCCAGGACAGTCTCCCATAGGTTCCAGGTGGCTCTTTGTCTAAAACTCCATATAAATTTGAGCTTTCTTTCTACCAGAGTGAGAAAGCTATTACACAGTTCTATATCCAAAAGTCACCCAAGTGTGTCCTGCCCTAAGCTGGGGGTCATGGGGGCCCTACACCAAGACATTTCCGTTTTTTCACTTGTTTTTCTCCTTCCTTCATGAATAATAATAAAAACTTGTTCGATGTTATTTTTATATGCTTCTGTTACTCTTCATCCAAACTCTCCTGCTATATATTACTACTAGTTAACTTCATATGTTCAGTGGTCATTCTTCTTTCCTCTCATCCATTTCATGTTCTCCTACAGTTTAGAATTTCTCTTTGCCTCTTCCCATCTTTTTCCCCCATGTTTCTTCTTTGAAATTCTTTTGTTCTCTCCAGAAATACTATGTTCTCTCAAATTCCCCTGTGAGTAGAGAAGCATTCCTTGGGTGCTTTCACTTGCCCATCTAGGAAGGTGACCAGGTGTCACTTTATATACACATAGATGGTACTTGATCTTGGCAAAAACACAAAGAGTACACATTCTCTGTGGGCTCCTTCAGAATCCTTAACCTCCATCCTTGTTAAGCAATCTGAAAACCAGAGCCTCCTCAGCCCTTTGTCTTCTTTCTGTAATATGGCTAACTGTCTTGGACCATGCTGAGAGTGGTCAGTCTGAGGAAAGATTAATTCATTTAAAATACCCTTTCATACCTTTACTCTAGATCATAGATTCCCAAAGTGGACAATACTGCTCCGTGAAGGTGTAATGGCAAGCAAAATTGTACTTAGTTTAAGTACTTAGCTCCTTGTTTCAGCTCTTCAAGTGCCTTTGAGCCTCACCTGTGATTATATCAAGTCTTTGTTAGAAATAGAATCTATGAAACCCACAGTGGGAGGAACTTGCCAAAGACTGGAACAGGAAGGATTTAAGAAGAGGATGGAACAGGAAGGAGCTGATGATATAAAAGTTCAAGTGCAGCTGGAACTGAGCAGGACTGGGAGGAAGGATATCTGTGTTGCTGGCACTTTGTCTGTATGTGTTGATGTTATTTTGTCAGATTGATAAAGGATGTTGCTGCTGTTACAGAAACCCTGGGACCTTACTGCTGGTTCAGAAGCCCTGAAAGAGGACTTTCTTGTTGTCTGTTTACAGAAGTCCTGAAGGTAGGTTTTACTGATGTTTTCATAGGTCCTGAGACTTTACTGATGATTTGTGTTAATTTCTCAGACAGAAGTTCTGTCTGTTGGTCTGTGTTGATTTCACAGGCAGAAAGTGAATTGATGATGGTGCCCACAATGTGGGTGAATATTGTTGTAACTCTGCTAAGCTTGATGTATGGAGCTGGACCAGAAGTTCGATTGGGAGCTGGACTGGGAACTAGACTAGGAGATGGACCAGGAACTGGGACCTGCCTAATCCAGGTGACAGTTGGGTGAATTCAAGCAAGAGCTAGGAACATGGAGTTTGGGAGTCAAGATGAAAAGACCTTTCCTTGGGAACTTAGTGCTGACTGACAAGATCATGATTTACTGTGACCTTAGTGGGAGACCTTTGTACTTTGTACTCCTTAAGGATAATTGACCCTTAAGAATGATTGGAAAACAGTCTCCAATCTCTCTCTCCAGGAGAGCTGCTTGTGCTTGGCTTTACCGAAGGGCACTGGAATAATCCACAGGGTGGTAGTAGCCTTGGGTGCAATTGGGGGCAATTGAATAAAAATAAGGGGGCAATGGAAACATAAGGAAAGAAGAGAAGAGATGAAAATTTTAAAAAAATCTTTCGTACGTGTTTCATCTGTTGTGAAATAGAGTTAAAGTCATAATGATTAGGTTATTTTCCAAATAAACATGCAAAATGCAAGCAGTGGTCAAGTCCTCCAACATGTCTTAACAAGCAAGTGTTGGCAGGAGAGCTTGTCACTCATTGTCAGGAAGTCCAGCATGCATGAGCAGGAGTATGTATGTGTAATGATTTGTTTACAATATGATATGATATGGTTACATGACACAATAATGAGTCATCAAAATTTCAGTGCAGTAAAAAACCCTATAAATTTATAATAAATTATTAAATTTAAGATGCATCATTTTTATTAAAAATGTTATAATTTTTTAAGATGGCATAAATTAGTGTTAAAGAAACTAGATTTCTAGGGGGATGCTAAGTAACTTTTTTTTAAGAGGGCAGTAGGCCAAATAAGTTTGGAAACTTCTGTTCTAAATAATGTACTCTGTCTCTCTGCCTTTAATTGTCAGAGAAGATGTTCTTGTAATCGTCTGTGATATAAGGAAACAAAAGTCAATCCACAAGAGTAAATCTGATAACCCAGAATTCTAGTAACCAAGTAGCATATTCAAAAAGGTCATTTAAAAAAGAAAGAGCTTTGCTGATTTTATAATCATATATACATATATGAACACAAATTGGTTGCAAAATACCATGTAATTGTTGCAGAAGTTTATAGTGTTGATGATCACAACCTACCTCCCATACCCACAGTAGCTAGTTAACGTATAATAAGAGTATTCACTACCATTCTCTTTTTCCAATGCATGTCCAAACATTGCTTCTTAAGTAGTCATATTGATCTCATTGATTAATACTCCCTGTAGAAATAATGAAAAAAAATCAATTTCCTCTTCAAAACTTTTACTATAACTGAAATACCCAGAATAGTTGTGTGTGTGTTCTTTTTAACATCTTGAACTCTATATGATTTCTTTGGCTTGCACTTGTGAGCTTACTGATTGCATCTGTAGATGGAATTCAGGTGTGAAAATCCATTAAGATGCTTTACAACTGGGGAAACTTTCCTCTTATTGAACTTTCATCTTCTTTCTTCCCTAATTAAGGTCTGAGCTATATTGCAAGAACAGTTTGCCACGGAGATAGGATGACTGGGACTATGGGTTACAGTTCCTCTAACAAGGTATTCATTTTACCTGAATGTCAAATAAGATCATTTCTTGCTTCTGGGTCACATATTCAGTTTTGCAAAGAACAGTTCACTTTCTACTAAGGGAGGAAAAAAAGGATAAGGCTGACTCAATTGATAGCCAACTCTCGATTATATATACTAATGGGAGAATATATGAAGTCTATAGATGATACATAGCTCTCTCTTAGTCCTGGACACCCTTCCTTTCCAGGGTTAGTTAGCATCATCAGACAAAAAATTCCAATGTACTGGTGACATGAGTGTATCTGATTTCAAAACCACTCTATTCCCTTTCAGGGAATGCTAATAAACACTTCTCCTAAGGGAACAACAAAGAAGAGATGGTAAACAAGAAAGGACCTAGGTTATTCACAAACTGACTATATGCACTGTGTAGAGGACTGTCGACTATATAGTTCCTCAGTTGATTGCCTATGAATTCCATAGAATTAGGTAGGCAGAAATGATAGATGGTTAATTTTTTTACTTTTTATTTATTCATAGTTCCCCTAAAATCCAGAGATATTTTGTTATTTTTTTTAATTAAGGAAAATCTAACAAAGGGGCAGTGTGAGATAGTCACTAGAGAGCTGGCATCAGAGCCAAGAAAAACTTGGTTCAAGCCCTCGTTCTTTGTGACTTGGACAAAGTCCCTCCATTTTTGACAAGTACTTTGGGCAATTCTATAGGACTATAACTTGCAGAGAAGGTAGGGGAAGTTCCTTTATCCAGTAGTTCCCAAATGAATTAAATCACAGGTCCAGTACTTAAGCCTATAGTTTAGTATAATACTCTCCATTATTTAATAGTAATAAATATATTTGTAAATAAATATTTTAAAAGTAATATATTTAAAATAATACTATCCTGCCTGACTCTAAGTGGTGAGTATCTGCTCCAATGGTTAGGGTTCCTTAACCCTAATGGAGATTGGAAACAAGGAAACACTCCCAACTTGAGAAAAACAGTCTTTCTAGGGGAGTCCCAGTCCAAACACAATGAATTTGTGGAGTGAGGGATTCAGGATCTCAAAGGTGCATAGTATTTCCTTGAGACTTTTTAAAAAATATGTATAATATTTTATTTTTCCCCGATTGCACATTAAAACAGTTTTCAAGCTTTTTTTTAAGTTTTGAGTTCCAAACTCTATTCTTCCTCTCTCGCTCTACTCCCCCCTCCTTGAGACTATAAGTAATCCAGTATAGGTTATACATGTACAAAAATGTTAAACATTTCCATTTAAGTCATTTTGGATAAGAAGACTCAAATTAAAAAAAAAAGAATTAAAGAAAGAAAGTGAAAAGTAGCATGTATTCAGAGAGTATCAGCTCTTTCCCTGAATGTGGATAGCATGCTTCATCATGAGTCCTTTGCTATTGTCTCAGATTATTGTATTGCCAAGAATAGATAAGTCATTCACAGTTGATCATCACAATATTGCTGTTACCGTGTATAATATTCTCTTGGTTCTGTTTATTTCACTTTGAATAAGTTCATGTAAGTCTTTCCAGGTTTTTCTGAAATCATCCTGCTTGTCCTTTCTTATAGCACAATAATATTTTGTCACAATCGTATACCACAGCTTGTTTAGCCATTTCCCAATTGATGGGCAACCTCTTGATTTCCACTTCCACTTATCTGACTGGCTCTGAATTAGCTTGTTATTTTTATATGTAGCCCAATCAATGTGACTTGATCTTCAGCTGATCACAAGATATTTCCTGTACAGTGTCTTCTGTCTTTAGCCAATGACCCAACATCTCTACAATTTTTTCAAACGAGAAAAGAAACATTCACATCTAATTTACTTTTTATTAATTTTTTTTCAATTAGGCATTTATTTTCTCTTCCCCTTTTGATTTAATTGAGATTTCTGTGTCTACAGTTATTAATTGTGGAGGAGGGTTGGTCTCCCAACAAAACAGACACCAAGGTCATCTGATCATATGAATCATTTTTAGAATGTACAAGGAGCAGCAGAGGTAATAGAATAGAGCAAAAAGGAAAGTAAAGAAGCTTGATGGGGTATTTCAAACATGCAAATGGGGAACTCTCTCCATAGTAGACTTTGATCGGTCCACTTTTACAGTCAGCAAAAGCAGAACGATTGATTGAATACCTATAATAGATGCTTTAGCATTTGCTAAGTTCAAAGTGAAAACCATGCAAAAGAAAAAGGCCTGCCTTTTGCTATTGCTGATATAACCTGACCCACAAGTGCAGAGATAGAAACTGTCTAGCTTGCAAAGTAGAATCCACCCAGACTCAAAAAACCCCCACTTGTTCCCTCCATCCACGATAACTATTGTCATATATCTCTTCTGCCCTTTGTAGCTAAACTACTTGAAAAGATCATCTACAATAGGTGCCTCAATTTTCTCTCCTCCCATTCTCTTCTTAACCCCTTATAATCCAGCTTCTGACTTTATCATTCCACTGAAACTGCTCTTCTAAAGTTACTAAGAATCTTTAATTGCCAAACTGATGACTTTTTCTCAATCCTCGTTCTTCTTGACCTCTCTGCAGCCATTGACACTGTTGCCTGGATACTCTCTTCTTTCTAGGTACTTGGGGTACCACTCTCTCCTAGTTCTTCTACTTATCAGACCACTCTTCAGCCTCCCTTGCTGGATCCTCATCTATAACCATAGGTATACCACAGAGTTCTGTCCTGGGATCTCTTCTTCCCTTTTCCCTTTAAACTATTTCACTTGGTGATCTTATCAGCTCCCAAGCATTTAATTACCAGCTCTATGCTGATGATTCTCAAGTCTACCTATACTGCCTTAACTTCTCTTCTGACCTCCAGTGCCACATCTCCAACTGTTTTTCACTTGTCTAGAACTGGATGTCCAATAAACATCTTAAACTCAACATGGACAAAATAACCCTTCACCACCTCCTACCCTCCCTATTACTGTTGGTTGGCTATTCTTCATTCTTAAAGAGGATCAAAATGACATAACTATGTTGGAGTCAAGGTATAGTATGTCCAACCATAGCTGATCAGACCAATACAAGCTCAGAAGGCTCTACCACAGGCTGGGCACAAATAGTTTATATGAACATTTGGAATGGAGATGTCTCTGAATTTGCACATCTCACATTTCTTTTAGGCTACTGCAGTTCTGCTTTACTCATGGAGCATAGAGCCTTCTTTGAAGTGGGCACACTATGCTGGTGGTCCTGTGCCAGTGTCTCCGATGTCTCACAAATTACTCCAAAGTTCTTTAGAGAGATTTTGAGAGAGTCACTGTATTGCTTCTTCTGACCTCCATGTGAATGCTTGCTTTATATGAGCTCTCTATAAAATAGTCTTTTAAGCAAATTTACATTCAGCGTTTGAACAATGCGGCCAGTCCATCAGAGTTGTTCTCTCTGTAGTAGTTTGAATGCTTGGCAGTTTAGCTTGAGAAAGGACCTCAGTGTCTGGTACCTTATCTTGCTGGATGATCTTTAGAATCTTAATAAGATAATGTAAATGAAAGCAATTCACTCTCCTGTCATGGCACAGGTATACTACTGTCCAAGTTTCATAGGCATACAGCAATAAGTTCAGCACAATTGTTCTGTAGACCTTCAATTTGATAGACAGTCTAATACCTCCACTAATATCACACTTACCTTCAGAGCCTCCCGTGCACTGAACTACTTCTGGCAATGTGTGTGTCAACCTCATTATCTATGTGGACATCCCTGGGAAGTAAACTTCCAAGCTAAATGAACTAATCCACGATATTCATAATTTCTTCATTTGTTGTAACCGATGGTTCTACATACGGATGGTGTGGTGCTGCCTAGTGGAGAACCTACATTTTCTGGTTATTGTTAGGCCAAAATTAACACAAAGAGCAGAGAATTGATTGATACTTTGTTGAATCTTATTAATAAATCTCTTTTACTATAGAGGGCAACAGCATCTTCCCAGTCAGGCTTACAGCCCAGGACTCATTTTGGATTTTTCACTTTCTCTCACCTCCCTTATCCTATCTGTTGCCAAGGTCTGTTGCTTTTACCTTTGTTACATCTATTTATGCTCTCTTCTCTCTTTTCTCCCTTCCCCTCCCCCTTCCCTTCCCCTCCCCTCCTCTTCCCTCCCCCCTCCCCTCCCCCGCCCTTCCTCTTCCCCTCCCTTTCCCCTTCCCTGCCCTCTCTTCCTCTCCCCTTCCCTTCCCTTTCCTTCCCTTCCCTTCTTTTTCCTTCCCTTCCCTTCTCTTCTCTGTCTCTGCCACCACACTAGCGCAGGCCCTCATCACCTCACATCTGGATGTTACTATAGCCTACTGACTACCTCAAGTCTCCTCCCACTCCAGTCCAGTCTCCATTCAGCCCCTGAAGTAATTTTCCTAACCCTGTCTTCCTTCTACTCAACAAACTCCAGTGGCTGCCTATGGTCTCTTGGATCAAATACATCATTTTGACATTCAAAGACTTTCATAACTATACCTCCTGCACTCTCCACCTTTCCAGTCTTCTTATATTTCACACCTTGGATCCAATGACCTTAACCTCCATGTTGTTTTATAAACAAAACACTCCATCTCTGGGCTCTGGGCATTTGCTCTGGCCATTCCCCCATGCCTAGAATGTTCTCCCTCCTCCACTCTACCTCCTGGCTTCCCTGACTTCCAGTCCCAATGAAAACCCCGTCTTTTACAGGAAGCCTTTCCTAACATCTTTTAATTCTTGTGCCTTACATCTTTTAATTATTTTCTATTAATCCTATGTCTAGCTTGTTCGTATGTATTTGTTCCGTCCTCCACTAGACTGTGAAGTGCTTAAGGGCGGAGACTGTCTTTTGCCTCTTTTAGTGCTTAGCACAGTGCCTGGCACATAGTAGGTTCTCCACCAATGTTTATTGACTGTCCTTAGAGAGAGAAAACTGTAATTTTTTTTTTGCTTTTTTTTGGAGGAGGAAGGCAGGGCAATTGGGGTTAAGTGACATGCCCAAGGTCACACGGCTAGTTTTGTGTTAAGTGTCTGGGGTCAGATTTGAACTCAGGTCCTCCTGACTCCAGGGCCAGTGCTCTATTCATTGCACCACCTAGCTACCCCCAAGAGAAAACCATTTTAAAATTATAATAGTGCATTTTACAGACTATTTGTTTGAGCAAGTCACTTCACAGTTCTAAGCCTTAGTTTTCTCATTTGTAGGATCATGGGAATTCAATTTCAAACTGACTACATCGTTGTGCAGATGAGGAAACTGAGACAAAGACAGGTAAATTGGGAGAGAAAAGTAGGAGAACTAGGATCAAAAACCAGGTTATAAACCCAGCACTATTTCTATTATGGCAGCTCTAAACCCTAAAGCCCAATGACTGCGGTTTACTTCTCTAAAGAAAGGAGCCCAGGACATGGAACACTGAGACCCTGTCTGTCTTCTCCTTTTGTCCTCGGGTTTTATGGAATGTTATGGAAAAGCCTTTATTAAGTGTTTACTGTGTTTTAAGCACAGTGCTGAAAGCTGGAAATACAAATAGGGACGTGAAGTCGCTGCTTTCTAAGGAGTTCATATTCTAATCAAAGTCAAGGCAAAAATCAGCTCATGGTTTTGTCTCTAAGAGTTCAGCTGTTGGACCCTGTTTCAACCTTTAGCAAATGCACAGAAAATCAGTGCCTGTTTTTAGCACAGACGGCCACTTTCCCTGCTCCCATTACAGGTTTCACTGCACATCACCTCTCTCAAGCCATTTAATTTATTTGCCTCAGTTTCCTCAATTTTAAAATGGGAATAATAGCAGTATCTACTTTTTATTGTTGTTCTGAGGATCAAGAGTTTAACACAATGCCAGGTGAGTAAAAGGAGTTATATAAATGCTTATTCCCTTTTCCATTTCCCCTTCTTCTTCACCCCCTTCCTTCTATGCCAAAGAATACTGGTGGCTTGCTAAATTACTTCTCATCTCACTTGACCACTTCAGACTGGAGCGATGTCTTTCATTAGCATTTGATTACAGCTGCATTTTTAATTAAGATCCTCCCATCTAGCAACAGGCATTTATAGAGCAAACTGTTTGGTATAGGTGGGCTATTGGCAGCTTTTCGTCAGTCAAGAGTAAGAATTTTTAGGTTCATCAATATGCGTACTTTATTTTTGTAAAATTGGGTTTTTCAACTTAGACCAGAATTTGGAGAGGCCATGTAGTGAAAAGGACCCTGAACATCCTGAACTGGGAGTCAGAACACCTACCTCCTCCACCCGCTAGCTAGTTGTATGACCCAGGAAAAAAATCACTTTAGTGCCTTGAAACAGAATTTCCTGCCTATAAAACAATTAGCAACAATAGCACCTACCTCATAGGGTTGCTGTAAGAATCAAATAAGATACTGACGATAAAACAGTTTGTAAATATTAAAGCACCATATGCTATTTGACTTGGGTTAGGAGGTTACAGTATGAGACCTAGATCTCCACCCCTAAGAAGCTTACAACTTAAATTGAAAGAAAATGAATATGCGTAAACTCAATAAAACTTCAGTTAAACAAACAACATACCCAACAACAACACAAGATACATAATAAGGCAATATTTAAGTATTTGGAAAATCTATGATTTTCCAGTGTGGGTACCCTCTCCTCAAATCCAGATAGAGATCCTTTTTGTCTTAGATTCTAAGGCGTCAATACAATAAAACTTAATTTAAAAATGTAAAAACCACTCAGCTCGTGAGCTGTACAAAAACAGGCAGCTGGCCAGATTTGGCCCTCGGCTGTAGTTTGTTGACCCCTGTCTTCCAAGATAGTTTCATGACTTGTGGCCAAACAATCCATCACCTTGGTAACCACCATTCTGCTATTGAAGCTTTCCAAACAGCTATAATGGAGGTATATTTCAGGGCTGTGTCTGAAACCCTTCCAGCATGGCTGGCACTAACAGATCTGAGCATCCAAGATCGTCCTCCCAATGAGGAATTAGAATACTAGTCTAGTGGAGAATTATATAGAAATTAATAGTGCATTATCTAATGACTAGTTTAAAAAAGGGGGCTGAGTTCATCCAAAGCAGAGATGGGAAAATTGGGAACTAGGAAAGCTTTGTCAAAGAGGAAAGAGTTGACT
>CM053580.1:466224330-466299330 GCA_028627135.1 Pseudochirops cupreus
TTAGAGAGGAGGAATTGGCTAAGTGGAGAGAAGGAGAGAGGGCATTTTAAGAGGAGGAAAAACAATATGATTAAATACACAGAGTTTTTTGAGGAATGGCAAATACACTGGATTGACTGGATTGGGGTGGTTCATATAGGCGAATAGTAGAAAATAGTCTGAAATATATATATGTATATATATGTATATATACACACGTATACATATATAATATATACATGCATATGCATGAATACATATATATGTATCTATATACATACATATGTGTATGTATATATGTATGTGTGTATATTTACATAAGAGGCCGATTATGGAAAGTTTGGAATACCAAGTTGAGGAGCATAGATTATATTTAGTAGCTGACGGACAACCTCTGAGAAGGTGTTTGAGCAGCAAACCTGACATCATCAAAGAATAATAATAAAAATTAATCTTGAGGCTGTATGCAATATACTATATAGTCTAGCCCATTTATGAAATAAGGGATTTAACCAGGATGGTAGAAGGGGGAATAAAAGAAGGAGGGGATGGATGAAAGATACTCTGTGGAAGGAGAATCAGTAGGACTTGATGACTGAGAACCAAGCAGATGGAAAAATAAAAGATAGCTCCACGATGGCTGGCCAGTCTTGTTGGTCACAATTGTATTCTCAACCCTTTAACAAAGATATTTTGTGTTTAAGATTAAAGTTCCTGACTTTAGGTCAGAGGGAGCCTACCTAAGTTCCCAAAGTCTTGAGAAATTTGAAAGAAAAAATGCATATGGCTTTTTTTTGAAGGTAGATAGTAGACCAACCTTCAAAAGACAACCAACAAGTATTCATTAGGTAATTACCATGTACCAGGTCCTAGGCTGGGTGTTGGGGATAAAAAGACAGAAAATAAAACAGTCTTTGCTCTTAAAGAGCTTACAGTCTAAAGGGGGAAAAACATGTAGATAGACACATGATAGATAGACAGACAGACAGATAGAAAGATAAACAGATAGATGCATGCAAAATAGATACAATATGGAAACCAAGCAATGGGGTGCCAAACAACCAAAGGGATGAGAAAAAACAAAATGCTCACAGTTTTGCTTGAACTAAGCCATCATATGTATACATTTGTAATGTACTCTTGTTTTCAATGTAGTTTGGCAAGAGGCAATCATATTTATTTCTAGGATTTAAAGTCTCCTCTAGAAAATGTGTGGGTAGGCAATGCAGTAAACATTACTTGGCTTCTTTTTCATATTAACTGGACAATTGTATCATTTATCAAGTATCACACCTGCTTTCTCCTTACTCAAATATATTTACTTATCTGTTAAAATGTTATATTCCCAAGAAGAATCTCAGTTTCTTGAGGGCAGGAATGGTTTGTCTTTGGATCTTCGGTTAGTTTGCCTTTGGATCTTCGGTTAGTATGTAGTAAATGTTAGGAAATGTTTGTTGAATTGCATATATCATCAGACTTGGTTTATATGTTGTTAGCTTTGTTGAAATGCTGCTTTTTTCTCTTTTTTTATTCTTTGTTACAAGGAATGGCTCACTTGGTAAGGGAGTAGAGAGAGAGAGAGATTTGAAAATTAAGACAATGTTTAAACAAAAGATACCAACACAATATTTAAAATAGTATAAGATACAAGAAATATTTGTTGAACAGAATTGGTGTAAAATAAATGCTTGAAAAGAATTGAATTTACAGAGAGAACTATTTAGCCTCTATTTAAGGACAACGTTCCTAATTATCAGAGATACGCAATTATGGACCTGGTTGTACAGGAAGGAATGGGTTTTCTGCTCACTGGAAATCTTCAGTTTAAACCCTAGTTGGGATATTGATCCCCATATAGGTAATAGTTGGACTTAATGACCTCCAAGTTTCATTCCAACACTGGGATTCTGTGACAACAAAAACTTTTTTTGCTTCTGTTTTCTCCATCTAAGTGAATGATCTCCAAACTGGAAAAGACATAACTCAATTTGTTAACAGGGAACTAAAACCCAAGTTAAGTTAGCTGATGGTAAGAAAGCACCTGGTTGCCCTCAACACTGGCAAGTCACTAGGCACAGATGAGTTATATCCCAGAGAACTGAAAAAACTGGATTTTTCTCATTATTGGCAGGTGAGCTTGTCTTCAATTCTAGAAAGCATTATAAAAGAGATGACTGTTGAGTTTTTATGAAGGGCAGTGACAGTCACTAGATTGAGAGGATCTTCATCAAGCCTAGATGAAAGCTATTTCATTTTTTGATCTGATTAGAAGAGCAAAGAAGGACAATGTTGTAAATATAGTACATGTATAGCCCCAATCTCAAACCCACTAGCTCTTTATTGGTGTAAATCAATGCTCTATACCTGTGTTGGGGTGGGGCAGAGTTGGTGAGAGCAAGAAAGCTCCAGTCTCTTCTCTCTCTTCAGTATTCTTCGAGTTCTGTTCAGCTATTGAGTTGCTTTGGGCACTTCTGGCTTCCAGATTCAAGAAAGAATATGGACAAGACTAATCCCACTTCAGATTATTGAAAGAAAAGATTGGGAAGACATGAGAGGAGTGGGCAATCTCTATCATGTCCCTATTAACAGCTTGTTACACTAGAGACTTTGAAGAACTTCCTATTGAGTAAGATCTGGGACTCTCTCTCAATGGTTGAGCTGAGTTACCTTGCTCCCACTGGGAGAGCTCCTTCATTCTATATTGTCTGGTATATATTCTGCTATTCATACTTCTCTGATTTCTGTTTTGTTATCTATTTGGCTAAATGTGATTCTTGGCTAAGTGGTATGTATGTTTATTGTAGAACTGGTATTCAGTGGGAAAGGGGTCAAGTCTTAGAAATAAAACTTGAGATACTAACTTCTCCAATAATGAAATAGCAATCAGAAGTTAGATTGTACTTCAAAAATCACATCCCCTAGACTAATAACATGTAAGAAAACAGATACAATTTTAGCCCTGTTCCCCTCTTTCCCTGAGGAGAGCAGAGTGGCCTTCAGCTCCACATTCCTGCTTCCCCTCCCTGAAATTAAAATTTCCCTTAGACAAGGGAGGAAGTAGAAGATGCTGCAGATTTCTATTCTGCCCTCCTTCCAACTTACACAATGATACCCCCATGCCACATGTTGGAGGACAGACCTTGCAACGTGTGGGGCTTGCCATATATGTACTCCAGAAAAGCCTTTGACAAAGTCCTTCATGAAACTCTTTTGCACAATTGGAATGATGGGAAGACAGTACAGTTATTTGGTATAGGAAGTGGTTGAGTGACCCAACACAAAGTGTGGACGTTAATGGATTGATGCCAGCTTGAAGGTGGATAAATGCAGATTGACTTGTCTCTGATGTGCAACACCTTCTCAATTCCTCAGATACCTCTCTGTTCTAGTTATAGGACTGGAGGGTGGTGAAGCAATAAACTCCTCCCAATGCTTTCCTTTAATAAAGGGCTCAGAATTTTGCAGGTCAGGGCCTGGTTTCCCCTCCCCAGAACATCATGCCCCACCCGCAGCTTTTCAGCTTCTTTTCGTGTATTATGCTTCCCCATTAGTTTGTGAACTGCTTGAGGGCAGAGACTGTCTTGCTTATTTGTATTCAGTGTCTAGCACTTAGCAGGTGCTTAACAAATATTTATTGAACTGAATTGTTCTGAGTTACTAGAGTTCCCAAACTCACTGGTCCTTTTCATTGTGTTGTTCAACACTATATACATTCTCTATGATCATCCTTTTAATTTGTATGTATCATCCTCTTCATTTCCCACCCAGGTGCAAAAATCTGGACTTCTCCACCATCCTGTAAGATCACTGCAGCCCTAGAACACACACTTTGCCAAGACCCTTTGCCCATGGTCCTTCCAGCTCTCTAACTGGAAAGCAGAGATTTTTCTTTCCACAACCTCCATTTAAGGAGGAAACCCAAGTCAGCCAACTTTTCATTTCCCACCCACCTGTAGGCTTCTGGACTTCTCAGTCTTATGCCAGAGTTTCTCTACTTCCCCCCCACCTTTCTATTTGTTTTGTATGTAGTCTTCCCGATTTGATTGTAAGCTCCTCGAGGGCAGGAACTATCTTTTGCATTCTTTTCTATCCCCAGTGCTTAGAATAGTGCCTGGCACATAGCGAGCGCTTAATGAATGTTCCCTGATTATTATTTTTTAATCAAATTTGCAGATAACACAAAGCTGGGGGCACAGGATTACTCAATCAATGAACCTTTATTAAGTGCCTGCCTTTTGACGAGGGCTAAAGAGGAAAGTATAAAAGCTGGTTTGAAGCTTAACATCAAAAAACCAAGATCTTGGCAACCGGTTCCATCACTTCCTGGCAAATAGAGGGAGAAGAAATGGAAGCAAGGTCAGATTTTATATTCTTGGGCTCAAAAATCACTGCAGATGGTGACCGCAGTCATGAAATTCAAAAGTGCCTGCTCCTTGGAAGGAAAACTATGGCAAGTCTGTATAGCATACCAAAAGCTAAGATCACATCTTGTTGACAAAGGCTCATATAGTCAACGTTACAGTTTTTTCAGAAGCAAGGTATAGTTGCAAGAGTTGGACTATAAGGAAAGCTGGGCATGGCAGAACCAACACTTTTGAATCATGGTTCTGGAGAAGAATTTTGAGATTCCCTGGAACAGCAAGGAGATCAAATCAGTCAATACTTAAAGACATAATTCAGGCTATTCATGGGAAGATCAAATACTGAAGTTGCACCTTAAATAATTTGAGCACATAATGAGAAGAGGGGACTCATTGGAAAAAAAAAAACCCTGATGTTGGGAAATATTGAATGTAAAAGGAAAAGGAATGGCAGAGGACAAGATGGAAAGATAACATCATGGAAACAATGAATATGAATTTGGACAGACTTCAAGCGATAGAAGAGGATAGAAGGGCTTGGCGTGCTATGTTCCCTGGGGTCACAAAGAGTCGAACAGGACTGAATGTATCAACAATAACAATACCAAGTACCTTCTAGAATCAGGCGCTGTGCTAAGCCCCGAGGACATAAAGAAGGGCAATATATAGTCCTGGAATTTGAGGAGGGATTTAGGGTTAGAGACAAATGATAGTCAGAATATAAAAAGATCTCAACAGAACCAAATGATGAGCTGAATTTAACAAGATGAAATCTAACAAAGGATGCATGTAAAGTTTTATATGTGGATTCAAAAAGTCAGCTGTACCACATACAAGATGCTGGAGATATGGCTAAATAACAGTGGAAAGATCTGAATGTCTTGGTGCACTGCAAACTCACAATAAGATAACCAAGTGAGACGGCAGTAAAGAAGGAAATCTGATAATCTGCAGTTTTAATAGATATACAGTGTTAAGAAGCAAGAAGGTGATAAGTACCCCTGTGTTCTGCTCCAGTTGGACACCATCTGGAAGATTGTGTTCAGTTCTAGGTATAACATTTTAAGAAAACCGAGATGTTGGAGCATGTGATGAAGGTAGCCAGATTGTGAAAGGACTGAAAACCATGCGAGGGAAAATCAGATGAAGGGAAAGGAGCATTGAGCTTGGGTCAAAGAAGATTGAGGGAGATGCAAGCTGTCTTCACAGCATCTGAAGTCATTTCCCGCTGAAGCAGAATAAGCCTTGTTCTGCCTGATACTGGTTTAAGTTACAAAGAATCCAGATGTAAGCTTAATTTTCTGTTTTGACCAGACTTGTGATTCCATTAGAGTATAATCCAGTAAGGAATGTTGCTTGGGGCCTTCTCTGTGACCCAGGACCTGAGAAATGACTTCCCCATATTTGCCAGAGGAAGGACCCAAACCCCAGCTTTTACCTGACTTTGAGGCCTTTCTTTTTTCATGGTACCTTATACTTCTTTATGCTTGATATAAGGAAAGCACTTCTAATAATTAGAACAATCCAAAAGAAAGTGGAATAAACTATGGAACCAGGAGAGAAATTGGCAGAAAGTGAGGACCCATTTCTGGATATCTGCAAGCAAAGACCAGATGGTTATTTCTAGGGTGTTGTAAAGCAAGCTCTTGTTCAGGTTTTGAATTTTGAGATTCTCTGATTCTTTAAATTCCCAGGCTCTCTTGCCCAACCCTCCCATATTCAATTCCTTGCCAAGGCCTGTCAATTTCACTTTTGTACCATCTTTCATGTATGCCCCCTTCTCTCCTCTGACAACGCCACCACTCTGGTGCAAGCCCTTATCACATAAAGCCTGGACCCAAGGTAGGTCTGCCTGCCACAAGTCTCTCCCCACTCTAATCTATCTTTCATTCGGTCACTAAAGTGATTTTTCAAAAGCACAGGACAGATCATTCAAACACCCCCACCCAAGTTATAAAACTCCAATGGCTACTTATTCTCTCTAAGATCAAATAGAAAAACTCTGACATTCAAAGCCCTTCATAACCTAGTCACCTCCTACCTTACCAGTCTTCTTATTTTACTCCTTGCCATGTTCTCTCTTTGGTCCAGTGATACTGGCCTCCCCGTTATTCCTCAAACAAGACAATCCATCTTTTGGCATCTTCTCTGGCTGTCCCCCATGCCTAGAACTCTCTCCTTCATCCTCTATGACCCCCCTGGCTTCCTTTAAGTCCCAACTAAAATCACACCTTTTACTGGAAGCTTTCTACAACCCCTCCTCATTTCAGTGTCTTCCCTTTGCTAATTATTTCCTATTTATCCTGTATGTAGCTTGGATATAGCTTTGTATATATTTGTATGTTGTCTCTCTCTCCCATTAGATTGTAAGTTCCTCAAGCAGGGACCATCTTTTTTCTTTTTTTTTCTTTTCTGTATTCCCAGTGCTTAGCCCAGTGCCTGGGGTATAGTAGGGGCTTAATGTTGATTGATGGATTGACTGACTGAGGTCCTCTGGGCCAGAAGGTGCCATAGCTAGCTATCTCCTCTAGATTCTAAAAGGCCCCAGCGCCACATCCCATAGGCATCTCAAGTACTAGAGAAGGCTCTTGCTACCTGGCACATGGCATCAGGGGACTTAGCAGTAACAATGACTTATCTGCTATTTCTTGCCCTTCCCCTATCCCTCCCTTCTCCTCCTCTCCCTCCCACCTGTTTAATTTTTTAGAAAACTGTCAGGACATTTGCTCTTAGTTTATAAGCTTCACGTGAAATATGTATTAAGATTAAGGATATAGCTCCCTGAAGAAAGCAATCAATCACACTGGGATTTAGAGCTGGGAAGAACATAAGGCATTATCTAATCCAAGTCCCTCATTTAACAGATGGGGGAACTGAGTCCAAGGTGGGGACACGTGATTTGTTAGAAGTCACAAGGTATTCAGGAGTAAATCTGGGATTCAAATTCATGATCAGGTAGGGCAGCAGTTCTCAATCTGTGGGTCGCGACCCCTTTGGGGTCGAACAACCCTTTCACAGGTGTCACAGGGGTCGCCTAAGACCATCGGAAAACACATATTTCCGGTGGTCTTAGGACTCTCCTCTATCTGTCTCCAGGTGGGTCCGCCCACATGCAGACACACCTACATACGACTATTAAAGGGTCCCGGCATTAGGAAGGTTGAGAACCACTGAGCTAGGCAGTACAGTAGACAAAGTGCTGGAAGTAAGGAAAACAGGAAGACCTGAGTTCAAATCCAACCACAGACATTTACTAGTTGTCTTTTATCCTGTGCCTCACCTGTCAACTGGGGATAATAATAGTAGCACATTCCTCGGGTTGTTGTGAGGACGAGACGGTATTTGTAAATCTCTTTGTAAAATGCCACATAAATTCTAGATAGTATTAAATATTGACCTATTAGCAAGAGAAATGAGGTACTGTTCCATGATGAAGGAATTTTGGTTTAGAAATAGGAGAGAAACTCAATAAGTCCTTTAAAAATCTGATTTACCTAGATGACTACATGTGAGCTGTGGATAACCAGAAAGGGAGACTTAGATGGCAGAAATGATTAAATTTAAAGAGGAGGAAAAATCACCAAATTCAGAAGTTGGAAGTGACCTGTTCAGCTGTGCTCGTCCAACCCCTAAATGAGAGGGATCCCCACTAAGTCAGTAGTCAGCACAGAAATATGTATCTTTTCCCTTTGACTGTTTTCATAACCTTCCCAACCTGTAGAAGTTCAGGAGTCCTTTTGGTCTATCTTTCTCGGCTGTGAAGAGCCGAAGTCTGGGATGCACTTTGAATTTCTCTTGTTATTCTCATCCTACATGGATGAATTCACTGAGAACTCTTGCTTATAATTACCTTGGATTCTTCAGCCTCTGTAGCTGTTGGTTCTATCTACTTATAAGAAACTAACTAATTCTTCCACCCCCTTGGGCATTTCTCAGTATTTGCAAACAATTGTCATACTGCTCCTTAATCACCATCTGATCAAGCTGTACGGTGGTTTAATCTTTCCTCTTCAATCAATCCCTCTAGCCGTTTAAATCATTTCCGTTGCTCTTTCTGGTCCTGCGGCCAATTTGTTCATTTCTGGGAAAACTGGCACCAAACTATTCCAGATGCAGCCTCACAGTTGTATTCACAGCTAATATTTATTGAGTGCTAACTGGGTGCTTGACCTTGGAGTAGGTAGTGGAGAGAAGGGCTGCAGTCTCTGTCAATTTATAGAACCACTGCTGTAGCACCTCTGTAGCACAAGAAGGCTCTGAAATCCACTTGCCGTGGTGTTTTTTTGACATTTTATTCCTTGGTTACTTCTCAACAGGGCAGCACCCACAAGACATAAATCCATTATCGATGAGATCTATTGGCAAACCATCCTACTTTCTAGGTTAGGGCTTCTTGACCTGGAATCTATGACCTACGTTTTAAAAATATTTTGAGAATTATGTTTCAACATAATTGATTTTCTTAATTTTATGGATTTCATTTTATACATTTAAAAACATTATCCTAAGAAGGGGTCCATAGACCTCAATAAGCTATCGAAAGGGTTAAGGTTAAGGACCCTTAGATGAGATGTCCACGAAAGTCACTTCCAACACTAACATTCTAGAATTTGTTTTAGTTGCTCTCTGCCCATGCAATTAACTGGGCAGCTAGGTGGTAAGGTGGATAAGTGCTAGGAGTCAGGAAGCCTCATCTTCCTGAGTTCAAATCTGACCTCAGACACTTAGTAGTTGTGTGACCCTGGGCAAGTCACTTAACCCTATTTGCCACAGTGTCCTCATCTGTAAAATGAGCTAGAGAAGGAAATGGCAAACCCACTCGTATCTCTGCAAAGAAAACCCCAAATGTGGTCACAAAGAGTGAGACACGACTGAAAAGCAACTGAACAAGCCCATGCAATGAGGGCTTTTTTTCTGTATTCTCCATGTTTAACATAGTGCCTGGAATGTAGTGTACCCTCCGTAAATACTTAACAGATTGACTGAAATAAGTCAACTGGAGATAAGTCTAAACAGAGACCAGGAGATTGGGACTGGCCCTTTCTTTTCATGAGTATAGAGAACTCCTGAGGGAAGCCCTTCTACCAATATGGATCAGTACTTTCCCCTGTAAGTTAGAGTAAAGAGGCAGTTAGGTGGCTTAGTGAATAGAGCTGGGCCTGGAGCCAGGAAGATGAGTTCAAATCCAATCTCAGATGCTTTACTAGCTAAGTAACCCTGGGGCAAAGCACTTAACCAGTTTAACTCAATCCACTGGAGGAGATGGCAAACCACTTTTTTCTGAGAGGTATATGGGAGTCTTCAGAGAGCACTAGCACCTTTGGTGTGAGGGCTTGACAAGCCCTTTTCAGGGTTGCTCATCCACCTTGGTGTCCACCTTCTCTCTCACCTGTGGCTCCAGGAAGCTATAGCATGCACATTAGCCACAGCCCAGTAAAACCATCTTGGCAGATGGAATAAAACGGCTTGAGGGTAACTGACAGGTCTGAAACCTGTTGGTGAGTTCCCGAGATGTCTACTCCAAGAATGTGAAGACTTTCCCTGGCAGAATAGATGAGAGCAATTTATTCCAGTCATCATAAAGGAGGCTGAAGGAGGTGCTCTGGAGTCCTTAGAGCTCGATTAGGCATAGAGGACACCAAGGGCATTCACTGAATCCTGGGCCATCACTAGTCGTCTTGACTTTTGTTCTGCTGTAGATTTCAGTGATGATGAAGAAAGTGAGGCTGACCATTTTGTGCAGCTCTGCCTCACTTAAATCCAGTTCATGCACAAAACATCACTCTATGAGTGATTAGTTGATCCCCTTAGAAAATGAAGGACAAACAACAGTCATGGAGTTGCCTATAAAGTACCAGGAAGGTTATATGATTTGTCTGGGGTCTAACATTCAACATGGATCAGAGGCAGAACTCAAACCCAGGGTGTCCTGACTCTGTGGCCAGGTCTCTATATCTCTATGCAAGGTTACTTCTTTAACAGTTTAACCCTTGGGGGTGGCTGAATGGTGCAGTGAATAGAGCACAGGCCTTGGAGTCAGGACCCGAGTTCAAAGCTGGCCTCAGACACTTAACACTTGTTAGCCGTGTGACCTTGGGCAAGTTAACACCAATTGCCCTGCCTTCCTCCCTCCAAAAAAGAAAAAAAAAATAGGGAAAAAAAGTTTAACCCTTTGCAAAAACAACAAGAAGACCATTTGTTTAAAAGAAAACATCAACCCCTCTTCGTCTGGAAGTAGTTCACTCAAATTGCATATCCATTACTTAATTTGTCATTAAAACAACAATTTACCTAAATGAAAGGACAGGTTTGCAAAACATTTAGAACTTTTTAGAAATTGTAACTTACCCGTTTTATCGTAAATTACTTTTAAAAATGTCTTTTAAAAAAATAACGCTTATACTTTTGAAGCTCAGTTTCTGTTAATTTACAACTGAAAATTATTTTACCAGTTGGAGGGGTTACAGAAATATTTTGACTATTATTATTTCCTTCGAACTCATCAGCAGTGTACTGAGGTACTTCTTGAGAAAAGGAACAGCATTGTCTAGCATCACAGTAGAACCCTTATAGAGTGTGGGGGATGTTGGACATGGTTAATGAAATGTTCCCTGAAGCAGGTCACTATGGCCCTTGATAAGGTGAACTTTCTTTCCTCGTTCCTCTTGCTCAAAATCCATAATTTTTCCATTGTACCTGATGCTGCACACCTAGTTCAGCACCCATACTTTACAAGAGGACACTGAGGCACAGGAGTCTTAAGTCAATTTGGTTACAGTCTCACGGAGTTAGAAGTGAGATTAGATTTTTCTGACTTCTAGTGACAAACATTTTCCATGCAAACTGGTGTGATAGTAAGATTTTACTGAGTCACACTTTTTTCCTTTGCATGTTAACCATGTTGCCTTTCCAACATTTCTCCATCAGAGATAGCCTCTTCTAGCTTCAGCTCTTCTAAATGGTAGGGCTGTAAAGAAACAGGCATTGCCCTGTATTTTGGTTTTCATAAAACAGTAGTTCTCAAAATGTGGTAGACACTTCCAGGGTATCCAAGAGGTCAAAACTATTTTCATAATAACACTAGAATGTTTTTACATTTTTAGTATGTTAAATATTGAAAGGTATAGTTCACATTAACCGAAGCTCTTAGGAGGTCGTCAGCAATTAAGAAGGTAAAAGAGGTCCTGAAAACAAAGTCTGATAACTTTCGCTGCTGCTGCTATAGAGGACTGGAAAAATTAGCCTCCAACCATTGATATTGAACCAAAAATTAAGCACGGCAAGAAATTGAGGAGTACCGATTTTTTAACATTTTTATTACACAGTAAAGAATACAACAATACCTGAATCATACTTTAAAGATTCACAGGTTGACAGACCATACATTACAGTCCAACTAAGGAAAAAAGGATAAACAAGAAACCACAGTTCAGACATAGTAGACTTAAAAAGCTCAAAGAGTATGCTGACAAAAGCATGATGCCCAGGCCCTGCCCCCCCAGTGTTAGTCTACCATTAACTTGTGGTACATGTCTGAATTAAGTATTGCACAACAACTTTTTTTTTCACAATAATGTCGCAGAACCCAAAATAATAATAATAATAAAAAAATTACTTCAAATCTGCATTTCAACAGTCTCCAATTTTTTTTTTCTGTCCCTTGAGGAATTCGGACAACATGGAGTCACTTTCTTTCCCTAAGTATTTCCAGACGTAGGCATGCTTTGCATAAGTAAACCAGCCTTGTAATTTTTAAATCCCCAAGACATGCACCTACACAAAAAAATTTTTAAAAAATTAAAAAAAGACAGGTGGCCCTGTCACACACAGTCTCATGACAGAGAAAGAGAGAAAGAGAGAAGAGTAAGAGACAGAGTAAGAGATAAGAGGACGCCCTATTCCTATCAGCGACCACCATTCAGTTATATCCAATGAAGTTAACTTTTTTTTAAAATGTGTTATACCTACAAATTATACTCTCACAAAGCCTGTATATAAGTGACAAGCAAAAAAAGGAAAGTAACAAAAGGTTTTTTTTCTTCTTTCTCTTCTTTAGGTTTATGAGGTCTGCATTGTTACCAAGAAGTGATATGGTTTGCAGCTGTATGAGCTTTACTTTTGGTATCCTGGTTCTTTTGTGCCCATTTGGTTTGACTAGACCAGTTTTTGTTCGCTACTGGTGCAAATATACATGCTGTCAGAGGTAGAGTGAAAGTTTTTGCCACTGAGGAGACTGTAGCAAAACAGGAGGAGAGGAGGAGGACGAGGAAGAGGGGGGGAAGGAGGAGGAGTTGGAGATAGAGCTCAGAGTTAGGGATTTTTGTATTTGTTTTCACTCAGGGTGCCCTGAATTTAAAGTAATGAGACATACTGTACTAATCCTTATTTTACACACTAGTGTTAAGAATAACAGTGCTGTTTCACATATATCACAGCTTCTAGAGATATAGACGTATGGGTATGACATACCTCATTTTATTTTATTTTTTTGGGATTATCTAAACCCTTCGTAGCCTAAAACATAGAATAGCTCTATAAGAAAGGACTGTCCAGTGTCACAAGCAGACTAGAAACCAGAGTGAGGTCAAATGAGTCTTGGGAGCACCATGATAAAAATATAACCCATTCAGAGCCTGGTTATGTGCTTTCCTTTCCCTTTAAGCAGTGGGCTGGCAGATGGACTTCCAACATGGAGATGTGGTTATTTGCTCATCAGAACTTTCTGAGTTAAGAGGTGTTAAAAAAAAAAAAAGGAAAGAAACCAACTTAGAGATAAGACTACAGGAAAGAATGCTTAAGTTTTCAGATTTAATCAACTAAAGCCAAATCAAGATTCAGATCTCCTCTTTGCAGGTATTTAGCAAGCCCTTTGAAAGAGTGTCTAAATGCTGTTTGAAAATTTTGAAGGATAATGGATCATTCACAAATATTTAAATAAATGCCTGGTGTGTTTTTGCATGTGTATGTGTACATATGTGTGTGTGTGTGTGTGTGTGTGTGCGCATGTGTGTATAATACTTTGTTCCCAGCCTTGAAAACTTTGGTTGCCTACACAGCCTACAAAATTGCTCACTTTTAATAAAGCACACAACCATGTCCTGGGCTATTATTTTCAAAACTAACAAGTAGTTCTGGTCTGGACCCTGGACAACGAAGGGTTAATGGATTCGCACTATACCTTGCTGAACATGTTTAACCTGCTGATCATTTGGAAAGTAGTTACTGGTGCTTTTCAAAATTCCGATTTTGGTCCATCAGATCAGTCTTTGGCTGACTTCCCTTTTTGTAATAATACTGTATAACCTGGCATTCAGCAGTGTTAAAGCTGTCAATCTACACCTCAGCATTTGGAGCTCTAATTATTTTTTTTTTGAAAAATCAGAAATACTTAAAACGACCTTACAGCGATATGCATGCACTTTTTTTTTAAAGTAGGATATCTTGTTATTTTATAAAAAATGTCCCTAATAGTGAATTTTGACAAAAAAAAAGAAAAAGAAAAAATCCACCACTACTCTATGCTATAGCTAAACTTGGCAAAATGGCTCTAGCATATTTAAAATGAGTTTGCTCAAAAAAAAGCATGCCTAGGGAGTCATTGTGACAGTGCAAAATACATTTATGTACATCCCTCTTACAAAAACACCAATGTTAGCATTCCATGAAGCATGCTCGTTTTCAGGAAAAAAAAAAGTCCTATAACAGAGTGAAATAGCAGCTCCCAAAGATAGCTTTTTTTTTTCTTTTCTTTTCTTGAGGACAACCAAAAAAGGTCTTTTTTATTTTTAAACTACTAGAGAAATATCACTAATACATACAGATATAAAAGCAGCATAGAAAGATACAGGTTTCTCACCAACTAGGAATAAAGAGACTAAATGTGGGCATATGGTTAAACTACAATGCATCTTCACATTTGTCCAACACATTTACAAGAAAAACACCATTGGGAAACCTCACAGGACAGAAGTGTTTTAACACCAAGAGAACTACTATTTTTTAATTAAAAATCCAAACAGGGTAGGGTTGAAAAAATTTGGAAGGGGGCTGGAGCTGAAGCCACCATTATTTTTAAATGATTTTTTTTCCCCGATATAAAATGAATAAGCTGGAATAGACCCGATTGTCTTACTCTGTGGAACCTTGCAAAAGTGAAGAAATGGTGAAGGGTTATTTAGGGCAGCTGGCCGATGTCAAAGCTGCCAGAATGCTAATTAACTGCAGGCTGTGTCCCTTACTTATGTATATAGATATAGATATAGATATATTTTTTTTTTTTAAAAAAGGAGCCTTTTGTGTTATGGCATTTTTCCCCCTTTGCTGCTGTATTCATACATCCCACTTCAAATCATCTTTCATTTTTCATTCTGTTGACCTGGATATTATTGTTTCTTTTCAGAAACAGAAAAAAAAATGAACATCTGTGTCTCCTTCCAATCTGCTGCACATCTGCGTGTTTTGTAGCGGGTCTTCAAAGTTCAGTCAGTAACCCACGGACGCCATTCATCTTCTTGTTAAAATGTCTACTGCTGTATCCAATGCTCGTGCCCTTGAGGGTTTTTTCTCTCTCTCTTTTTTTTTTCATTATTGTTATAAAGAACATTGTGACTTTTTTTTAATATTAGCATTTTTGCTTTCAACAGCAATTAGCAATCTCTTGGTTTGCTGTTTGGTAAAGCATCTGTTAATGAGGTTATCTAGTTTAAAATCCCAGCTACTGGAAAATAACAGGGAGGAGGTCAAATCTATCATTTTTGTGTTATATTCTCTGTTCTCTTTTCAGTTCTCTAAAGAAAAGATATCTTTGTAATCCACAATAAGTCATTATGACCCGTTACTGGCCTTCTGTGTTTTTTTTTGTTTTTGTTTTTTTTTGTTTTAGTTTTTACTACTGCCTCAAGATACAGTAAGTTCTCTTTTGCTGAAGTATTTAAAAAAAACAAGTTTGAGCATCTGAGGATGAAGAATTGGTTTTGTGTTTGTTTTGTTGGTTTTCCTCTAATAGTTCTGAGTTCATTTTTAACGAGGAGTTGTGTCTATGGTGGATGGGGTGCCAGGGGTAGTTGACCTAGGAGTGGCTGCTGGTGGTGTGTCAATAGGGCTCCCTGCCCCACTGTTGGGAGTCACAGAGGAACTGACTGCTGGTGTCTCTCCCTGCTGTTGGGCTTGGAGGGTCTGTCCACAGATGTGATGGTGCTTCTCCCAGTCTTTGTGCTGGCAAAATGAGCCACAGTATCTTGCTGTGTTGCAACCACTACAGGTTTCACTTGCTTTACGGCCACAATTCCAGCAACTCTAAAATAGACAAGAGGGGAAAATTTTTTAAAAATCCACATAAACATGGTCATATTCTACTCCTAATTAAATATTCTATGATACAGCTTTTTAAAAATTCTCAAGCACAATAAAAGATGTGAAATACCCTGGCTCTACCCGTCTCCTACCTCTCAAATATCATTCACTGGGTCAATTCAACTTTCTATCAATAACCATTTTGATATCTAGTAATTCTTTGTGAACTTCTTTCAGTTTTTAATGGCCAAATCCCTCTCCCAAGACAGCTTCTTGATGGCCTTTCTACTCATCCCAAACAACTATCTCTAACTCTTCCCCCTCATGGCTT
Organism: Pseudochirops cupreus; assembly: GCA_028627135.1. Classification (NCBI taxonomy): domain Eukaryota; kingdom Metazoa; phylum Chordata; class Mammalia; order Diprotodontia; family Pseudocheiridae; genus Pseudochirops; species Pseudochirops cupreus. Next base: position 466,240,294 of record CM053580.1, read on the forward strand.
CTCTTGTAGTGTTTTCCATGTTATCAATATCAGTCCTTATGGAGTATAAACTTACTTTCTCAAGACTTTCACACAAATCCACTAGGACCTGAAATAACCACCGCCTACATTATAACATGGAAATGATACAACATTAGATAGTTCCTATTTTACTTTGAACTCTGTCCTTAAATTTGCTTTAAAGAAAATCTTTGACACAAGCCATGAAATGTATTCATGCTTAAGTTTTCCATGTTGTAATTAGGTATTCAATGCACTTTCCCATCATACTATCAAGATTTTACAACCGCCTGGAATATGCTTAATTCTTTTGAGAAACCTGAAAGACTAGCAACTGAAAGGATGGATTGTGAGGTCTTTGACAATTTCAGGGGAAAAAACACAATGGACTCACAAAGGAACTGAGTCACAAATGTTCCCTAAGAGATTACATTTGGCTTATTTCCGGACAATCTGTCTGTCATGCAGAATATTGATGACAGGTAGGGTCTTAGGCAGCCTGTTGCTATATCATTCCATGATAACAAGGAATATCATATGAGGCAAAGAGGAAGATGTCCACTCACTTTTCTGTTTATTTTATATGTTCGTTCTATGGCTGTGGGAGTAAAAGACTGTTTAAAGAGTCACTGAGAGTCTCTCAATCTGAGACACTGACATTCTGTCGCAGTTCATCATCACCCTCGTGACATTTTGTCAGTCAATAAAAGTCAAAGGGATGGTTGAACATCAGTGGCTCCTAGCCTCCGTGTTGTTGTGAATCCAAGAAGTCATACATATATAGAACACAATTTTTATTCCCCTTTCAATTTGGACCCACCAGCTGTGCCAAGTCCCGCATTAGAGAGAGCAGAAGACATAGAGATGAATAAGACAAAGATCCCTGGCCCTTGTGGGTCTTAAAATTCAACTGAGAGATAAAAGAAATACCTGTAAATATTAGGGAAAGGGGCATACAAAAGGTACACAAATTCTAGAGCTAGTTGTAGGAAAGATAAATTATGAAGTTGGATGTAGGAAAGAAATGGGTAGGATTCTGGTAGTAGAAAGGGGGAGGGGGAAACAGAAGTAGAAGAGGAAGAAGAGGAGGTCGAGGTAGAGCACATTCCAGGCAGAGAGAAAGTATAAGTAAAATGAAGAGGAAACACTCTTCCAAAATAATCTTGGAAATATTTTGAAATGCAGAACAGTTTGACTGATCTTAGAGCACAGGAGAACAATAAGGACGGTCAGGGTCAGACCCATGAAATAGATCCCTCCCCCCAATACCAGTCTGTAGCATCTGAATTTTACCGAGTAGACAATAGAGAGCAATCAAAGGGTTTGTTTTTGTTTTTGTTTTTGAGCAGGAGTGTAACATGATCAAAACTTCATTGCAGAAGGAACTCAGGCCATAGTAGTGAAGAATGAATTCTTAACCTTTTCTAAGGTCATGAGCTGCTTTGATAGTCTAGTGAAGTCTATAGGGCCCTTCTCAGAATAATGTTTTTAAATACATAAAATTAAATAAAATATATAGGATTACAAAGGAAATCAATTTTACTTAAATAGTTATCAATATATTTTTAACAAAACAAGGTCAGAGAACTCAGGCTAATAGTATCTGCTTTAGAGTAATTTAAAGTCCATTAAAAAAAAATAGAAAATTTGACGAATGAGAATAGCTCTTAATTCATGTAGAATTATTGATGGGTGGTGGGAAAACTCACCAGGACTGGGGTGTGCCAGGTCCCCCCTCTTCCCCTGGGCTGTCCCAGAAACCAATTGATATTATGAGGCAATAGGAAGACCCACCCCTATGAAGGAAGTCTCTCCCCTCACCTTTTCCCTTTATCCCCTTTGCTGCCTGGGGCTGCCAAGAATCCATCTGGGTTTTTTGACTACTCACAGGGCACAAATGAGATAGGAGTCAACAACTCTATTCCTTCTGGCAAGATTGGAAGACCACCAGGCCTTACCATCTGTCTTTCCTCTACACCCTGCAGACCCCCAGCACTATCATCTGACCTACTGACCCTAATCTAAGTACCCCTGGGCCTTGCCATCTGCCCTTAAGACTTCTCAGTTTTTCATTCCTCCCTGCAGCTATTTTTAAAAAAATGTATTGCCTCCCCCAATTCAAGTGTGAGCTCCTTGAGAACCAGAATGGTTTCTTTTTTTCTACTTGTAACCACAGTGCTTAGCACAGAGCTTTGCACATAAAGCAAACCTTTAATAAATGCTTTTTTCTCTTTCATTCATTCATTCATTCAATATGAGGAAGTCTGGTTGTCAATCTCACATAAAGAAAAAATTAATAATCGTGACTGGCACAAACTGCAGTTTTTATTCAAATTCAATTAAATTAATCTTTAAAAATATACAATCTCCAAGGAGACACATTTGATGAGCAGCTTTATTAACGGCAAGTTAAAAGTCCCCTCTTCCTTAAAATTAATTGAATCATGTTGCATTGATAATGAACACAGAGATGTGGATTTTCTGTCTTCTCAAATTTCCTTCCCTCCCCACCTCCATACAACTTATGACATTCAGCCCTGAGGATGAAGTTTGCTTCCTAGAGGTTTAAGAGTTTAGAATAATGCCAGCTGATTCTGGAACAAATCCAGCAAATAAGTGAGATTCCTAAACATCAGAAAATCCCAATTACAGGACAGAGACCTAAATCCAAACCAGTATTTTGAGGAAATTAAATATTTAATCTGAGTCAAGTGGCTTCTTTAGGAAATATCCTGGTGTTAGCTCGATCCTTTCTTGGCAGAGGCACATTTTGGCAGATACAAGGGTGGTGACTGCCCAACACTCAATAGCTCCTTCAGATTGAAGTCAGATGTACACAGCATTCTCAATTTAAACTGATTAAACACACAGACTAAACCAGGTAATTACAAATGCATGTGTTGGCAATTGGGTGAGGGAGGAGACAGAATGGGGACTTGCTTATTTTTTAAAGTGTTTTCAAAGATGGGAACAATTTTACAAAAAAAAAAAAAGTGGAATTACGCCAAATATAGAAACAGATGTTTGGGGGTAGTTAAACGGTTGGGAATTCAGACTTCTTGTCTAGCATCACCTGGTTTTGATTCTGGATTCATGGGCTCAGATTAGTTTTATCTTGATAGAGTACTATCTCAAGTTTTTAGAAAACATTAATTTACCCCCACTGGGATGGACTAACATAATACAACATCTTTTTTTTATTCCTTTAATTTCATCTTTATGGAAGGTATAATAAAGACTGGGCAATTATTTTTAATACAGTGGAAACTACATTTTTATAATCTCTGACAGAGCAGCGAAACAAATAGATGATTAATTTATCAGTCCGTGTGTTAAAAGAATCTTCAATCTAGACATCCAAAACTGTTATTTAACTTTTAAATGCTTCTTAGAAAATGTGAAGTTTTAAGAAGGAAAACAGTCCAATTCATTCTTCTTGGACTGATATTAATGCATTCATGTTCCAATCAGTGTGAGTACTCTCCCTGTGGTGCAATTTTTGTCCACTTCTTTCTGTAAATCCTTCAAAGAGGGTCCATCCAATGGGGTACATGAAAGGTGCCTTAAAACTGTCTACCTATTAGTGCTCAATGTCTCTGAATAACCAGGCAATGTCCTTTTCCAATCATAAATATCATGATGATGTTTTCTCCTGACACTTCTTGCACACATGCTATCATTAGTAATATAATGCAGCCTTACCAATGCCAAGTTTTTGCACTACCACTTTAGGTCACCTACAGTTTTGATTCTTCTGTGATTGTGCTGTTCTGTGATTCGTAACCATATGGTACCACTGGCAGAATATTAGGTAGTATGAAAGAGATGGACTTTTCAAAGGAGTTCAGCTTGAGATCACTGTAATAAGCATTGTACAACTTCTCAATTGTAATCCAGCCCCAACCTGATCTATTTATTCAATTTTGGTCCCAGTTCTTTTTGTAATACCTGTTCAATGTATGCATACTAATGGACCAATACAATATGCTGCCAGTAAATTGAATGTTATTACCTAGGCAACACACATTTTTCATACACAATGTTTTTTTTCATGTGGATGACAGACCAATCTCTTTTGATTGCTTACATATTTAACTAAGAAGGCCTTTGTATTATAAGAAGTAAAGTTTCAGTTAGCACAATGTGAACCACAAACAGGAAATCAGGAATATCTCCAGTATCTAAATATTGATAGAACATCCTACCCCTTGGAACAGAAAATAGTATATTGGATTCAAATAGTTAAATTCAGTGTTAGGTAAATCTGACTTATTGACTGGGGTCTTCAACAGTGGAGATCTGTAGATCATGTACCAAATAGAGTGGGACCATCTCCAGTTGTGCTGATGTGTATCTGGCCACTGGACCCAGGTGGCTCTGAAGGAGAAAATGAGGCTGGTGACTTTGCATGGTCCTCCTTCACTTAAACCCAATTCACTTGCATGTCATGCATAACTTCCATCATGTTATGATCCTTTTCAAGAATGAAGGACAAACAACAACCCTCTGAGTAACTGCAGCTATCCTCCGGGGGGATCCAACTGGAACTGGCCAGTTGGCTCCCTCCCTCCCTTCTTCCCCTCCCCCTTACCCCCCTTCTCTCTCTGTCTCTTTCTCTTTCTCTCACTCACTGATTGGCCCAAAAGGTCCCAGGCGAAACCCTACTAGGTCGGGTTGCCCCCTCCCCCCATTGAAGAAGAGTGAATGTAAATAGGAATTGTTTCTGTTTTGGCCAGAAACCCTAAGGGTCTTCTCCTCCCAGTTTGATTTTTTGGTTTTCTGGACTACATTAGAGAGGCCATTCTTTGCCTCAGTGTTTTGTTTTTTTTTTAACCTAGCTTTAAGTATTGAGTGGGTATTGTGGCAGTCACACTGAGATCTGCTAAACACCTTAGCTTTAAAAGGCCAAGATCTTCTACCCCATTTGGGGCCATCTCCAGTAGTCCTGATGAGTATCTGGCCAGTGTACCAGATGGCTCTGGAGGAGAAAGTGAGGCTAGTGACTTTGCACAGCCTTCCCTCACTTAAACCCAATTCACTTGTGTGTCATGATGTTCATGATGTCATGAACCTCTTCCAGAATGAAGGACAAACAACAATCAAGTAGAGTAGGCATGAACTTGGATGCAGAGAAATATAAAGAGCACTAACTGCTTTCATTCAGACAAAATTGAAGAAGGCTATCCAGCTGTAATGTACCCACAAACCATATTAGTTCCTAAGAACTTTGCTGTTCACACAAGTGACAACTACAAAGATGGTGTAATATCAATGAACATGTTTGAAATCCTAGTAAAAAGGCTACAGCCATACATAGCCAAAAAAAATTATTCACTAGCAACAATTCCACCATAAGTAGGAATTATGCCAGAGATGGATAGATAGTTCAACATTAGGAAACGATTAACATAATTAATCATATTAAAAACAAAAAACACTCCAAACCACATGATTACATCCAGAATTGGAGAGAGGAAAAAGAATTTAAGAAAATCTAATACTGGCTTAATGCTAAAAACCCTACAAAGTTTAGACTTAAAGCAAGAATGACTCCTTTCCTCCACTGTCATGATACAGTTCTACAAACACTAACGTTAGCAAAGACGAGAGAAAGAAATTACAGACATAACCACAGGAATAGACGATAGACAACTCTGGAGACACAGCAAAGGAACTTACTGAGACAATGATAAGCTTCAGTAAATGAACACAACACAAAATAAAGCCAGAACATCAACAGCGGTAACAAAATTCAGACAAATAATGGAAAGGGAAATCTCAAAGAAGCCACCAAATGGATGAAACATCGGTCAATATGACTCGTATAAATACAATTATAAACCAAGCTTTATATAAAAACAATTATAAACCACGCTTTAAGAAAATGATGAGTGGTTTAAATTATTTGGAGTAATATTCACAGCTCAAGGATGGGCTACATCAATATAATAAATTTTTTAAAATTAATTTGTAAATTTACTATTACGCTAATCAAACTATACAGAACTAGATAAAATAACAATCATTAAGAAGAACGAAAGGCTTAATCACTCATTGGGAATAAGGAGGCAGAAAGGTAGAAGTGGTAAGGGAAAAGTACTTCCAAATATCAACTTAGATTACAAAGTTGTAATCATTGAAACCATTGTCACTGATTTTTTAAAAAAAGTAGATGAAATAACTGAACTCAATGACCTAGTGTTCAATAAACCTAAGCATCCAAATTACATGGAGAAGTCTCTACCTGACAAGAACTTCTGGGAAAACAACAAAGTAGTATAAAAGAAATTAGGCTTTGACCAAATCTTTACACCATATACTACCATAGCTCAAAACGGACACATGACCTAAATATTAATGGTTACCTCTGTCCCTCAAAAAGAAGAAATGAAAAAAAAAACTGGATCAAATCTTTTTCATAGCCTAGGGGAAAATTCTTTACCAGACAAAATCTGTCATCATAAAAAAATTTGATTATATAAAATTGAAAAACTTTTACATAAAACAAATCAATACAACTAGGAAAAAAAAGGGAACTACTATTGATTGCCAAAACAAACAAAAATCCTATCAAAGAGCACGGATGTATCCAAGAGAACTGAACAGAAATATAAAAGAGCCAACATCAAAAGATGTGAACAGTTCTCAAAAGAAATTCACATTGTTAGCAACTATATGAAACATCGTTCCAAATCACTAATAACTGAGAAAAATGCAAATGAAAATACACCTGAGCTTTTACCTAACACCTAACAAATTTGGAAAGATAACAAATAGACCACATTAAATGGGAAAAGACAGACACACTAAATACATCATTGGTGGAGCTGTGAATTTTTTCAACCCCTCTGGAAATCAACTTGGCATTATGCTAGGAAAACAACTAAAATGTCATTTGGCTCAGAAATCCCACGGCTTCCCTATATCCCCAAGGGGTCAAAGACTAAAAAGGTTCCACAAACACTGCAATAGTCCTAGCAGCATGTTTTATGGTAGCAAATAATTGGAAACAATGCAAATGCTCATTGATAGGGAATATAATCAGTCTTGCAGTTTAAGAAATCATCAAAGAAAGTTTAAGAAATCATCAATATAAAGATTAAAGATTTCAGGGAACATGAGAAGACCTACATCAACTAGTGCAGTGAAGTAAATTCAATCATATTAACAATATGCACAACATACTCATGTTAATGTAATTATAATGACTGTTTTGCCCCAAATAAGAGATGAGCAACTGAATCTTCCTCTCAGCCTCCCAAAGGAACCACGTGACTAACTGAAATAATTCTAATTGCATTTATATGGATCTTTAAAGTTTGCAAAGCACTTCATATTTTCTCATTTGAGATCTATCACAGCCCTATGACATATATACTAAACTAATTAGTCCTACTTTAAAAAAAGGGAGGGGGGAGGGAGAGATATGAGGCTTGGAGAATTATGCGACCTGCCTAGAATCATAGAGTAATTATTAGAGGCAGAATTTAAACCCATGGCTTCCTGACTCCAAGACCATTCATTACTCTATCCACTATGTCAAACAGCATCTCTGAAAAAGATCATCATTGTGAATAAACCAAGAATAAATTTTATTCAGCCCATTTCTTTTCCATTGATCAAAAGCACCCATTCCTCAAATGTTTAGCTATTTCTTGGAGTCATGGAAGATATGTACAAAATGGTCCCAAGTCACAAAATAAATTAGAATGAGTTGGGCTATAAATCAGAGGGATAACAGCAGAGCCCAGGTCTCCTAGTATCTACTTGAATGAGCTAATACACAAGGCTCACCTACTTCTTATGAAATTTGAAGAGGCAGCTTGAGTCTTTTTGTATTAAGGCATCACCCAGACTCATGGATTGGGAGGTTGAAGGGATCTTAGAAGTTATTACTCTAGCCCCTTCATTTTAAAAAGAAAGAAACAGGAATAAGTGGTCATTGACAGTCAGTGTTTGAACCAGTTTCCCTAATACCACACCACTTCTCTTTCCAGTATATCATAACAAGAGTGTTTTTCTTAATATCTTTGCTTCATACTGGTAACTCTTTCATTGTTCCTTTTTAAAAGAACGTCATCATGGCTGCAATTTCAGTGGCTCAAGAGTCTGAAAGTAAGTGTGGCATTAAGCTTAGGTGTAATAAATAGATGCCTATATAGTGTGTTCTGAGACACTTTGGGGACCCCTTGGTTAAGGGTACTACAGTGTTCTTGTTTTCCTGGTATTTTTCCCCCTCAAGTCATGGATCTGCTTGGGGCTTTCCTTGGGCTAAGGCTTCTTTGACAAAACTGTCCTAGTGTCCAAAGCTTCTGGTTATCTTGTACCAAGACTATGATTTTTAACATGCCAGCACACCTAACCTATAAAGGAAGAAAACATGCAGTCACAGGAATCACATTTAGACTACTGATGCCCTTTTAGGGAAATATGAATGGTAACATAATACCTTTATCCTTCTTAGTTGAAAATGTGTATTCCCAAAGAAAACTCTCCACAGAATTAAATGCATCTGCTACTATCAATAAAAAAGGCATTCATTAAAGCACTTACTATGTGCTTGGCACAGTGTTAGGCATTCATATATACAAATATAAATAAGGAAACAATCCTTATTCTTACGGAGATTGCTTGCAGTTCCTCCTCTTAAAAAAAAGGCTCCTAAAATAATAATGGTTCACATTTACATAGGGCTTAAAGATTCATTAAGCAGCTCTGTGGGATTAGATATAGCAGGTAGAGATCTGGAAACTGGGACCCAGAGAGATTAAATGAATGAACTCTCTGACTCTAAGACCACTGTCTTTCCACTCTCACGGCTGACTTTGTAACTGACTAATAAAATGATTAGCTTATTTGGAGGGGGAGGGATGATGACATGTATAGCATGGAAAGGCAACTTCTAAGGGTCAACTAAAGCTGTGCAGCAAAATTATTGTGATATACTTAGTCATTCAAGATCAGCCTCTATTTAGGAACTGATCATTCCGTATTTCAATCAAATACGAGTACACACAATAATGACCCACAGGATAAAAATAGGATCAATGAATTTCAGAATTGGATGGACTCTGCCACCCATACAGCAATATATTTATTCAATGAACAGATACCTGTGTCCTGAACCAAGGATCTATTACAGGCTGATGTGTTAAAATAGCAAAATATTAGTTACGAGAGATACCACAAGTCATCTCATCCAACTTCAAACCTGATTTGAAGATTCTGTCTAAAACATTTCTAAAAACCAGCCATCTAATTTTTGTTTGAATACCTACATAATGCCAAGAAAATTATAAGAAAGGAGATTGTCTTTTTCTAGTTTCTACATCTTAAGGACACTGATAAACTAGTTTCCACAGTCGATAAGTCTTTTCTGAAACTCAAAGTCAAACTAGCCCTTATGTAGCCCAAATTATGTACTCCTCATATACACAAAAAGCTATAAGATTTAATTCAAATATTTATTAGGCATCCCTGCCTAATGCAGAGCACCAAGCTATTTCCTTTCTAGAGCATATAGTCTGACAGACATCTCTCTCTCTCTCAACACATTCAAATTCTCATTGGTATGAAGAGAATGAGTACAAAACATGATAGATCCTGAGTAGACTATAAATTTCATGATAGAAAAGTCGGTTTATTATCTAATTTTTTTAATTAAAAATTATTTTTCTATCAACAAAAATCTGTCTCTTCCTTCCACCTCCCACACTGAAAAAAAAAAGAAATAAAGAAAAACAAACCCCTTATCACATATATACACAGTCAGGTAAAACAACTGTTCTTCAGTCATTCAGTACTGTCCAATCTTTATAACCCCACAGACCATGCTATCCATGAGGTTGTCTTGGCAAAGATATGGGAGTGGTTTACCATTTCCTTCTCCACTTTCCTCCCACTGGCCATGTCCAAAAAAATACATACCACAATCTGTACCCTGAGAACATCAGCAGTCAAAAGGTAGGTAGCATGTTTCATCACGGGTCTTCTGAGTCAGAGCTGGTTATTGCATAGACAAGAGTTAAGTGTTTCAAAGTTCTTTGTCTTTATATAGCTGTTAACCGTAAATTTTTCTACTGATTCTAACTTATGTTACTCTGCATTTGTTCACATAAATCTTCCCATTATAAAAACAAACAAGCAACTGTCCTCTTCAACATTTCTCAGAGCGTAACAGAATTCCGTTGCATTCGTATTTCATAATATGATTCTTATCAAGTTTCTGCCTCAAGTCTTTCCTGACTTTCCTACACAGTTGCCAAAGAGCCCCTAAGCACACATCTGACCATGTCACTCCCCTTCTCAAACTTCAATGGCTTCCCATAAGCTTCCTGGATAAAATGGAAATTGTATCTAAAATCCACCAACACCTAGAGTCAACCTATCTTTCCAACCTCGTTCTACATTACTTCCCCACCTGTATTTTGCAATCCGACCAAACTGTCCTCTCCTCTCCTCTCCTCTCTTCCTCGCACACAGCACTACATCTCCCATCTCTGTACCCTTGGAACAGTCTGTCTCATGTTTGGTATATACTCTGAACCCTCAGCTCCAGGTTAAAAAAACCCCCACCTACATTTAAAGTACAGCTCAAACACCACTTTCTGTTCCTGATTCCCGCAACTGCTAGTACCCTCTCCCAACTACCTTGTATTTATTGCATTTGTTCTTTTTATTTATATATATGTATTTTTTTTTCTTTTAGAATGTATTTTTGTGGGTAGGAATGGTTTCATTCTTTTCTCTCTCTTTCTTGAGCATGTACATGCATGTGGTGTGTGTGTGTGTGTGTGTGTGTGTGTGTGTGTGTGTGTGTGTGTGTGTGTGTGTGTGTGTGTGTTGGAGGGTAGAGGGGGGAGAGAGGGCAATATCTCCTGCATCTAGCATGGTGCCTCACGTGCACAGAGTTGATTCTTAATAAATAATGGTTGATGGGTGTGCACATAGGAGTTTATGTGTATGGAAACACACACACATAGACACACATGGCTAATTATATATGTTTAATCTTAATGCTATACAATATGTAATCTCTTCTTTCCCGAGGTTCTATTTTAACTTCAAGCTGCCTATATTGAGGAGGTTTGTAAAGGCCTGACCACGTCCTACCCTGTAAAGTTCTTCACTGAGAAATCTAAAGAAGTCATCTATTTCCATGCAGTTTTCTACAGTCCCTGGAACCCACTGGGTACCAGTCCTCTGATCCTTGAGGTAGGTGTAAATTACCCAACTTTAAGCCACTTGTTCCCACTATCAGGACTTAGCAGTCTCTGGCAGTGTTAAGGAGATATATTTGTTCAATGCTGCTATTTCAGAAGGGCCACTGAATCGCCATTCTTCTGTAGATGGTGTTCAGTTCATCTCTTTGTTAATGGGGGCTAGGAGGTGACAGTTTTACTGCTGCACGTACACATCAATTTGGTGACTCCAAACTCACTGCTGTCTCCTGGTGTGGTATAGTTTATCTTTGGTTATTTGGTTGAGGTCCCACTTCCAATCAAAGCAGAGGGGACACAAAGTCAATCTCAAAGAACACCACTTCTCTTGCTGCCCGGGGGTAATTTATGGGTTACTTTGTTATTCACAATCCTTCCCAATGACTAATGGACTACAGGCCCAAAGCAAGCTGGAGAAATAGTTTAAGATCACTAAGTAGTTTAATGGGAAAAGACACTTATGTAATTTTAAGTAGAAAAATAAAATTATCAAATTATCATATGAGAAAGATGAAAATGTTTGGTGGAGCGCAAGGTGGCGTCAGATTTTAAGGCTTTCTATAATCTGCCCGCTAACTTTCCTGTCCATACTACACTTCTTATTGATCCTGTATATGACCTTTTCACAATCCTATGGGAAGCAGATTCCATGTTCCTCTTTTCTTGACCCGACCTCTACTTGTTAATGTTTGTGGGGTTTCATAACATCCCTTACCTTCCAAAAGTAGCACAAGTCATTTGGAGAGGAAAAAGTTTAACACTGTTTTTAGCACTGCTTTTTATAGCACTTAACAGGTTTCCAAAGTACCTTTCACTGAATGTTCTATCTCAGGCCCGTGACAACCCTGGGCAACATCCCCCTTACTCCCCCAACCTACTCTGCAGATGAGAAAACTGACGCTTCTAATGATGAGGAGGGTCAGGCTTCAAAGAAGGAAATCTAGGCATTTTAAAGGTAATTGTCTTCTGGTAAGTTTATGGTCCAGTGTATGAAATTGGAGGCTTAGGATACAACTGTTCTCCTTTCCTTTGCTAACTCTGATATCCAGTAACCAAATAATTGGGGAGCTAAGTGGTACAATGGATAGAGCACTAGGCCTACAGTTAGGAATACTCATCATTCTGAATTCAAATCTGACCTCTGACATTTACTAGCTGTGTGACCCTGGGCAAGTCATTCAACCCTGTTTGCCTTAGTTTCCTCATCTGTAAAATGAGCTGGAGAAGGAAATGGGCAAGCCACTCTAGTATCTTTACCCAAAAAAACCCAAATGGAGTAATGAAAGGTCAGAATAACTGAACAACAACAAATTAAATTATTATCCACAAATGTAAAACTGAAAATTTTGCTTCCTTTGTTTGTTTACAAATCCTAAGAAAGCCATTATTTCCTTGGTTAATAAATCACCACACAAGGGGTATGGCAATCCTAAGTAAGAAGGGGATGGGATGTGCCAGGCACTGTGCTAAGTGATTTTTAGAAATACCTCATTTGAGATAAATGGGAAATGTTTTACAATAAGCATAGAAATTTTTTTCAAGTAAACCTTGAAAGTGGTCGGTAAGTCACATTCTCCTCTCACAGAGAACATCTGTAATATTTAAGTGACTTCATACACAAGGTGCCATGACAGAGTACTCAGTATCTTCAAACATATACATTCTGGGTAGCTATTTTCAATATCCTCTGACATTATTTCTTCTGTTAGGCTCCCACTTTTGTGTTAGGTACAGACACATAGCAAATGGCAAACAGGTATAGGCAAGCTATCAAAAATAAAGGTACAGCACAAGCCAGCAAAGCAGTATGGGTACACCTGGACCAAAATGACAACTGCTAGTCCAAGCATCAACAAAGACAGCCTTTGAAAAAAATGAAAGAAGTGGGACTTGTCATCTAAGGAATTAAAAGTATAGAGCCAAAGAGGCACTAAATTTTGTAAGTCATGCAAATGACCATGAGAAAGAATAGAGCAGTAGCTCAAAGGATTCATTTATTAAATGAGCATTTATTATGTGCTGAGCACTGTGCTAAATGCCTGGAATGCAAGAACAAAAAGAAATAGTTTTCCCCTCAAGAAGTTCATATTCTTTTTGGATGAATTAATTCTTACTGATGGTTCTCAAGAAGAAAAAAAGAATCATGGTGCAGAAGTACTCTGAGAACAAAAAAATGGTGACTTCCCCCACTCCTTCTTGAATCATTCATTCCATGAAACATTAGCACTAGAGTTGGGAGTGACCTTAGAGTTCACCCAGCTAAAACCCCTCACTTTATAGAGGAGTTAACTGTGGAGCCTGTAGGTGAACTGATTTGTCCCAAATCTCCCAACTAGCTAGCTGCAGAAGCTGGATCAGAACCAACATCCTCTGATTTACAGGGTACTCTTTACACAACGCATGGTTATGTATTCTTTTGGCCATATTTTGGGGCTAACGAAAATCTATGAACCCTAAAGGAAGATATATCATGTTACTTCAAGGATGCGAGAAGCTAATTCAGAGTTTCTTCTTAGACATTTATATTTGTATCCTCCAAAATTCTACATTCATAATGATCCTAAAGATGCCATGAAAGTGATGTTTTAATAACAACAACAGTGAATCACAGTATTACTGCTATAACATAGAGCAAGACATTTCTCCTCATACAAAGATACTAATAAAAAAAAATAAAAACAATGTTCCTGAATATCTTAGCTACAAGATGTCAATAAAATTGAATTTATGTCTGGTTTAATTCAGCAATGGAATAGTCAGTAGTTAAAGGGTAGATAAACTTCCCCTCATCTCTCTTTTCCTGAGAAACTTTCAGATGTTGAAAATCAATTCCTTTTGTCTCCTTGTTATTCATCTGCTACACATTAAATAGAAACTCTGGGCATCTCGTGATCCCGCGGGGTCTTTCATCTCTAGAGAAGCCTGGTACAAATTAAATCCTTACTCTCTCTCTCTCTCAAATTATAGATATGTATTGTAGCAAGCCATTGATTTATCTGCTCAAGCTTTTTGCTAGTTCAGCTTGGTGTGCCTAGCTAATCGTGGTCTTTTAACTGAAGCTGCTCCTTCATGGGGCTTCTGATACTTCAACTCTTGACTACAGCATTTTACTAGATTGTTCTGATTACTGTACAAAATACAAAAAAAAAGCACACTTTTATACACTGTATTATACACTCACACTTTCTAGGTCCTTGTGAAAATGCCATCTAGGCAATTAGCTCCATTTTATATATAAATCTATAGATCAGTGTACAAGAACAACAGTTTATGAGAGTAATATTTTCTGACGGCAACATCCCACTATGAAAGGATCATCGTAAGGGTTGTTACAAAGAATATGGAAATAAAGAATGTGAGAGAGATCACTTGGAAATATTTAATTGAAGTAAAAATGTTATTAGAGTTAGACTAGAGGAACCTTTTTAATGAAAGTTCTTTTTTGTATACCAATTTTAATATTTCATAAGGCTCTCCATTTTTTCCAGGTCTTCATTTAAAAGAACTGAAATTTCATTTTACCCCCAAACACTTCTGTACAAACAATAACTATATTATTCTTTCACCACTAAATTCCTGTTGTATCTACTGCCATATGTCCTTCCCTCCCATACAGAGATTTCAAAGCTTCTTGTCTTTCTTAAGTCTACAGGGAGGTTTACTATTTCATTCCAATCTTATTCTTTATCACTCTTTCATTTTATTTTCTTCCTACCAGATGCTGTTCACCACACCCTTCAGCTCACATATAATCCCTGTAGCTGATATAAAACATCCAAATCAAGGAAAATGTTCCTCTTCAGCACTTGATTCACTTATCTTTTGAGAACGTAGTATTATACCAAGCATCTCTATTATTGGATTTCCTTTTGGTATGAAGACAAACAGAAACACAAACACGGAGATCTAATCTAGACTGAGTTGTTGTGAAATTTATGGAAGTTTACCAAAATTTAGTCTTATCAATACATCCATGAAACACACCAAAATATCTTAATTTGTGAACAAAATTTGCATATTATTTCAGATAGTTAACAAAAAGAAATGGTACATCCATGAAACACACCAAAATATCTTAATTTGTGAACAAAATTTGCATATTATTTCAGATAGTTAACAAAAAGAAATGGCAGACAGCATCTAGTCTTTGATACCCATATTCAAGTTACATGGTTAAACTTTTTCAAAATTTCAAATACACTGTCAGACTAAGATAGGGATGCCCAAATTTAAGCTACAAAAGATTAACTTAAATTAAAGCTTCTTTTCTTCACGGCCTTGGGTGATGGCTCATTTTTCAAGGTTCCAACTCATGTCTTACCTCACTTGAATCTTCCTGTTGGTTGATAACAGCCAGGGCATCCTCAGCGGCCTGCCTCTTGGCTTCTGCAACTGTTCGCTCCATCTTGGCTCTCTCTGAAGTGATCATGTCATGGGCCTTCCGCTCTGCCTCTGACACAGCCTTTTGCAACTCAGTCATAGCTTGACGTTTCACCTCATTGACTGCTTCCTCTATAAAGAAACAAAACCCCCAAAGGGAAAGACTGCAAATCAGCACAACAATTTGGATTATGGCTATGGCTACCTATGAAGGAGTACTATGCAAAACCTACTGTAGAGTCATCTGAGGGTTACACATTCCTAGTTGTATCAAGAATCCACAAAGCCCTAAAAGCGGATATTTTCCCTTGAGTATTCTGAAAAAGTCCCATCAAAAGCTACCGGAATTTCTCTGTGATGGTTTCTCCATTGGACATGACAACAATCATTTTGTTTTCCAAACACATGAGCGTTTTCTTTTCATTCTATAGCAAACAAAACCTGAGTTCAGTTTTGGGTCAATAATATCAATGTTTAATCTCCCTAACCGAGCTGCTTCGAATTTTCAGTCACCTAGAGCAAGAAGACTAATCCATTCTAAGCATTTGTTATTTCTTGAATACAAAACGAACATTCCAGTTATTAAGGACTACTGGGGAATCTGGGGACTCTTTCTATACTGCATGTCTCCGGTATTCTTTAGAAAACAGCAAGTTGAAACATTTTCTCACATGACTACTAATAGTTTCTAATTCTTCTTTTGAGAACTGTTTGCTTATATATTTGACCAGTTGCCTATCAAGGAATAACCTTTACTTATATATTTCTGTTACGTGTGTGTGTGCGCGCGCGCGCGTGCTCGCATGCACATGATTTTACCCCCTCCCCCTTTTCCTCTTTTTCTTTAAAAATAGTCTTTATTGTATGAGATGGCTCTCTGGGGGGGAGGGGGTAAAGAGGGGATTGTAAGCAATGTAAAAACAAAACAATAATAGCATAAAATTTTTTAAATAGCTTATTTTTTGAACATGTATCAAAACAGAGGGGAGATATGTGTAAATATATGTATATATTTATGTATATGTGCATATATATCCTAAAAAGGCACCAAGCCATGTATGTATGTATGCATGCATGTATACCTCCTTTAAAAACCACTCCAATTATTCTACTAGTTGAAGAATGAAAGACAGAATATTGAAAAGGTAACTCATAATAGCAATTAGGTTAATGCAGACCTTTTAAAGAAAATCAATGATGAAACAGACAATATAGCTTTACTTCTTGTATAATCATTTCCTGAGAGTTATTAAGGGGGAGGGAGTATACCTGATCTGTATGATAGGAAGATTTTTAAATTTACCATTGCTTTCTGACTTGTGTCTTCCATTTTCAAATTTTAAGTAATCATCGCCCTATTCAAGCAAACACCTATATTTTCTTTAGTTAACTTGCTTACACTGTAACATACTTTATTACAGCATTGTACCATAGAAGAAAATGTTCAGGTTTTATATCTTTCATATCTGACTGAAAGAAAACACAAGCTTTCAAACTTGTGATTCAGTTTTCGATACAGCAAGAGTGCAAGGATTCTGCTAATGTACAATCATACAATTGACAACTACAACAAGTCATTTCCCTTTTAAAAAATTAACTATTCTAATTAACAAGGGAAAATATCCTCCCTCTGAATTAGTTTATCTAATTTTCATCTTTATTCAAAGCAAAATGACAATGATTAATTGAAAATTTAATAAGCAGTAATTATTAACTTGGCAAACGTAGTACCAATTAACACTCTATTAAAACTAATTATGACATGTTTCATTCAAGTGTTTGCACTTAATTGTTTCACCCACTTAAAAAGCACCTTAATTAAATGTTCTGTTTAATTAAAAACATAGATTCCTAATAAAAATGTTTTACTGTAGATTAAAAATGTAAGAGTTACAAGTACTCCTCTGGTTGCCTAGTTTTCTGAGCTTTGTTTGAGTTCAGAGCTTCTGAAATCATCAAAAAGCATCACCTAGCAATCAGTTGCCATGACACTTGTAACCTGTTTTCTTATAGCAGCATTCCTTAAATTATATTATCCAAACTTCATAAACCCAAAGGTATGAACAATTAAAGGCTACTTATTCTAACTAAAGCATGTTAAAATTATATGGGTTTTTAAAAAATATCCTCTTAAAAATGGAAACTTTGCAAAACCAGAACATTACCAAAAAGCTGAAGGTATTTCTTCACATTTCCATTCATTATCCAAGCACAAATGAATTGGATGGCAGGGACAAAGGAGGGGGAGGTAAAAGGGGGAGAGAATGAAGGTTGAGGGAAGCCCTACTCTTCTACTATACAGTCAAGGCCTAATTTACTTTGAATATTCAAGGTGAATTAAAATTCTAAGTGGCAATACAGGACAATAATTTTTGCTTACGATCAAAGCTGCAGCTTGACTAATTGTGTATGCAAATCAGGCAATTTATATTTAAATTATGCATTCCTATTCTAGTCCCACAGGCATATACAGATCAGCAAAGAGAATTGGTAGGACATTGGCAAGGTGCTTGAATATTTATCACCAACTGCAAACATTCTCTGATCACTTGAAAAGAAATATACAGAAGAAAACATACAGATGCAATTTTATAACCATCTTTATGTGAGATGCTTCAAATTTTATAAAGACTTTTTATTCTGGGGTTTGGTTTGGAAGGTTGTTTATAAAGTTGGGAAAAAATTGGTCTAACACTCACCATTTGGTAAAAATTTCAATTTCCAAAAAATTAGACGATGTGCTTTCTGTATATAATAAAATCTCTTGCAATTACAATTTTATGTTAAGAGAGGTATACAGGTTATAAATTCAAATTCTATGCAAACAAATTTGCTTTATACCTTATGGAAGTTTTTTGATTCAATGGCATTATTTATACTATGTATACTTTGTCCTAAACTTAAGGAAGACATAATACTTCTACAGCAAAAAAGTTTGAGGCTGGGTTTTACTATGATTTTACAATGAAACATTCCAAAGGTTTTCTCCAAACAATATAGAATACAAAAATACATACATATAAATATACATTCCTCTATTACTACAAGTTGAAATGGTTTTAATAGTATGGGTGAATGTCAGAGAAGGAAAGGTTTCACAATTTTTATATCATATACATTAGTATGGAATATGCTAAGTGTGTTATGATTTCCTTTTATCACTTAAAGTATATTTAGAAACCTGCCAAGAAATGAAAACACTAAATAATAGATGATCTAGAATTTTTAACAATAGCGAATCACCTTATTGTATTCACAAACTACAAGAATTCTTTCAGTTTTCTTATGTATTCTGGAAGATGGCGTTATCTTTTAAGAAGAATAAAAAGTAATATGAATGACTAACGAAAGTCATACTTTAAACAAATCACCAAAATCAATAACAGATATATAGGTCTTTCTTCTTCAGGAGTAACTGAACAACATGAATTCAACCAAGGCATTTTTTCTTCTTCTATCACCTACCCTGCCCCCCAATCCAAAATTATATGCATAAGAGGCTTCAGAAAGGAGACACTAGAAAGGGGAAAATAAAAGTGGACATGTCAGGTTCAGTTCTGTTCAAGATGGGAAAAATACTGAAAAAGCAGAAAATCTTAAGTACAGAATTTGTTATCTGCTTCCAATTGCTTACCACTTAAGGTAGACTTCTTTTGTCTCTAACTACTCAAATTGACTTTTTAACAAAGGTGGTACATTGAGAAAAATCTGTTCTCACTTAATAGCAGTCAAACAAAGGCATGAGTAGAAAATAGCACAGAAGGAAACAGAATTATACAATAGTTTACTGGGTTTTTTTCTTTCTAAGATATCAAGGACTTAATTTAAATATACATAAATAAAGAAATGTAGAGAGAGAATGACTGCTTCATCCCAACAGAAAACTAACCCACTGGTCTTAGGAGATAGAGTAAGTTACACTACTCCCAAGATCCAAAGAAACAACTTGACATATTCCTTAACCCTTCTTACTGGTTCCAGATGGGATGTTACTTAGAAGTCAGGATACATTTCAGTTTGATGCTAAGACCCCCAGTACACTAGGGCTGACAGTTTCATATAAGACCTCAGAGGCCATCGAGTCCAACCCCATCATTTCCCAGATGAAGAAACTGAGGCTCAGGAAAGTTAAATGCCTAAAGCCACTATGATATTAAGGTTCGGAGGTACGATTAAGCCCAGGTTTGCCGACGAGAGACAGAACCAGTGGGCTTTCTTTCACCTTGTGTCCTCAATTCATAACAAAGAGGTTTTATACTTACACTGTACTCTCAGAAAATAAAAACTAGAAAAGAGAACTATCAGAAGTATTATAAACGAAATGATAAAAGCTACATGTGAGAAAGTAGCCTTTCACTCTCAGACTTAGCTATATAGTGTGTGTGTGTGTGTGTGTGTGTGTGTGTGTGTCTTGAGTTGTCTAGACTGCCTTCATTTGCTGATAAATCTTCTTTCTAGTTATCAATTCATGTTACTAAAGCCTTGATTTCAGTATCAGCCACTTAGAAAAACAGATACATTTTCAAATATCCATGAAAATGCAGTGGACGGGGTCCAAGTGACGAGGAGAGGCTGCCAATTGCACAGAACTGCAAATATAGCTGAGTCAAATCCAAACCAATATAGAAATCTTTTCTAGGAGAGGGAAAAAAGGACCTCATTTAACTCCTGCCCCATGATTATTAGTGCCAGGCCACAGGGCGTCTAACACCTGTAAACGTAGCACTTCCCAGATCTCTAACTCAGGTGGGCAAAGTCATTTTTAATGTTGGTGCTGCGACAGTTCAAAGTCACAGCAGGCTTGAGTTACGGTGAAATTCTCCTTGTGTCACCTCTCAATTCCTTCAGCAGTTGTGTTGTGTCACCTCACCTGGCCTTGTAGAATGGTGTGTTCGGCTGCTATGGTACTGGCATGACATGACACTAAGATTCTATCAGATTTGAGAGTCCTTTACTCATGCCAGCAAATCAGTGAACATTCCTTGGAAGACTGGATTTATCTCAGAGTATAAAGTAAAGGCATTTACAATTTTTTAAAAAATTGTGGAAACTTTTATTATTTAACTAAAAAAATTAATCTCTCCTTAGCCCACACCACACTCCTAATTACTGTCAGGGCCTGATTATTAAAATTATTTTAATTCAATGTAACCTAAAATTTCTTTAAGCCATCATCCAAATGGGCCAAAATAGCAGTGATGGGATTTTTTTTCTTCCTTTTTTTTAAAAAGTGTATGTGGAGGCTGTGGGGAAGGAGGAGAAGGCTGAAGTATGCAATTTAATTTTTAAAAAGCCAGATTTTTTTTTCTGAAAGAAAAATTGCACACAAGCTGAGACCTTGTATGCCACACTTCAGCCTGAAACCATTATAGCCCCCTGAAAATAGGGGTTTCTAATGGAAATATTGACAGCCCCTCAATTATAGTGGCACTAGCAGATGTTGCTATAATAAAGACTATTTCATGTTCTAATCAGGCCTGGTTTAAGAATATTAAATAAGGTTTTTTTGGGTTGTTGTTGTTGTTAGCAGTGAGTCCTTTCTTGTCATTCTTCACATCGGTGCATTAACAACTGCACACAGCTGTCAGAACACTAAGCTCATGTTTTTAAACAATTCTTACCAGCTTTCTTCCAGATCTCCTCTGGCACATATCCAGAAGCAGGCCTGTGAAGGAATTCCCGATGTGATTCTAGGAGAAGAAGGGGGCAGGGGGAGGAAGGGGGGAAGAGAAGAGAAGAAGAGAGGGAGGGAAAAACATTATAAGCATTGTTAAGTCATTGTACATGATTTAGAGAACTGCCCATTTTCTTGGCTCCTTGACTCCCAATAAAATTGTTTAAAGAATACTTTACTTTCAGAATATTTTTTTAAAAGACGTCAAGCCTTCATATCCTAAATAGAAGAGACTGACACTATGAGTCTTAATGTCTATGTGTTTCAAGTTTATCTAGTTGTACTTACTGTTTATATTTAAAGTACAATATATGGTTTGGTATAAGTTTATTTTTTTTTAAGGGGGGAAGGGAGATAAGCTTTCCAATATGGAAAAAAAATTCCTTGTTTTTAATTTGTTTTATTAAAGAAAAAAACATTATTGTATGATTTTTTTTGGCAAGATGAAGAAAAAGTTGTTAGAAAAACAAAAGATAAGTCAAGGTGCAAATTTGTTACAGCTTTGAACACATAGCCTTCAAGAGAAAAAAAAAAGCAGAGGGAGCATTACTCCATGTTCAACTACTTCTCACACTTTAGCGATTCTATCAAATATTAAAATTGACCAGTGTCCTTTCTAAGAAGTTTAAGGGAGAGGAAGCTGAATTTCAAATTAAAATGTCGGCTTGGGTTATGATGGTCTGGGAAAGGAATTTATTGAAAAATTAGTCAGCAAATGACAAAGTTCACTCTAATCTCTAAAGTCACAGGGATAAGAGATGTGGATGATAAACACAAGGATCATAATATTTTGTAACCCCATGCTTTAAAATAAACCTAACAGCATACATGCTCTGTCTAGCATCTTCTATACCTGACATATTGAGTAGAAATTCCATGCTGGCACAAATGCCACTTTAAACTTGAAATTTTGATTAATAACATATTAAACTCATTTATTTGGAACTCAACTCACTAATAAATTTAAACAATTGGACATTTTCTGTATTATCATTTCACGAGAAAAGCAAATGACAGTAAAAAGAGGTCGGCGCAAAGTATTTAATGATTCACAAAGTGCTTTCTTCAATAATGCTATTAGGAAATCAATTGCAAATAAGAAAGTTTGGACTTGGCATTAAGAAAATTAAGTAAATTAATTTTAAAAAAAGACTTGGCATTAAGGGGGAAAAAAAAAACCAATCCTTCTAACAATTAGAAGTATCCAAAAATACAAAAAATTTGCCTCAAAAGGAAGTCAGATACACTGTAGTATGGGTTCTTATCAGGTCCATCTGGATTATTTTTTAGGTTTCCTTCTGATTTTAAAAGTGTTATTCTGTAAACTGAATTGAAACATAATCTCCCCAGGTGCATTGTAGTCAAAACAGGGCCTGATATACTATAAAGTGTTAAAGGATTATAGATTTACAGGTGGAATGAACCTCAAGGGCCATGATTTCAACTCACCCTTGTACAGATGGAGAAAGTAAGGGCAAGTGAGATTAGTTGACCAGTCCACCTCAGCTAGGAAGTGCCAGGGGAAGGAGGCAAACCCAGGTCCCTTGATTCTAGACCTAGTGCTCTCTCCAGTGCACCATATAGTCTCTCTCTTCTACAATTCACAATCAGTGTTCGCTGTACAAAATGATCTTTTTGGTCCTTTTGAGGTTTGAGATGCTATAACTCTTTTTTGTGACAATGACTAAGGCACTGAAATAATCTTACTCAGCATAATTTTACTGTCAAACACATTTCATTGTATTTTAGTAGTTTAAAAACTGGAAATCTAATTAAGATACTTATGTTACAACTAAAACATCAATAGCCCACCTTAAACTTTCCTATACCTTCTGAGGGCTATTTTATAAGTTAACATCAGTGGATGATGGTAATGGTAAAGACTGAAACATCCTGTTTAGAAGGTACTCAGCAAGAATAAGGACTTATCATTCCTGAAAGAAAGGGTAATATTCATACTCTTTTGAATATGTGTTAAAGGGAATGTGATTATACTCAACCAAAGGTCTATGAAAACATTTCAATTTTTACTAAAAGACCATAGAAAAAGACATGAAGAATCATAATCACTTAGCCATGATTCACCAACATACAGAAAGAATTACTCCTTAAGAGTATAGGGAGCACTTAAGGAAGAATTTAAGGATAAATGTATTATGGGAAGAAACATTAATGGCAAAACAGATATAAAAATATTTCTTAATGTAAGTAAACATGTAGTAAGCTTGGTGGCCTCACAACGGCAAGTTAGAACTTTTATTGACTGGGTTCAAGGGAATAAGGCAACCTTAAAGGCATCACTGTTTTAATAGGCATATTAATTAAAAAGCCACTAATTAAAACATGAGTGAACTTGGCATTTGAAATGTAATTATCTAGCAAGACCACAAGTGAAAAAATCCTAGGCAGGAAAAATAATATTACTGTCACAATGTGCTAGGATATATAGAACACAGGAAGTTAGTTGCCCAGCTTAATTTCCTATAAAACAGAAATATTTCTGTAAAAATGTTGTTGTTGTTGTTGCTGTTTTTAACCCTACTTCAATTCATCCCACAGTATTGGAGGGGTGGATCATGAGCTCTTGAACACTGAGTCAAAGAAGAGCAAACATGATGAGAGACTGTTCTGTCTGACATCTGAGAATCAATCTAGCTAAGTTCAGCAAGGTCCCTCACCAGAAAATTGGCCACCAAGTGAGGGGTTTTTCACAGTCTACAAAGACATGGAAGAGCTGCAATTGCTAATAGAGGAAGGCATACCCCTGCGTAGGAACACATAGACAATGATGATGATGATGATGATGATGATGATGATGATGATGATGATGATGATAGTAAGAAATGAAAAAAAACATTTATCAAGTACTTAGTATTTGACAGCTCTCACATAGCACTTTCTGATTTGAAAAATGGCTTACAAACATGATCCCTTCTAATCCTCACTATAACCCTATGAAATTTTTTTTAATCCCTATCTTGTCGATAAGGAAAAGGAGGTCTGAAAAGGTTAAGTACTTGCCCAGGGTCACACAACTGGCAAATGTAGGAAGTGGGATTTGAACCCTGTTATTTCCTGACACTACTACATCATGCTGAATTTCTGAATTATTTGCCCAAACAGAATGAAATTACAATACAGAAAAATTAGCTTCATAATTTTTCAATCCCTGAATAATGACAAACTGGGGACATGAACTGATATCCAGAGTTCCATTAAGTTAATTGACTCGAAGTAAAATTCTGGTTTCCCTGAGACAACAGGTTGTATTCTCAAACACCATGAATATAGTTGGGGTGCTTAAATATCTTTAATTATGGAATGAAATGTCTAAATCAAAAAAATGTTTTATATAAATGAAGACATGTCAGACAACACCTCATTTCACTGGCTATAATAATAGCTCAAGCTGCCACCCCTCTCCCAGTTTCTCAATTACACACTGCCAAAGCCAAATACAATGCAAATATGCCTAAGAAATGTGAAGGAAATATCAAGATTCAGTCCATGAAAAAATGAGCACTATTCATACTGAACAATTTTGGAAAATATATTTTTTTAATACAAAATGCTGGTGGCAAAATATTTAGCAGAAAGGACATGGTTATAAACAATTACTCCAAACCTGATTTAAAGGTCTTTGATTAAGCTAACAGATGCTACCCATAGCAAGGGGAAAAATGGAAGTACTTATACTACAGAATTCAGAATCCTACTTTATTACATCTCGACAAATATTATTATAATATACCCATCTGGGTCCAAGAGAAGAATGGTTTTAATAAGCAGCTTATTTCTTCTTTTGCAGATTAAGTAGCACAATCAAGTGTGTTCACATAGAGGATGATTTTGAGCTGAATAACACACACACACACACACACACACACACACACACACTTTCCAATCACACAAATTCTTAAGTTAGGCATTTTTACCTCTCATGATAGATCACACACATGAGCCCTTTACTGTTTTAGATTTCTCGCCTATAACATAGAGAGACCATCATCAACTATGTGAAGCACTCAGACAGATTTTGAAAAAGCATTTTTAAAATTAGTTACCTCCAAGTTACCAAGAAAACCTTGACTGGTCTAAAACTAAGAATTATTCTAAAATTTGTATTAGAAAAATAAAATTGACATCTTCTAAAAGATGATTTTATCATTACATGTGTGCACTTGAATAAATATACCTGCAGACATGATGGGGAATTGTCTAACATCCATCAATGATTAGTAAACTGGTACAGAATATATTTATTAATGTGACTCATCAATTTATTTATTATTTTAGAGTCACTACAAGCGTTAGGGAGCTTTGTTAAGCATGGACTTCTGAACCACTAACTTCTTCCCCAAACTTTGGGAAAAAAAGAAACTTAAGTATAATTAATCATGTTGCTAGGTCCATTCAACATAATTTTAATGAGCTTAATCCACTCTTTCCCCATTCCCCCCAATGGTGATAAGTCATTAACAAACAAATGATTAGGGTGAAGCAGCAATGGTATAGGCAATTATGACCAATAGCGGACACTTAGCTATGATGTTTACACACACAGAACAAAATTAGTCATCTAAAGCACCAAGTTATTACATGAATTTAATCATTCTATTTAGTTAAATCATATACAACTCTGCTAGGTGATTTTTCTCTATCAAACTGAAAGGCTATGATGCTAGTGTTGTAAATACCACCATTGTAAAAGGTGGTATTTAATGTTTGAAACTGTCTGTTTCCATAAATTTGAAAGACAATTAAGAGCTGTTTAAAAGGAGGGCTATCAAAACATTGGTCACAGAAACCAAACAGGGAATATACTATTGTATACAAGGTCAGATAAGAAAACTGTATCAGTTGTTCTTGTATATCCATTTCTCTTTCTTACAAGGAGGTATAATTCTAGGGCGTGCAATGTGAGTTAAACCTAAAATAACAGATGTAGTAACAAAAGGCACAAATATTTTTTAAAGCAAGTAATTAAGAACAAAAAAGCAATATTGACTGCTAAAAGATTAAAAAAATAATTGGAAAACTTTCACAATTTTAGCATTCTACTGGGTGAATGTTCTGAAAGAGACAATATATATTTCTGCTAGATTGTATATTCCATGAGAAGATGGACAAGATCTTATCTAAGCTTGTATTTCCAACCCCCAGCACCTAGCAAAATGTTCTTTACTTTGAAACTATTTAATAATTGTTCACTGAACTGAACTAAATGTTTGGAATTTCCTGAACATTAACACACACACACACACACACACACACACACACACACACACACATACACAGGCTATGGACAGAGGATATAAAATCCATGTGGAAAAAAATGCCATGGGGACCATGAAAAAAAGATGAAAGGGCAATCTATGAAGCATGAAAGAGATGGAAGATGGACTACACTTACGACAGAATGGAGACCATTGGATTATAGATACAGCAAGGGCCGCCATCAATAAACATGAAGGGATGAGCTGATAGCCTTTGAAGGACCAATGTGGTCTCATATGGCCCAGGACAGCAATGGTCAAAGCTTGGCAGCACCTAGGCAGGGCCTTCATCCTGCAGTGGACAGAATGAGGCTGTGATCATGATGAGGTCTATTACATAAGCCATCAAAAGACAGGAATGGATTCGTGATTTCACTTTTAATTGCTATAAAGAATGACATTTACAAAGCTAATCAATTTAGAAAACTCAACACTCATTTTAAGAAAAACCAGCCCAACCCAGTAGTTACCTACCAATAAGCCTAGTAATGAATGAGTCTTCAAAAATGAGGAATTTTACAAAGTATGATGGGGAACACATACATTTATCTAATGCTTCCTCCCTAGCCCAACATGCAAGTAAAGAAGATCATTTTCAGCTCTGCTGAATGATCTTCCAAATTCTTTTGGGAGATGTGATGAAAATGGAGCATAAATTAATTACTTAATTAATTAAAAATAATAAAAACTAATTAAATGCAAACATTTAAGGTAAAATTTGATTTTTTTTTCTACCTACCACTCAAAACTAAGAAAGCAAAGATATAAATATTTAATGAAATTAGAGAGAAAGAAGGGCTACCTCTAGATCAGTAGTTCTCAAAATGTGGTATGGAACCCCCTGGGGAATTCCCAAGACCCTTTTTCAAGGACCCATGAGGTCAAAACTATTTTCATAATACTAAGATCTTAATTTTTAATATGATAAATTTATAACTCCCATAAACTAAAAACTCTTTGAGGGAGGAGGAAAATCCTCATTAAAAAGGCCCTGAGACCATAAAGTTGAAAAGCACAACTGTAGATAAAGACTGACAAAGTCAGTCTCTTTCCATATCTGTTAAATGAGCTTTCTCTTCTCCAGTTTTCCACCTATTCAGAAAGGATAATGCCTACCTATGAATTACTCATTGGAAATATTTTCCAGATGAAAGTGCATAATGATAACCACAATTTCTCATCTTGGTTGCCAATGGAACACATGCTTATGACATAATGCATAGTAATCATTCTCTTAAGCAATGAACGATATTATCCTTACACAAGTTAGAGCCAAAATAGCATCTCTATAAGCAGCAAATAGCACTGCAATTGATTGTGCCTTTCTTGAGAAACTAAAACAAGAAGAATGATCAGTTCCTAATTAGGGCTAACTCGTCTTTAAGGAATAACTCTTACTTCTAAGAAAAATGTTTCAAGTCATTATATTTTGCAAAACCAATGTTTTCCAAGGACAATTCATCAAACCAAAGAATTTAATCAGCTTGCATAATTTCCTAATGACTATTTTTTAACACGTTCCTAAACTTTCAAGTTGGTTTATTTGGGGAGCAGAGTGGGGATTTTTGCATGCCACACTTCCTAACAAAGACTCAGCCCTCTCCAAATTCAAATTAAGATATTTTGAAAATCAAATAGTACCTATCACTACCATACTCATATATTTCTGGATTTACAAGGTGTGATGTATTGTCCAGCTTCAACCTCTGCAATCTCATTATTAAAATTATCTTAGCTATAGTTCTATTGCTATTCCAAATGTTCTGGTGCCTGCTCTGTGATGATTTAGGACTTCAGAGGAAAATGGATGACTGAGAAGGGTATGAAACTCTCACAATGATCCCAGAATAGTCAAAAGTAGTAGGACACACAGCTGACACAAAAAGAATGGCTGAGGCCACTGAAGGGGAGGAATTTTTCTAAAGAGGCAAAAAGAAAGATTGAATGCAAGCTGGAGAGGGCAGGAAGACAGAAGAGAACCAAAGGAAAAATATATGGTTTGCTTCAACAAGCAAGGGTTTCCAGAACTTGTGAAACATCCACACATGATAATTACAATACATGTTGCTTTAAAGTTAAATACATGTCATTTATTTCATTGTGGCTGACAAGTATTATCCACATATAGTCAGATAGTGCTCTGGAAAAAGAATTTCTTCTACTCAAGTATAAAATTTACCACTTTATCAAAGCCAAAAAAGCTTTCAGTAATGGTCCCATAAACTTGTTCTCCAAGACAAGGAGATGACCTAGCAAATAAATACTTACAATCCATCACAAATTCATAAAGATGTTATTTTTTTAAAACAAATATCATCTTGCCTATTTTTACAAAGTATGGTTTGTTTTGGGGTGGGGGTTGTTTGTTTGACTTTTTTTCATATATGTACCAGAAACTCAGTAAATAGACATTAAAAAGCAAACATTTCACAATTTCCCAAGATAACCTAGATAGGACTTCAAGGGTGGAAATGTCATCACAAATGAAATTTACAAATATTTATAGTGGTAGCAAAAAAGCTATTTGAATGATGAATCTTTAGCCACTTCTCAGCTATAACTCTTTAATCACTCTGGGGCAAAATCGTATTTTTAAAGATTAAATTAATATATCAATCACGTTACTTTTGCCATTCCCAAAGTGGCTAAAAACAACTACTATGCTAGAATAGGGATGAGCTTAATCTCTTATGTGCTGGCCACACTGAGTCAAATTCTGTTATCTTTAAAAAAAACAATATGTGTTTAAATGTTGATAAAATGACATCCCTGGTATTTCCACATTACGATAGAAATAGTGATTATTTACAATCTCATTTTAACAGTAGTTTGATGTGTTACAACATTAATGCAGTTTCCTAAATTCCATAATTTGCAATCAGTAGCCTAGGCACGGGGAAAATTGGCTAAGAAATCATGTATACCTTCTATATAAACTGTGGCGTATACTCCTAAAAAGAGAAAACAACTTCTTCTGGGCAAGGGGTAGGATTATTTATAGGCCAATGAGATCTGATTATTCCACTGCAAAAACAAATATGACCTAATTCAATGATGTACCTGAAAAGTCAATCGCTGGGGTTCTGTGTTAGATGCTAATCCGTAGAAACTCTGGGACTACTAAATTATTTGACTACCCAATAGGCTACGAAAAGTGGCAACATCCACTTAAATAATAGCAAATTGGGTTCTGTATTTTTTAACACAATCTTCTTAATAAAGCCTATTTCAAAATGTTATACAATTTTTAGAAGCTTCTCAGTCCTTTTCTATTGGAATTTCAATTACTATGGAATACTTTACTTCCTGCTCATGTTTAAATACCAAAATATCAGTTATACCACATCCATTTTGCCTTGGTAGCCTGAGAATCTCACTGTTATCAGAAATTAAAAACCAATCAACTCAAAATTTTCTTGTTATGTAGTTATTAAAATATGTCTGATATCATGAAAAAGTATACTTGCTAGCCTATACACTCAAGGGCTAATTTTTAAAGTCAAGTACATTATGGTATATATGCAGATGAAATTAATGTAATTGAAACTGGATAAAATTGGCATATTCTCAACACTACAACTATGAATATAAAATCAGGAGACAAAAATTCAAACAAACTTATATCATGTTTTTCCCTCCATTTTCTTTTAGCCCAATCCATTTTTGAAAGTGAAATCTGAAAGTTACTAAATGACTTTAGATATAAGAAACTACCTATCCCAGTAATCTCAAGGCTATATATCTGGTTGTGATGATCACAAATATTTCACCATATCATCTAAACTTACTAAATGACTGAAAATTTGGACTGGGCTTTGTATTATTTCATTTTCTCTCACTCAGGTTTTCATTTAATACCATCAACTTAAATGGTCTCATTTTATTTCATCTTGCTTCATATCAAATTTAACCTGTTTCTCTTCAATGGGGATGTCACACATTTGCCTTTGAAACAAAGTTCAAGATTATATACACTCAGAATATACTTTTTGTTAAGGTTCATTAATTATATTAAATTCATAAGCTTTGTGAGTTCTTCTGTTTGCAGGACCAATATGTGAAATAAAGCATAATTTTACATACAAAGTAATGTGAGCAAAATTAAAAAAAATTTGAACTATAACAAAGAACACATTTCTTCAAGTAATCAAATTTCTTCACTATTAGCTGTATCTATACCATGTACGGTAACTGATCACAGTAGAGTGATAAAGAGATCAAGGTTGGGGTTTGGTTCTTACATAATTCAGTTCATTGACTAGACCCTTAACCTCAGCTAACCTATACCACAGAGAACTAGCTGAAAGAAAAAACTATTGAAAAGCCCAACCGAGACAATGGGCCAAGAGAGTCAATTTTCTAGATGAAAGAGGGGGAGTCAGAAAGACTTGGGTTCACGTCCTGCATCTGATATAAGTTAGGTATATGATTATGAACTGGCCTGAGTGCCCCAAGCAGATGAAGACACAGAAGGCATTCTAACCTAAATTGGTGGTAAGGATTTCCCAACACTGATCCAAACAAAAGAAATCCCCAAACAAAACAAAACAACAATACCAACAATAAGAAAAATCACTTCATTATTACTAAGGTAAAAATCTGCATCCTTATAAAAATTGTTAGCAGGCTCAGAGATTTTTTTTTTTGCAACCTATGGAAGCATACCTAGTTTCCCGTAGCTTTCCCCAACTATCAACGTTTTAAAATTTCATTTTTATATAAGCTGCAAATTTTATAGCTGGCACTAACATAACATAGTTAAATGATTTTACTCTTAGCCCAAAGAGAATGTCATAGCTCTTTTATCTCTGTTGCTGATTTGTCAAATAGCATTAAGCCAGCCATATAACTTCAGCGGAGAAGAAAGGGTTTCTTTCTTTTTTTAAGGTGTGTTAAGAGGTGACTTTTTAAATACAAAATACTGCAGCAAGGCATAGTTGTCTTGAAGAAAAGGCTCAGAATTAGAAACCAGGAAGCCCATTTTCTTGTTGAAAGTTGTGCTATGGACTTATTGGGCAGCTCTGAGCATGGTGTTTTCACACAAAAAGGAAGGCTTATGTGCCTCAACCTATCCTCCCTAGAATGCAAGGACAATACAAGAATCTCCAAAAATTTGCAATTGCTTTTGAATTTCATGTTGTTGGTTTTTTTTTTTTAAGTTACTTTATTATTTCTCATGAAAAAGTGAAAGCGATGCTTTTCGAAGTGGCCATACCTAGTGGGACTGGATCTGGATTGACAGGACTCTGCTGCCTGGAGTGGCTGCTGCTGCTGCTGCTGCCGCCACCACCTTTCTTTAAGTCTTCTGCATCACTGTATCGACGGATCCAGTAATTGAGCTCCTCCCTGTCTGCTTCCTGACATCTCCGTAGCACAGTGAGAGATCGTCTTGTTTTTTCTACCATGTCCATAATACAGTTTAAGAGCTATTGGGGAGAAAACACAGGTAAATGCATAGATGAGAAGGTAAAGTATATGACATGATCATGAAGTACTTCATTTTCCCCCAGTTGATACCCCTATAAAACCCTAAAGACAATTTATATTTATAAAGAGTAACAGTTCATTTACCTTAGTATTCTTAAGGTGGGATCTATGAACTTGAGTTTTTTTTTTAAAGTATTTTGTTAACTCTTTGAATATAATCTTGTTTTCTATATAATCCTATGAATTTCATTTTATGCATTTAAAAGCATTATTCTGAGAAGGGACTCTGAGATTTCACCAGACTGTCAAAGCTGTTCATGAGGCACAAAAAAGGGGAAAAATCCTTGATTTAACTGGTTTTGACTTAAGATTATCTGCAAAGATGTACTGTAGTTTTCCTTTCCAAAGTACAAATGCATCCAGCCCTGAATTCCATTTAGAACTTGCCTTCACATTGTGTTATTTTCTCAGGAATAGACGGAGTAAAATACTAAAACAAGTTGGTTTTTTAAAAATGATAATTAACCCTAAACGGGGAAATTTCTGACATAAGCATTTGTTAATATCTTTACATGGTCAAGGTGTTTCCATTCTTCTGCCCATTCTCTGTCTGTTAGTCTATGATCAATCATTTCTTCTTGACGTGTGCCATGCAACCCTACAAAAGGAGACAAGAGTATCTATTTACTCCCAAAGCACTCATTACATTTTCCATATGAATGCAGACATATATGTTACAGCATATGTATAGTTCATTTGCAAACAGATGTGCTTATCAGTGAATGGGTCAACCCATTAGCCCTGCCTGAAAACAGAAACACATTAAAGGCCATTCACAGAATCAATAAAATATTGGAGATGGAGAAAACTTCAAAGGTCATCCAGTTGAATCTTCTCACTTTAAAGATAAGGAAACCAAGACGCAAAGAGGTTACATAACCCAGTCATGACTTTTTAGTTCTTCCTTCTAAATTTAAGTTTCCTTTATTTCCTTTGCTGTTAGATGTGGTTTTGATACTAGCCTATTTAATAAAAGAGTCAGAACTAGAGAATTCTAACTGCAAGATCAATATTCTTTCCTCACATAGCAATATCTCAAGACTAAACAAGATCAAGGCACTCTGAAACTAGTCTATGAATGAGGAAAACATAAAGTTGCATCAACTCAAGAAAAAGATGGCAAACAGAATCATGGTATCAAGTGAAAATATTTGTGACACACAAAGTCTTTGAGAATTTGACTTTGATCATTTTTAAAAGTTACGGAAAGTCACATTACTCTTTGACACCAGGACACCAGTTCTAATAGATTAAAATATTCCTAACAGGTAGGTTTCATTACCACTAGAATGTGAATTTGAACTAATAGGTCAAGTTTTGGCACACAAACACAAATGTGAGTTTATATTCCTATAAGAACATGTTTCCACATGACATTGATATTATTATGAAGAGGACATGGCATGACATCTAGGCTAATATGAAAAACTATACTACACATATTCAAAGCTCAATTATCATTACTGAAAATGTCTTATTAGCTTTGAGCCAAGAAATAAAAGTTCAAGAATTTTATTTACACCTCAATTTTATTTCACACGAGAAGTAAATCATCATTGCCCTAGAAAGAAGCAAATGTTTTGTCACTGAACAACAATATTAATCACCTAGTTAAGATGTTCATCAAAAAACTATGTACCTTACTGAAAAGATACACTATAAGACTCTTTACAGCAATATTTGGAAAACTATTGCTCCCCCAATAGCTCCATTTACAGGAACAATATTACAACATGCTTTGTAAACTAAGAAACAACGCACTTGGCTATGAATACACCCCGTAGGTTTAAAATACTTTCAAGTTAAATCCTTCTTCTGCATTTGTCCCTTTTTGAGTAGCCTTTTTATGAGTAAGAAACTATATTTTAGCATCATAAAATTTAAGTTGTCAGGGATCTTAGTCATCACATAGACCAACCTCCTAATTTTACATGAAACAATTTAGGTTAGTCAATGAATATTTTTGAAGGATCTACTACCATGTGCCAGGCAGTGTGCTAGGAGGTGCTGGAGGATATCCCTGCTTCACTGAGCTTATGACCTAATGTGGGAAGATAACATACAAAAAGATGCTGAAAAGTGGTAGGGACAGTGATAGGAAAAGTACTGGCTCAGGGATATGATGGGAGTCCAGTAAAAAGGAGTGTAGTTGGGATGGCTGGTCTGGGATTTCTTGAAATAGAGATTTTCCTCAGCCCACCAATTCTCCAATTAAGGGACAGAAGGTACTGATGAGGTGTGAATAGGAAGGCTGATGTAATATCAATGGAGGGGAGTTTCTTGATCCAAAGAGTATAGTGACTTGTCCAATATTACAAAGGTAGCAAGTGGTAGAGTCATGTAATTTGTAATTCAAATTCTCTAACTTCAAAACCAGAGCTCTTTCCACTACATACTGGCAATGCTTATAGTCTCCATAGCTGTCCTAGAGAGACAACTTTTAGGCTTACGGTACATTTCCAAGAACAAAGGCTGCCTGTCTCTGGATCTAAAAGTTGGACCACAACTTACTTTCCATTCTGCTAAAATCAAAGTATACGCAACCCAATATGTATTTTTGGCGAACCAGGGTCATGAAAATTTGTTAAGTGACAAACATGATTACATGAAACAATTAATTTTTTTATTTTCTTTCCTTAAAAAGAGTAATAGAAATAATCCTTTCTGAGGCTCCCATTAAATCAGTAAGTCTTCAATACTTTAATTTTTTTCTTTTAATGAGTGTTGCCTATTGAGAAACAAGTAACCTGGTAAAATATTTCTTGCTAATTTGCATAATACTAGCACATGTATAATGGAAAAAGAAGTATTTAGCTATTGCTCTGTTTGTTTTGATTATTTCAAGTTGAAATGTTTGCAAATATGCAATTTTTGTTGACTTATTTGTTGGCTGTGTTTTATGGGGGAAAAGCATTACTGTTAAAATTAGTCATCGCAGAAAGAACTGCAAAATGATGGAGATGTAAATGTGACAGAAGCAACTTACTTACACGAGGGAGAAATTTTAAGATATCTTTTAAAGGACAAATACTTGCAGAGCTTTTTAAAATTTCAAAAATTCAACAGACAAAATCAATACTACTAAGAGTCCTTGACATTTGGAGGGACATGATTGAGCAAGCAGCAAAAGTTGTTTGTAACTTCATTGAATTGATCTGAACTGCTGGTAATAAGCATTTGAGAAACGTTTTTGTGCCCAAGAACTTGCCTTGTCAAACCAAGGAAGAACCAACAGGTCTAACTTGGCTCTTTTTATGGATGGTAACCATCTGCCACAAGAAATTAAAAATGCTTACTCTGGGAGAAAAATTGCAATGCTTTAAAAGTTTATATTTATTCACATGGTGGATGTGAGTACAAAATTCCAGAACACATTGCCACTCTTATTGATCTGTAAATGACTATTAAAATGGAAAGAACCAGAGAAAAATCAATCTTAAGAGTCACTGAACAGCAAATTTTAGTTCAATATAGCTTCAATGTTTGGTAGAAAATAGTCTTAAAACCACGTGCACCTAAATTGGTTAATAAACTTAAAAGAACTATAAGTTTCTTTTATAAACTAGGATTACTTTATTACAGAGCTCAATTAGGATGAAAACACTTCCCTGTTGAAAAAAAATACATGGTATAAGTTCATATACAAACTAGGTTTAGCACTAAGTCAATCCCTGTACACTCAAAATGGCAGCTTGAGTAACTGGTTCCATCCTTTAAATGTCGACTTTACATTGAGCAACTTCAACGACTTTTAAAAAGGAGTACTTAGGTCCACAGATCAACACTTTAAAAGGAAAAAAGAAAGATCTATTATAACTAAAAGTGTTAAGAAAACCATTTAAAGAAAAATAGCTCCAAAAAGGAATCATTCACGCTTAGGAACGATATAATTCTTGAGATACAAGCAATTAGTTTCTTGCTGCTTAAAATGTTATTGGCATTGGAAATAGTGGCATTTAATTACTAAATAAGTGTTTGCTACCTAAAATTTAGACATCACCCAAACCTACCATTTGAATGGCTCTCCATGCTCAAGGGACAATGAGTGTTTTTAAAGGAAACAGAAGTAAGTCTTCAATGGGTGGGGGAAAAGGGATCTGAAGTGTCATAGGCCAAATGGGAAACGAGATCTATGTTGGAGTAGAAGAATGTTAGACAGAGGGAAAAAAGGAAGGAAAAGGAGAATTATATAATGAGACCTTACAAACATATTAGAAGCTCTTCCTAAAGAGAAGAAGGAAGCTGAAGGCATGAAGAGGAATAAGCTTCTTGTCCTCCAAAGAATAGTATAGTAGAACCACAATAGTGAGAGATAATCTAATAAAGGTATCAAATAAAAAAGAGATGGACATTAGCAGCTGGTCAGTCTCTGCTGAGGATACTGAGGCACCTAGCCCTGACAACAACAGAGAAGTCTGTTTCCTTCCTAGGGATTGTATCCAGGACATAACAGAAAACCTCCCAAGACTCGTTAAAAAAAGATAACAACGACTCACTTCTGGTGATTCATACGGCCACAAATGACACGAGTAGAAGGGATGTAAAAAAGGAATGAACTCTTGGATAAGAAACTAAAGGCCATTTGGACAAAGATTAGATTTCCCTCACTGTGTTGAAGGCAAGGTATACCAAAGAGAAATATTAATTTCGGAAGCATTGTCTAAGAATGGGGATTTGAGTTTTTCGAACATGGCTTAAAATAGAGGGATGACACATTACTTGCCTAAGGATGAAGTATACCTAACAAAGGATATTAAGAACATTATTTGCTAAGGCCCTTGCAAATATTGTAACTGGTCTTCTTCAAAGTAAAGAGAGGATAGGGAAAATACTACTTAAGTGTGCAATTGCCAATTTAGATATGACAGAGGATAAGCAAAAGTAAAACGAGCTGAGAGCAGTTAGGTGGCGCAGTGAATAGAGCACCAGCCCTAGAGTCAAGAGGACCCAAGTTCAAATCCGGCCTCAGACACTTAACACATGTCTAGCTGTGTGACATTGGGCAAGTCACTTAACCCCAATTGCCCTGCCCTCCCCTCACCAAAAAGAAAAAAAAAGTAAAAAGAATGGCAACTGAAATACCTAGAGGTTTATAAGGGACAAAATCCAAGAGAGGAGGCAGCAGAAAAATGCAAAAATACAAATGGCTAAAGTTAAGGGAATAAATATGGGAAATCAAGTAAATTTGACCTCGTTAGGTATCACTGAGACTTAACGGCATTAAACTTATGACCGGTTCATGGCCCTGAATTGGGTGGGTTTACCTTATTCAAAATGAACAGGCTAGAAAGGAAAAAAAGATAAGATAGATAGAGTAGTGGGCTACCTACGATATAGCAAGAAGATATACTCATGAAGAAATCTGAGAATTAGAGAAGGGAAGCACAGCAGAGAGCCTCTGGATGAAGGTCAGTGAAAGGAAAAACAAACGATTCTGAAAGAGGAAATAGATGAGGAGTTTGTGAAACAGATCACAGCCTGGCAGGGAGGCAAGATAGAGAGCTTGTAACTTCAATTATGTAGATGCATACAGGAGCTCACTCTCCGCCAAGAGCAGAGCAGCTAGTAACTTCCTGACTTGCTTTTACAATAATTTTATCCTCAAAATGTGAAGGAACCAAAAAGGGAAATGCTGTTTTGGATCTTGTTCTCACTGGCAGAGAAAAATTGGTTGCTGGGGTGAAAATGATGGGAACCCTGGGAGAAAGAGGCCATGTCATCCAAGAATTTGTGAAGGATAGGAAAGGAAATCTAGACGTAGTGTGACATGCTCCCCAGAAATGGGGAAAGCAGATTGCAAAGGACTCAGGGGAGAGATATGTAGAATATCTTAAATAAAACCACTATGGGTGAAGTAGTCAACCCAGGAAGGACAGAAGATGCTCAAGAATTAAATTCTTAAGACACAAACTTAGCCATTCCAAAAAGCAGGAAATAAAACTCATAGGGTTACAAAGCAAACAACTTTTATTAAAATAATTAAATCTTCCCCATTTAAGTTCATGGAGTCCCTGAAAAAAAACTCAAAGATCCCTTGTGGGTCTCTGGACCCAAATTTAAGAACTCCTATAATACATAATGCCCTTCTTTTTTTTTTTCCCAATAGCTAGCATTCTCCCTTTTAAACTACTTTGCATTTATTTTCTTTATATGTGCTCTGTGTACACACACACACACACACACACACACACACACACACACACAAGTAGTCCCTATTAGGATATAATTCCTTGTAAGTAGAAGCCATTTCATTCTTCATAGTTGTATACTTAATAGTTGGCACATAGTATTTTGCAAATGTGGGTTGATATCAAGTACAAGTAGGTAGGAGGATTGAATGAAGTGTGTGGGCATAATTAGTCTAGAGAAGGTGTCTGAGGCTAGGGAAGGGGCAGGGAGGAATACTCAAAGATTTAAAGAGTCTTCTATGTGAAGAAGTATTATTACTGTTCTGTCTGACTCTAGATGGTCAAACCAGGAGCAATGGGTAGAAGTAGCCAACAGCAAACTTTGACTTCATTCCAGGAACAACATACTAACAATCTGAGCTTTACAGTTATGGAATGGGTTGTATCTTGGGAGGGGATGAAGTTCCCCCTTCTTTGAAGTCTTTAAGGAAAGGCTAAATGAACACTTTTGGGATATGTCCCAGTGGAGATTACTCTGGGGTATGAGTAGGATTAAATCCCTTCCAACTCTCATATATTCTGTGAACCTGATTCTGTGACTTTGAAACTTACACAAGATAAGTAACTCATGTTTATTATAGAATTTGTAATAACTTCACTTATTTCAGTATTTGCAGCCATGTCTCATGATAAGAAGCTTTCCATAAATGGTATGGCTTACTAGGAAAAGGAAATCCCATGTTGTTATATTCAGATTGGCTTTTGCATCAACACATTCAGACTGAAAAGCTATTGTGGCTGTTTGAAGGATTCATAAAGAGGGTGCTGTGCCTATCTGAAGGTTGCAAAGAATTGGTACTTGGAGGAACACTATAAGGCTTGGCTTTTTGGAAAGCAAAAAGTATAGGCTTAGATAATCTTTTAATGTATGGACTGAAGTAGGTAAAAATCTATGTCAACTCTGGCCATACCCCAAAACCCTTTGCCTGACTCTGGACTGAAGTTTGCACAGAAGGAAAGGATAACTGTCCTTTGTTGCTAATTCTAGGGAGCATATTACAAGTCTACCCTCAACTGGGTTTTACTGTTGCTACCTAGAAGCTCTTAATCTGGTTAAACATTTACTTCTACTTGGATCCTCAGTACCTGCCTCCAACACTAACCCTAAGCAATACCATTATGACTACTAAGTGCTTAGTTACTGGCTATCTAAATTTTCATGCTGTGCTAGATCCAGTGTTCTAGTTTCACATACCAACAATGGCTCCATTTCCTGCTACTTCATAAGCCTCTCTACTAAATTCTCATTATTCATCTCCTGCCCTCAGAAAAAACCAGTAACTGCTTGAGAGTAAGTCACTTCTAGCACATGAAATGGAAGGACAAAAGTGAGTGAAGGACTGAAAAATCGTGCAATTGGTTTATAGTAAATTTCACTCTCATGAAATTGAAGGAAAGGAAATTGACACTGTCCTAAAGAAATGAACACTACTCTCCCTTGATTTTACTATTATAGTCATTGATTATCTACTAAACCCCTACTCTGATGGTTGACTATGACTAGATTCTCAAAAGTGATTCAATTCCAGGAAAATACAAGTTGTTCTTTCTATTCTAACCAAGTCTAAAGGGCTTTAAGTATAAACTTGACAAGACACTGTGTCACTCACTAATTAGACAGTTAAATTTTGAAAGGCATTTCTCTACAAGTTTGGCTGCCGTGTACATCAATAATGTAGTAAAGCTATTTACTATAGCAGTTCATGAAAGCACCTGCAAAACCATAATTTTTTATTCTTACCAGGAAATGAAGAAGAACCCACACATCACTCAAACTATGAATTTTTTTCATTAAAAATATAAATTGATAAGCAAGCTTCGTTTTGGTAAAACACTTCTGAACACATGCTCAAAGTCTTCCTCCCCAAAATACATTCCCAGAAAAGTTACATTATTTAAGAGAAGGAAGGTATATGTTCCTTAACTCTGAAAGTAAAACACTAACACTGATCCTGACTCTTTTTTCTGAACAGCGTTTTGTTGACTATCCAGAAATCACAAATCTTTTAAGTACTCATTTCACAGTAAAACTTACCTTAATAATCTTCCTTCATACTCCACAGCAGACAATTATTCTGCTGCACGGCATGTTGGCAACCATCGTTCCCAATGGTTACTAACACTTCTGATTTTCAGCAGCATAATTAAGAATGAAGGCAAAAGGAGTATGTAAAAATATGCCACAAACTTCTCCCACCAAATATCCTTATTTGTGAGTCAGAGCTACAAAAGACCAACAGGCATTCCTAAATACACAAAGGCACCAGATCACTGGTTACGTGAAATCTTGCAGGTAGGTGGTAAAACAGAGTGCTGGCCCAGGAATAAGGAAGACATAAATTCAAATCCTGCCTTGGCCTTACTAGCTGCATGACCCTGGGCTTGTCACTCATCTCTCTAAATGTGTCTCCTCATCTGCAAAATGGCATCATATAGAATTTATCCTATAGGATTACTGTTAGAATCAAATGAAGTAATAAACACAAACAACTTTGCAAAACTTAAAAGTACTATTATTGGTATTATTATCATTTATCCATACCCTGGATCACATGCTATTCTCTGTTTTAGGAATATAAAACTTTATGGAACTTGGGATATGAACAAGAATTTTCTACTTGTGCTAATTATACAAGTCTTGAAAATGCTTTTAATTACATATTTAAAAACTAAGAAAAACAACAAAGACAATATTTCTTTTCAAATCTCATGGGTAAAGAGCACATATTCTTAGATTTCTATTTACAATATCCATAATGCAAAAAAAAAAAAAAAAACAAACCAAATACCCCACCCCCAATAGAGATAAAAACCTAATTTTTATTGGATTATATCAGTAGTGCTTAACCTGGGGATTGCAAATTCAGGGGAGAGTCCATGAACTTGGGCAGCAAAAAAATATTAGAACTTTATTTTCATTTCTCTCTAAATGAAATGTGACATTTCCTATAATGAAATGTGACATTTCCTATAATTATCTTGAATTATTTAGAAAAATAATTCAAAGGTTTCAACCTGAATGTCATGATAAAAAAGAAAGTTAAGAATCCTTGGATTAGATCAGTGGTTCTCAACCTTCCTAATGCAGCGACCCTTTAATACAGTTCCTCATGTTGTGGTGACCCCCAACCATAAAAATATTTTCATTGCTACTTCATAACTGTAATTTTGCTACTGTTATGAATCATAATGTAAATATCCGACATGCAGGATATATTTTCATTGTTACAAACTGAACATAATCCATAGGTTGAGAACCACTGGATTAGATAGTCAACTGGTTGAAACTCAAAGGTACTGAAGAGTTTAAGAAAGATACAAGCATGATGGTTTGTTTTAAAGAGTATCTGAATAGCACACAAGTCTCTGTGAGGAGACAAAGAAAAAAGAGAAAAAAAATTCAATTCATTAAGTACTTGAAACAAAGAGTGGAAAACAGGGGGTTTTTTGTTT
Organism: Pseudochirops cupreus; assembly: GCA_028627135.1. NCBI lineage: Eukaryota > Metazoa > Chordata > Mammalia > Diprotodontia > Pseudocheiridae > Pseudochirops > Pseudochirops cupreus. Next base: position 466,281,971 of record CM053580.1, read on the forward strand.
GCTTTTTAAAATAAAAGCCTGTACATGTCAGGACATGCATTCTTACCCATAGGTCTGTTCCTGTCCCTGAGGTCCCTGTGGTTGGGGTGTCGGTAGGAGTCCCTGTAGTGGTGGGCAATGGCCATATCATCCAAACGATAATGCTGAGGTGGCGGTGGGGTGGGGTGAGGCAGGCCGTTGGGCTGGTAAGATAAGCCATTATTTGGACTGTACCGCTGGCCTGGGCTAATAGTGCATGGCCGCTTGCTTGGATGCTCTGAGTGCAAAGGCTCTCTGTCAAAGCCATTTTCTTTGGTTCTGAAGATGGAAAAAACAAAAAGAAAGTTTGTTTCATAATTTACTCTGCAACCAGTACTGTTCGGACACTTACTCCTCTTGGAGTCCTCCTGAACATATTCTGTTGGAGGTCACTTTGCTATTTATAATCCTTCTAAGTTCAGAATTTTAGAAAAAGAATGGGTCATCATGGAAATCTAGGGAAAGGTCAAAATGATCAGAGAACCAAAGACATCTGAGGCTATTTCACTTCTCATTAAAGCTAACCTTCACAGCTTCAGTTTATTTGGATGGATAACAAAAGATGTACTGGATAGATATGCTCTCTGACAAGTCATCATTGAAATACAATAGACAAATAACTTATCAACACCTATACCATTTTTTATCCAAATCTGGGCCAGATTTTCATGCAAAGGAAAATTCACATACAGGACAAATTAAGTACACAAAGAAGAATATAAGAAGCGTTGGTATACCTCACACCACAACAATGGTAACAAGAAATTCAGAATTTTAGAGATGAAATGAATCTTAAAGGTCATCTCTACAACCCACCAGCCCCAACCACCTTCCTTTCTCAAGGAAGAAACTATGAGCTAGAGAGACAAAGTGACCTATCTGCCCAAGATCACACTATTAGTTAGCATGGGTTAGCTGAGACAACCTAGCTGATCCCCTAGCTCAGATCACTACATACCACATTACCTCCATTCATGCATTTTTGAGACCTTCTTTAAAATGGAAAGTACTATATGAATCTAAGATAATTTTATTATTTCATCATTATTCCTTGCTTTCCAAGCAAAATCAGCAATGAGTCAGGTAAGAAGCATTTGCTAAGGGGCCTCCTACATGTGAGGCACTGTACTAAGCAGAAAGGTAAAAAGCAGCCAATGATCTCAAGTAGCTTACAATCTTATCAGAGAGGAGATAACATGAAAAAAAAACAACCAAATATATATAGAATAAACCTGAGATAATCAGCAGTAGGAAGACAGTAACATTAAGGAGCGTCAGAAATGGTTTCTTATAGAAGATAAGATTTTACCTGAAACTTGAATGAAGCCAGGCAAGTCAAGAGGCAGAGATGAGGAGAGAGAGAATAGTGGGCACTGAGGATGGCCTGTCAAAATGTTTGGTATGGGAAAACAGAGTGTGTTGTTTTGTTTTGTGAATAAGAAGGCCAGTGCCACCAGACTTCAGAGTATGTTCTGGGAAAGAAGGTATATAAGAAGAGTAGAAAGATGGGGGGTGAGAAGGATGTCTTCTGGTGATATCTAGACAACAAGCTAATGGACCAACCCAGAAGATAACAGATTCCGCTGGTTAGTTAGTCATGTCTTCAAAGGAATATCCCACCATGGAACACTCAGGACAGATACAATTTAGAAGAGATTGCCACGCTAGTACAGAACATACTATGTTCTTTTTGTTTGTTTGTTTGCTAGAAACCTAAGACCAAAAAAGTCCTTGATAGACCTTTGAAACCTCTTGCAATCAGATCAAAGTGCTAAGATGGCTAGTGGATGAGAGGTATCAAAAGGATCATAAAATAAGCTGCTGCTTTGGAAAACCTCTGAGAAGGATTTTTGTCATCACCATCAACTTTCTCTCCCCCCTCCTTCAATCTCACTCTCCTCCAAACACTGGTGTCTCCAAGAATCTTCTTCGGCTTGATAACTCCAATGAAAGTATGGCTGAAGCAAGTCTATACTTAAGCCACCTTGAAGGGTGAATTATAGTGTATTCAAACTTCATTGAGTAGAACATTAGAACATTAAATGCTTTGGGCCTCACTTTCTTCATTTGTATAAAAGGATCAGGTTGACCTGGATGAATACACTAATACCTTCTTTATAGTCCTAACCACCGTAACTACAAATAGCCTGAATTCTAATCTAACAACCCTGAAATAGCAGAAGAACCAGAGGAAATCCTGCAGTGTTAACAGAAAGACACTCCATGAAAAGTTGACAGAAGGACATGAATCACACAAGATGAGAAGGCACACAGATAGGCTACAATTGGCACCGGTGGAGAAAGAATCCATTCTTGAGATCAGGGACTCAGTAAAATACTGAGAATGCTCCCAAGAAGCAAAAAGTAAAGGAATGAAAGGATCTATGAATAGCCAAAACAGGGACAGAAATGAGGCTTGTTTTTGCGTTCGTGTAATCAATTTCTGGATGAGAAAATTTTCTTCCAATGTAGATCAGCCCCTATATTAGTTGCCTCAGAGCACAGAAAGGCTGTGAATTTACTCAGGGTCCAACAACCAGTATGGGTCAGAGATATGGCTTGAAGCCAGTTTTTTTCCTGGCTTTGTGGGTCACTCTCTATAAATCTGGCCATATCGCTTCCTGTGCCTCATGGCCAAAGAAGCAACCTCAAATTCTACACAGGAGAATTCAGGCACTTTCTCTTCAACTTCAGTCTTATATTTCAAAGTGCCAACTAGATCTTTCCACTTGGATATTCTGTCAGCATTTCAACACTATGTCTAAAATTAAATGACCATATTTCCTGCTCTAACACTACCATGTTCCCATTGATGCAGTTTCATAACCTGAGAGTCATTCTTCTTCCCATCTTCCTATCTCTCCCTCCACACTGATACACAACCAATGACCAAGTCTTATGCAGTGGAAAGAACAATGTACTTGGACTCTGGAAGAGCTTGATTCCATTTCTGTTCTAGATACTTTCTATCTCTATAACTGGGGGCAAGTTACAATCACTCTGTAACTCAGATTGCTCATTTTCTGCTATAGGTTTATGGTCAGAACATTTGCCTTTTTCCAATGGACTTTCTAGGCATTGTACTTGTGGAAATTTTTCTCATTCTATTCTAGGAACCTCATTCTTTTTTTTAATCTTAGTGACTATTCTCAGAAAGACTGTGGACTCCAACAAAAATTTAGGACCAATGTTCTTTTGTTCTTTTTTTTGCTTTTTGGAGGGGGGAAGGCAGGGCAATTGGAGTTAAGTGACTTGCCCAAGGTCACATGGCTAGTAAGTGTTAAGTGTCTGAGGCCAGATTTGAACTCAGGTTCTCTTGACTCCAGGGCTGGTGCTTTATTCACTGTGCCACCTAGCCGCCCCAAGACCAATGTACTTCAAAGCTACATGTGATGACTGACTTATTGGCACTTTTTGGTTTTTTAAATGTTGCATAAAACTTGAAATAGATACACATTTCTTCTTGTTATCTTCCATGTTGGTATGAACCACTTGATTGTGAAAGTGATTTTTTTTTCTTTTTTGTCCTATTTAATAAAAGACACCTTCAGATTGACATATTTTTCCCATATCTCATAGATTCCCAGATTTGGAAGAAATCCCAAAGGCCATTTACAGATACAACTCACACCTGAATAGGAATCCTTTCTACAACATATCCAAAGAATGGTCATCTAACCTCTGTATGAAGGCTGCCTTTGACAGAGTCTACTCTCTGCAATTATTTATTCTGAATTGTACTTTTTCAATTCTCCAAAGACTTAATATACTATAATATGAGTAACCATGTCAATGAATTAGAACACAAAATAATCCTTTCTCATGTCTGAAATGAATATCAAAGAAATGTTTAAGAAGGCGCTGAAACTCAGGATAAAGGAGATGTTCCCTAAATAAATTTAAATCACCTGACCCAAACAAGTTATCCAGGGTCATGCAAGAATATGGCAATATGACTGTTGATTGTTGGTAAGGTTCAAATGATACAGTACTTACAAAGTGCTCTATTAACCTTAAGAAACTAGGTGAACATAGTTATTATTAGAAGGAATATTTTTATTATTAAAGGGGTTAAAGTCCTGGAGACAAGAAAAATCTATGCCAAATTCCAAAAAAAGAGAAATAAGGATAATTCTGAATTTAGAAGGCTTGATAATAATCCTTGACCAAAGGTTAGAATGGATTCTAGAGAAGCAGTCATTATACCTAGTAGTGTAGCAGAGGGTAAAGAATAAGAGAGTCAGAAAACTAAAATTCAAGCTATCAAACATTTGAGATGTATAGGTTGTTTAATCCTAAGCAAATCAATTAATATCTCTGTGCCTCAATTCCCTCATCCTTAAAATAGGAACAATAAAATTGCCACACCTAACTTCATTTCTAATCTTTCAAGTTATGTGAATGGATGAAATGTGAGTAGGATAAGAACATGGTGCAGTTCTTAACCCATAATAGGATGTGTTTAGAACTGGCTGAATGACCACGTAACAGATTAGATGTCAACTTAATGGGACTTAGTATATTGTAGTGACATGTGAAAAGACCTGCTCTATTTGAAGTTTTGTTTGTTTGTTTGTTTAATAATTTAGAGGAATATCAAAATGTTACATTTAGCAAATGTCCTATATGTTCCTATAAGAATGGATGACAGAATTAATACTTGACACGATCTCAGTCAGCTATCAGTGAAATCTAATGTGAAATTTAATGTCAATACAGTTAAACTCCTGCAAATAAATTTTAAACTACATAAATAGTAAAGCTACTGAAAACACTAAACCTGTATATCTGTAAATATGTAGGCATATGTGTGTATACACAAACATGGAGAACAAAAGAAAAGTTCCTTGATATCAGAATTTATTCCTTTTTATTCTTTGTATCACTACTGCCTGGCACAGGATATGCTTCAGAAATACTTGTTTATGTCTGTATGCATGGATGTATGTACTGTTGCAGGGAAAGGAGTTCCAAAATAAATTATTCATCAGTGGGAAGAATTTCTAAGCATGGAACCTCACTCTTCTGATACAGACAGGCACTGTTTGCTATAACTTATTGACTTAGAGCAGTGGTTCTCAACCTGTGGGTCACGACCCCTTTGGGGGTCAAATGACCCTTTCACAAGGGTCGCCTAAGACCATTGGAAAACACATATTTCTGATGGTCTTAGGAACAGAGACACCACTCCTCTGTCTACAGGCTGGTCCGCCCACATGCAGACACGCCCACATACAAGTATTAAAGGGTCGCAGCATTAGGAAGGCTGAGAACCACTGACAGAGTTTCCTATGATACAGAGAGATCAAGTGACTTTACTGGGATCACAGTCAATACATGTCAAAAATTGGGTGACTGCCTTCTTTCCTCAATACCATACTGTTCTTGTATATTTATATACAGATAAAAATTATATCTCTCATATTTTTGTTATTAATGGCCACACTATGCTTCAATTTATAATCTTTCCTTTTTTCTTTTATGTGATCTCTCTATGTTAAAAGGACTATATGAAAATGGATGAAAGGAATTAAGGTCAATTATATCCTGCTATTAAAAAAACAAAACAAAACATTTGTTACTGCTGTTGTTGAGTGGCTTCAGTAATACCTGACTCTTTGTGACTCATTTGGGGTTTCCTTGGCAGAGACATTGAAATGGTTTTTCATTGCCTTCTCCAGCTTATTTTACATATTAGGAAACTGAGGCAACAAAAGTTAAGTGACGCACACATTTCTATAAGGGACAGGGACAAAGTAGAGAATAGAACAAGTGGGGGGTGGGATAGGAAGGAGGGAAATACAGTCAGTATTTCACAATATGTCCATTGTGGAGATGTTCTGAGTAACTACACATGTACAGCCTGTATGGAATCGCTTGTCTTTCCAGTGGAGGTGGGTGACAAGGGAGGAAGGGAAAGAATATAGAATTTAAAGTTCTAAAATCATATGCTAATATATATATACACATACATATAATTATTATTATTTATATGCAACTGGGAGATAAGATATACAGGCACTAGGATAGGGAGATCCATATTGCTCTACCAGAAAGTCAGAGGAGTGATGGGGGAGAATATAGGAGAGAGCAGATTGGGGGAGGCAGTATACAGTGGTATTGCTGTTTGGGGGGGGGGTAGGTAGGGGAAAGACGGGGGGAAAATTTGTAACTCAAAATCTTGTGGAAATCAATGATGTAAACTAAAAATAAAGGAAAGTTAATTGCAAAAAAAAAAAAAGAAGCAACCAAAAAAAAAAGTTAAGTGACTTGCCCAGAGTCAACAAGCTAATTAAGTATCTGAAGCCAAACTGTATGTCATGAAGATGTGTCTTCCTGACTCCAAGTCAAGCACTCTATCCTATGAGTTCCTAGCTGCTGCATTAAAAAACATAATCCACCAAAATTCTTCACTATCTAGAATTCTCAGGGAAGTGAGATTCTAAATAGGAGTTTTCTACAAAATTTCTATTTTTTCATAGATATTATAGACAAATATTGGCATAATTTATCTACATAACTTAGGGCTTATTGTACCATGCCATAGATATGAATGTAGAGATTGAAATATAAGTATGAAACACAGGACGATTTTTCACTAGACTATACATACAGAGACTGGGCTTCAGATAATCAAGGTTTTGATACAGTGGTGACTTTATATCAAAAGTGACTTTATTCATTCTTTTGTCCTACAAATATTTACTCAGTTGAGCACATACAAATAAAAAAGGCATTGCCTTTTCTTTCAGAGGATTCAGAACCAAAAACATGTGGATTTAAGCACCCCCTCTGGCACATGCTGGCTGAATGATCCTGAGCAAGTCACTTAATATCTCAGGGTCCTAGGTCAATGGAGTCAAACACAAATAGAAATGGGGTCCATTCAACTGCATCTAAGGATCCCTGAAGGATATACATTGACTTGGAAAACCACATATAAACATTACTTACATTTTGTTGTATTTTTTATTTAGCTAAATATTTCTCAGCTACATTTTAATTTGGTTCAGGGTGGTTGGTAGCGCTGCTGTAGGAAACTGTTACAAATAGTGCACTGCTGAGAAGGTGCCTACCTACAGTGGCAGAGGTTAATTATAGCATTATTGAGTTCCCTATATCAATGACATCATAGGCCTCTATTAGTTCCCTCATGGTGTTTAAAAGGTTGAAAAGTGCTAGACTACACAAAAGAATGGAGTCAGCAGAGTTGCAGAGCCAGAGAATCAAAGGAAGTACAGTAGTCCAACACTTCTAAAACACCAGGAAGTATGTAAGGAAGCAATGTGGAGAAAAAGATCATAGTGCGCAAACTTCAAATTTTGCAAATGAAGAAACTAAGATCCAGAAAGTTTTAGTAATTTGGTTACTTTCAGAAAGGCAGTCAAAGACCTGGGAGTTGAACCCAAAATCTTTGCCTTCAAATCTAGCCTTTCTTCCATTGTACCATGCTGCCCCTTTGAAAGGTAGACTGAGGCTAGATGAAGGCCTTTAAATTAAATAAAATTAAATTAAGGGTAGACGAAAACCTTTAAAATACAATTACTTTATATTTGTAAATATAACCATATTCATTTGTGAACCTATGAACAAGAGTGTACATGAAAAAAAATTTCTATAATGTGCCCATTCTTTTTTTTCTGAAACTACAAGGTAAAAAATTAAGTGTGCGAAACTACATGAATCAACCCATATTATAGCAGGTTCATTTTAAAACATTTAAAGTCTAAGCAGATATCACAGCTTTAGTAATAATGATGTTCATAGTCAATAGATCCTATAATTCTTGCCTAAAGCTTGGCTAAATTATCTTCTTCTGAACTAGAGTATAGAGAAATTATTAATTTACAAAAATGGAAAAAAAAATCCAATGGCAGTTTAAGAAGTACTGTTGTGAATACTAAATTCCACTAATTCAAGTAACATTTGCTCCCAGATAGTCCTGTCCTTTGTCGTCTCCCTCCCTACACTTTCAAACCAATTCCTTAATGCCAGAAATTTGGCAATCCCCAGCGGGTTCTCTCTTCCTAAAGAGCTTTACAAGTTTCTTTAATATAGCACTAGTCACAGTGGTAGTAGTGGATAGGTATTCTGTTAATATGCATGAGCGTATAATAAGATAACATATGTGAAGTGACATAGAAATGCTAGCTATTAAAATGAGTATTATGTAACTTTTACCCAAAAGTATTATGATAAATCTTTAAAAATTCTTATTTGAATTTGACTCATCACATTTCCTCTGCTACTTAAGTCATACTATTTGCATATCTAAATTTCAATTAGAGAGTCAGCTAGGTGGCACAGTGAATAGAGCACCAGCCCTGGAGTCAGGAGGACCCGAGTTCAAATCCAGCCTCAGACACTTAACACTTACTAGCCATGTGACCTTGGGCAAGTCACTTAACCCCAATTGCCCTGCCCTCCCCCTCCAAAAAGCAATAGATGAATGAATGAATAAATAAATAAATAAATGTGAGAAATTTCTATTAGATAAGAGAATGAAATCTGGCTATAACAATAGCCATATCTCTAGAGAATTTATTAACTTGTTACCTCCTGAGCCTCAGTTGCCTCTTGTATAAAATGAGATGATTAAAATAAATTCCATGAGATTCCTTATAAGATACATTCCTAAGAATCCGAAGGCGTACTATCATAGAAACATCTTTAGTTACTACAGAAGATTAATGAAATTATCCCACATTTGCAGTCTATGTAATAAAATTAATGTATTCAAGTGTTAGAAGGAAAGACTGTACCTTAAGATATGCATTTATTTTTAAATAAGATGTTTAATAAAGGAAATAACAAGGAAAGGTTACATTTTAAAATGTGCATTTATGGAAAAAAATTATATTTAATGGAGGAATTATTGCTTATTTCAAGTAATTTGAAGTATAATAAAAGAAAAATGCCTCTCTCCAAAGTTATTGGGTATTCAGGATGATTTCCTGAATAGGAGGTGAAACAAAGAAGTCACAAGTAAATAATAAAGTATTAATAATGATGAAGATGTAAAAAGATCTTTGTTTTCAACTATTGCAATAGCTGGTGTTCCCTCCTCTCATACCTTGTTAGAAAAGTGGGGGTGGGGGGAAAGACAGGAGAGAAGGAAACTCTCAAAACTTTTCAATACTCTAAGGCCTTGAAGAAAGTTGACATGGTATACTTGCTCTTCCACCCAACTTCCCAATCTTTATGGAAGTGAAATGATGCATTTCATGAGTCATCTCGGTGAGTAGTTTCAAAAGAGTGTTCTTAACCTCTCACCCTCACCTCTTGTGAACTTTTCACTTCATTTAAAAAAAGGCACATGTTTACATTCTCCACATTCTAAGGGCAAAAAGAGATTCCAGTGGTAGAATGGAAAAGAGACCCAAATAATGTACCTTTCATCTGTTTGGAAAACACAGAAATTACATTTTATATCTTAGTTATTTTTTCTGCATTATTTTAGACTTTATAAAGGTCCAGACTAATTCTTATGCTCCCTGAGAAAAGGGGGAAGTAATTTCATTCTTGTCCATGTATTCCTACAATACTTAGCACATAGTCTGGCACATGCTAAGCCACCAATAAATGTTCATGGGAGTAAAAATTTTAAATTCCCCTCCCCCCAGTTTGGGGCACACAGTATTCTACAACTGTACTACAAACAACACAGCTGCTCAGGAAGCCCCTCTCCAGAGGGAAACAAAACTAGAAAGAGATCAAATCTCACTTTTTCACACTGAGAAAACCATTTTCATCAATGGCCCTAGAGGACTCACTTCTCCGTAAATAACAATAATTGTTAAATAAAACATAACCAGTCGCTCTCCTATTTAAGGCAAGCAGAGAAACAGAAGTGGATCTAATTTGCCAAAACTTCCTTCCCAAAAGCTGAAGAATAACGAATAGATTAAATCAGTGGTCTCAGGATTGAAGCCTCCAAAGTTGTAAACAAAAATAAAGGGAGCACTTTTGTCCGTGACATGTCAGGAACAAATTACCCAAATGTGTTTTTTCCTCCTCAGGTGTCAGTTTCACCCCTCTGTCAGTGACTGACGGCTCCCAGTGTTATTGCAGAAACAGATTGATCTTTTTAATGAGCCAGCTTAATAGACTCCAAAATCTCACCGTGGCTGCTCATCCATGTCAGACCATATGCACCAACAAAACATTCAGTAAAACAAAACAAAAACCAAGAAAAAAAGGAAAAAAAACACGAAACAACAAAAAAAGCTTTGCTGTCAAGACACTTCTATACGCTATAAATAATTTTATACTGTAGATTTGGGTGTACAGATAAATAACTAACAAAAGGGAAAATGAAAATGCAAACAAGATGCAGAAAATGTATGCAAAAAAAATGCTGCTGAAGACCATGTTTTCTTGGATCTGCTCAAATTCCCATAAGATACAAATGTATTTACACAACACATTCTCATCACCCCTCCTCCTAACTCTGAGGGGATGAGAGGAAGAGAGAGACTCATTTAGCAACTTGTCTTCATAACGCATCTTTCAGAATTATAGTGCATTGATCTAAGTTCAGCTCAGAGATCACTAGGTAAACCTTAACTTCAGTGACCACTTAAGTATGAGGAAAAAAATAGATTTCAGCTTTCCCCCAACTATAAGAGCAATTTGTATACATAAATACTGGTATCCATGGTTATCGTTTTCCATTAAAAAGAAATTCTGGGAAGAGTTAGTTAGTTTTGAAAAATTGAAGGTGTATTTTCCCACTACTGTAGCATTTTGGCTTGCTTTTTACACAGGTTTCTTGATGCAAATTTTTATTATGAAGAAAGTCTAAACCAAGTTATGTATCAATAGAAAATGCTGTTTATAATCACTGGAAAACAGGGAGGGAATTCCAGACTATGATGCTCTAAGGTTGTCTGCTTGAAAATGACCTCTGCTTACAAAGAAAACCTCATACTTATTTTGACTGCCTGATAGCCTCATCATCTCACGATCGATACCTTTCTCAAGCATCAAACATTTTATCCTCTTTCCCAATTAAACAGTAGAATACCTATGCCAATAGAATGGATGTGAGCTAAATGACAGAACGGTTAGGTGGCTCTTGAACTGGTTGAATGACCATACCGAAAAAGCAGTCATTAATGATTTGATGTCAGTTTGGAAGGAAGTCCCCAGGAAAGAGCCACAAGGATCTGTGCTTGGCCCTGGGCTGTTCAACATTTTTATCAGCGCCCTGAATAATGCCACAGATGGATGGTAGAAGTCACAAAACTAGAACAAGTAACACACAGGAAAATTCTTGGGATACAAGAAGATCATGAAAGATTAGAAATAAGACAAACCCAGTAAGATGAAATCCAGTTCAGACAAACGTAAAAAAACTTTAAACATGGTTAGCCCAAAAATGGTTTTCACAAATACAGGACAGGGGAGATATGATTCAAAAGGAATTCATTTGGCAAAAGGTCTAGGGGTTAGGAATTCAATCAACCAACAGTAGGAAGCAGATGCCAAAAACAAACAAACAAACAAAAAAAACCAAACCCTAATGTGATCAACAGTAGCATTCAGCAGGGCTTAGAATCCTAAACTAGGCAGCTGATAGTCCTGCTGCATTCTGTCCTAATTAGGCCATATTTCGGACTATAGAAGAGTGATCAAGATGTTGAATGTCCTAAAGATCATGTCCCACATGACCAATAACAGGAGCTGGACGTGTTTAGAGTAGAGAAAAGAAGATTCAGAAAGGTCATGATAGCTGTCTGCATCAAGTATCTACAAAGGGTCATATGAAATAGGGATTTTTTTTTCCTGATTGGGGCCAATGGGCCCAATTGTTGTAATTGTTCAAAATTAAAGAGAAAATTTTGAGATGATATAAGGAAAAAATATCCTCTAACAACTAAAGCTACCAAAAAGTAGAATGTGCTATTTCAGGGGGAAGTTTGGTCACTTCTTGATTATATTATAGGGAGGATGTCAATTCGTGTTCAAGTTGGACTGGATGGTTTCTAAGGTCCCATCCAACTCTGAAATTCCATGGTGGTCATCCTCAATCTACTATCTTGATGTGGATTGCTAGGTTTTAGATAAATGTAACATTTGTGAATAATCTATCCCTAAGATAGTTTAGCTTCCTCACTTGGCTATTGAGAAAATATTGTCCTTAGTTACTAGAACTAATGAGTTTCACAAATTTCATTCCCATTAAAGATTTTATTAAGCAGCTACAGCATACACTCCTAGATTCTAAAGATATAAAGATCTACACAACACAGACTGTTTTCAAAGAGCTTCTAATGGGGAAAAATTCAATACGGAATAAAAAATTCAGAGTTGTAAGGGACTTTAGAGGCCATCTAGTAGAATGCCCTCTCCTCCCACCCACTTTACAGATGAGAAAAGCAAGTATTTGAAAGCGTTATTATTGCCAAGCATCACACAGTCAGTTAATGTCAGAGACAGGATTTGTAAGAAGGATTTTCCAACTCAAAGTCTACCATTTGGAACTATACCAGTACACTACCTAATATGGAGGAAAATGCAAATAATTATCAAAGAGCAGTGATAAGTACAAAAGGAAAAATGTAGGCAAAGCAATAGAAGGATTGTGAGGAAGCACTCATATATGTCATGTGATGGAGGAGAAAAGTTTTCTTCAAAAAGGTAGCACCTAAGTAGGGTCTTAAAGGAAAAGAGGGTCTTCAATATGTAAAGATGATGAAGAGTTAGTATATTTCAGACATGAGGAAATGTAGTCAAAGCACATGCATGGATATGGGAGAAAACAGGAAAATCAGCAAGCCAAGACAGACCTGAATATAGTTTGGGTGAAACAGAAAAATAGGAAATAGTTTTTAAAAAATGGCTGAAATGGTAGGTCTGACTTAGACGTTGGAATCTTGAATGCCAGTCTCAAAACTGATACTGTACTGGATAAATGAGCAGAAGCCACTAAATATTTTTGAATAGAGGACCGCTGTGATCAAAGTGGTAAAGGGGACTAGCTAGGTTCACTGAATACTCAGATGCGACCAAGAAAATATTTGCAGAAAAAAGAAATTATCAGTGATGGGAAATTGAAGATGGTTCAGAATATGTTGGAAGTGTTCTGATATTTAATAAATCAATTAAAAAAGCCTTTTATCAAGCACTTATGTGCTATTCATTAGCGGATACAAAGAAAAAGAAAACTATTTAGAAATAAGTAAAACGAAAAGTCAATCTCAAACAGAAAAGACTTGTGAAGATTTTGAAAATAGCATCAAAATTTCCAAGACTGAGTTGATAATAATGAGTAACAAAGCTGTTAATTTTAACAGATTTCTATGTGGCCAAGCAGCCAGCAAAAAAATAGCTTATATGTCTTTCAAAAGGGTTGTCTCACTAAATGTATTCCCTTTATGCTAATATGTGTAAACGAATAAAACACAATCCCTCACCTCAAGAAGTTTTTATTCTAATGAATATAATAAAAAATATATACAGGAATAACAGATAATGAAATATGATATAAGAGAGAGGTACAAAGTTTTACAATGGAAAATTACAACCTAGAGTGGGGCAGTAGGAGAAGACTATGTGAGAAAAATCAGGAAAACTTAAAGGAAAAGATGGCATTTTCAAGGATGACCAGGATCTCAATAGTAGAGATGAAAAAAAAGGAGAAGATTAAAGCACTGAGATGGCAAAACAAAGGTTATGTACAGGAAAAAGTAAATAGTCCAGTTTGGCAGAAGGACAGAATAGCAGAACAACACATACGTATGTTTTTGATCAGACCCAGTGATTTGTGCAGTAAATGTTGAATGATTTGGGAGAAAAAAGGCTTCAGTAATAATGCCACACTCGGTAAATACTTCTAATCTATCCTATTTCCATTCAGTAAGGAAAAGTAAGAAAGAGACTCAATGTCTTAGTTCAAAGAAAGGCACCCACTATCCTTCTAACACGGAGACTGAGTGAAAAGTCAGTAGGTTTTTGCTGCTACAAGGGACATTCAGGAAAAATAAGGAGGTAAAAAGGTCAAAAATAGACTTAGAAGTGCACTAAAGAACAAAGAAACACATAAAAACACAGAAACTCAGAACAGTTAAAAGGGAAAGGATTGTAAAAGTGGGTAGGAGGGAATGCTGCAGAAAATGAAAATTTAGCCATAATAGTTTAAATTTTAAAAGCACATTTTAAAGTTTATAAAGCACTTTACATGGTTTTGCTCATCTGATCCTCACTATAATTACACTGGGAAGGTATAACAGATATTATTCTCCTAATTTTACATAGGAAGAGAATGAGATGCAGATGGGTTAAAGGCTCTTGCCCGTGGTCAGAGCTCATAAGCATCCTAAGTGGGCTTCAAACTCAAGTTTCTACTAAGTCTGCATACAGTGCTTCTCACCCTTCCCCCCACCCCTAGATTAAGGGTAACCTACCTCCTACAATGTTAGGGAAAAACACAGTAAGATTCCCATGTGTATTTTTAACTTTAATAATAAAGAGTTTGTCCAAACTCCAGGAGTCCAAGGCAACCTGACCCTTAGAATCAGTTGACCTTGCCAGAACCCTTCCAGCTATGTATCTATGATGCTATGATCTGACTCCTTTAGAAACATGAAAAGGCCATCCCCTTGTGTAGATTTCTCTCAGCTCCCCTCACCTGTCTGGAGTTCGCCTCTTCCCGTTTTCGTTCACATCGAGAAGCAGCTCTGAGGAATCAACAGGTGAGGTGGTGTTGGCATCCAGGAGCAGCTGTTCATGTTGAGCGAGGTACTGGGCAGGGTTCTGTTTGGCCAGTCTTGCGCAGTGCAGGAGCTCCCGTTGTAGAAGGGGGAGGTTGGCCTGCAAAAAGCATTTCAGAAAGAAGAAAAAGATGGGCCAGGCTGTTCCATCAGGGACCAACCAACTGCATCCCACTGCAGACAACGTCTGAGCTGGCTGAGCTTAAGAAAACCACCTCCTCCTTTGAGCCTAAGTTTTCAAAATGCCAGGCATGAACACTTGTGCCTAAGACTGTGTGAAAACATAACCCATTGCATCTACCAGCTACATCTTCTACTCCCAATATTCAGCACTCTGAACTACATGTAAATCCATGATGGGAACTGCAATAAGAAAAAAAAAGGCCTAAGTAGAACAAGATTTTCAAGTTATTCAAGATTACAGGACTGTCCCAGGTCAGTTCATGACAAGTCATGATAGGAGTGGGTATATGAAGTACTCATGCCATATTTGAAATATAACTCCTTTTTAAAAAAAAAATCTTTCGTTAAGTAACTATGTGCCAGACACTGTTTTATGTACTAGGGATACAAATACAGAGAATGAAACAATTCATACTCTCAAAAGCTAACATTCTAATAATAAATACAGCAACATCCATCTATCTATCTATCCATCTATCTTCCTATAGTAAATATAAAGAGAACAGATGCAAAGAAATACAAAGTAGTTAGAGAAGGAGGAAGGGTACTACTAGTTGGGGGCAATCAGGAAAGGCTTCATACAGAAAATAATGCTAGAGCTAAACCTTATAGGAAGAAGTGGATGTTATAAGGTGGAAATAAAGAGGCAGTGCCTTCCAGGCATAGGAAATGGTCAGTGCAAAGGCATGGGAATAGGGAGATCACAAAGAATATTCCCTAAAGCATTCAAACATAATAAAATGAGGATTAGATTTCCTTCAAGCATCAACTCAAAGGCTGCCTCCCCTACAGGAAGCCTTTCCAAATCTTCCTAGTTCTTTGTGGTCTCTCCTTCCAGCTTATCTGTATACCTGCCCTTTTGACTCAGTAGCACGTATTCTCTTTTAGGATAGGGACTGTTTTCCACCCTGTTTCTGTACTCTTGCACCTAACCCAGCACCCTGGTAGTTCATCAATACATAACAGTAAGAGTGGATATACTGAATTGGATTTGTCACCTTCAGTTTACCAGTACCTTTAATATGTACATAAATGTTTTCATCATCAGAATGTCCTAATATTCAAAAAAATACCTTGGGAATAAAAAGTCTGACATCTTGGTTTTCTATACCAAACAATAAACAGATCTCTTGAAAGATAAGATAAGATAAGACTGGGGGGGTAGGGGGGGGGGAGAGAGAGAGAGAGAGAGAGAGAGAGAGAGAAGAAAATAGAGAGGGAGAGAGAAAAAGAGAGAGAAATTCAAACAAAGCCATATATCCAAAGAACTAACAAACTCTAGAGAAAGTCTATCACTCAGGTAACTAAGCTATTACTAAATTAAAATATTAAGTTCTACAGAAATGATATACCAAGACATAGGTTATTCACGATGATCTCATGTGCTAGTTTAAACCAGAATTAAAAGTTTGATTATCTTAAGGCAAAACAAACAAAAACCCCACTATATCAAAGTCATAGCTAAGGGGTAGAATGAAGAATCATTTAGGTGAAGTGCTCCTGGTTTATAATTTTGTTTTAAATAGGGGAAACTGAGGCAAAAGTGTATAGTAGGTAGAGTTAAGGCTTCCTGACAGCTAAATCAATGACTCCTTTGCATCAGGGTCCACTCCAGCATAGTGATTCTTAATAAGAAATCACCCAAAACTTGTTCTAAAAGTTCTTTAAGGTAGGTAAAAAATTTGTCCATAGACATTATCCTGGTTAAAGGATATTTTTTTTAAAAATAACAATCTATAAAGATAAAATTTCAGTATTTTCACAGAATTTAAAGTTGGAAGACAACTCAGACCTGTATTATCCAACCTGTTATCTGAAGAAGAATCTACACTTCCACACAGGGTCACTCAGCTCCCACTTAAAGACAATGGTATTTCTGTTCTGTCTTTGGATACAAGCACTAATTATTGGTCAGCTTTTCCAGGAATCAGACATAAATCTTTCTGTCTCTCTCTGCTTTGATGTACTATTAATTCCTAGTTCTACCCTCTGTAGCCCTTCTTCTACTTACCAGGTCTTCTAACTGGTCCCTCATCCTTCAGTCACACAGCTGCCAAAATGCCCTTTGTAAAAGCATGGATCTGAACATGTCATGGACCTGTTCAATGAACTCCAGTGGTTCCCTATTAATTCCAGAATCAAATAATAAAGTTCTCTATTTGGCATTTAATTGCTCTTCACAATCTGTCCCTTTCTATTGGTAGTCTTCTCACACTTTATTCCTTGCATATTCTTTACAATACATTGATACTAACCTACGTGCTCAGGTTCTACTTTGCTCTGCAATCCAGTCTTCCCTGGAATGTTCTACCTCCTCATATCTGCCTCTTGACATCACTGGCTTCTTTTCCAAGACTCAGCTCAAAACACTCTCTTCTGCAGGAGGCTCTCCTGGTCCCCACAGCTACTTGAGCCTTCTCTAAGTTTACTCTGTTCCAACTTTGA
>CM053580.1:466304330-466322104 GCA_028627135.1 Pseudochirops cupreus
AGTAGAGTTCTGTAGGATAATATATATATATATTATAAATATATTTGTTTCTTGGTAAAATAGTGAAAACATTTAAAATAAACAATTACCAGAACTGTTACAACACATGGCACAGTAATAAGCAGAAACACACATGGGAAGCAGTATTGACTTAATAAAAATATCTTGACTTGGTAGAAAATAATGCAAATTGTGATTTAATGCATCACCCATCTGAGGCATGTGTACAGAGTAACTACATTACATGTTAATATATAATGTTAAACACAACTATATAGCGTTCATCATTAAATAAAGCATTGTTTCATTCTGGCTGAAATTTGAGCAATTAAGAAAATGTTATAAAAACTACTACCTAAAAATAATACAAACATGAAAATATTTAGAGAGAGAAGGGAGTATTTCAAGGGACAGAAGCATGGATTAGCTAAAAGAAAATTTGCCCTATTCAATTTTCATCACCAGTTTGACTACTTGGAAGAAGTCAAAGAGACTACCTATTTTTCCACCAAAGTACCCTTTTCTGGGAGTAATTAGCACCATTGGTGAAACCATGGTGAAAATAAAGCCAAAAACAAGTTAGGTTCTTGGTTGAGTCCTTCTGATTGACGGAGGAAAGGTACACTCTTCCCATGCCCATAAACACTTGACTCCCAAAAGAAACTATGGAAAAAACATGTTGACGGCTGATTTACTACTAATATTGGGGGAAGGGACAGTAAAAGGATGGTAAACGGGAACAAGAGAATCCATACACTAAAGCGACTGAAAGTGACAACATACTGTTCTGACCTGTGATTTCACAGGTTTAGAGGATTTAAGGGGAGAAAAACACCTTCTATCAATGCAAAACAGTAAATGTTCTGCAAGTTATAATCTTAAAGTTGCCCGAGGCTGTGGGAAATTATTAGACTCAGGGCATCACACAGCCTGTATATATCAGAAGCTTGATTTAATACAGGTAGTTTTGATTCTCAGGCTAGCACTCTATTCATTATATTATACTAACAATAACAACAAACTAACAAAACCAAAAATGTGTTCCTTATAAATGTTTGCCTTAGTCGGGGCCAAATAATAAATAATAAATTATTTCCTCCATGAAAACTAGAAAAAAATTAAATTTAAACAGAGTACTCTTGGTTAGGAGTCATCTCTGGCTCCTGAGTTTTGGTAATCTAAACCCATATGCAATAACTTCCCATTTCCTCCTTTATCTATGTGTACTTCCCTATTTAAAAGAAAAAAGTAACAGAAACATTGAGTCCTTAATTTCTCCTCAAGCTAGCAAATTGTACAACCTGTAGGGAAGAGCGCTGATTAAAGGACACAAATCTTTACAGAATATTAATTTGATGAACATAGCTTTAAAATTAGGGAGGAAGAAGTAGGAATTACCTATCTTATACATTCCTTCCTTCATATTCAGGAGACTGTTGTCTAAAATCCAGTCCTTTCATAGCATATTCTTAAAATGAAACTATCCAAGTTTATTTAACAACTTATTCAAATTTATTCTTTTTGAGAGCTACTTGGTTTGGAGTTATCTTCTGATAACTATAAAATTTGCTTTGGCAACTTGTTTTCACTAACTTAGAAAAATTATTAAGTTTTCTCAGTAGAAATTTTCTCCAACAATTGTAACAATTGAAATGTGAAAGACTTTAGATGGAGGCTAAGGTAGCTTTCTGTGACATAAATTTGTCTGTAAGACAATGTTAACCAAGAATGCATCAACAGATCTACAAGACAGTAAATATATTCTCTCTTCTTTATTAAAAACAAAGAGATAGGAACATAATTGATTAAAAGGAAAGTTTGGGATTGGACTTGATGGCAAAATTTTGTTCATTCTCATTTGTTTATGAAATACTACTTTTTTTCCAAGCTCCAAAAATGAATTCTAACTTCATAAAAATAGCTCATCCATTAACTACAAAGGTCTAGGATAGGATAGATACATCCCTGTCCTGAATCCCTTGCTCATGAATATCTATGAGGGCTCTAAACCCCACGTCTTTGATGCTGCGTCATGGAATCTCAAGAGTCAGAAAGGTCCCCAGAGGCAATCTAATCCAAATTGCACCTGAACGAGAATCTCCTCTATAGAGATTTTTTTGCAAGACACATCTAATATGGCTTAACCCAGGTCAAGCTCATATAATGAAAGAAACGTTATTTAGTTAAAAGGGCACAAATCAAAGAGAAATAAGATCTAGATTTCAGAATCATTCTGGCATTATAATGCACACTGATTCTGTGACTTTGGTCAAGCACATACTCAGTTTCTTTCAGTTTTTTAATTGAGAATAATGCCTCAATTACAGAAAATAATTGTGTATTTGAAGAGTCTGGAGAACCTCACAAGAAAATGTGTTAAAAGGCCAAATAGGAGGCCAGGTTCCTGTTTCAAGTTCTATCACTTCTTAGCCATGGAACCTTGTGCAAGATACTTATATGTTCCTCACCTGACAGCTCAAAATAAGAATAATATTCACAACTGAAAAATAAAATCAACAAAAACATATGAGAGCACTTTTTAAACAGTAAAGGTTGCTGTGAAATTGGTAACATTATATAAACTGAGGCACCATTATTAGGAGGTAGGTAGTTTCCAGTGGCATCAATTATATAATTAATCAATATATTAGTAGAACACGACTTTCTGGCTATTTCTCAGCTCAGCTTCAATCTTTAATTAGGGAACTCTTCACACTAAGGCCAAAATTTTCTTTTTTAAAAATAGCAATTAGCCTTGGGATCTAATGACAATGTATCAATTCACCTTGCAAAGAAGGACCTCAATAAACAAACTATCAACAGGTTCAAACCTATCCTTTTTTTAGTTGGAAGATAACGACCATGATACACCTGCAGATAAATATAGTACTAATTCACATTGCATATTTACTCTGGGCTGGAACCAATTATCATATTTTACATACAACTATACTATGAATAGAGTGAATTCAAATACTGTGACCACTTAGGGATGATTGTTCATTATTCTCACTTATCAGGACCTGGATGTACAAAAAGAATTTACCAAAAATTTACCAAATTTGCCAAAAAGAATTTTGTATCATTTCATCTTTATCAGGCAGATAGCAAATGAAGTCACAAGCTGGACTTCTATACAATTATAACACTGCCCTCCCAACTGTTCATTTCAAATTTGGGGCTACATTAACACTCATTTGTCAGAGAAAGACCAATCTCACATTCTGAGATGTAAACGAACTCTTTTAAGGAATACCTTAAGAACCAGTTTGGGTACATCCAACAAGCCATTGTTCTTCACATGGAGTAGGGAAAGAACGTGTTTGGCATTTGCTTACCACCAATCCTAGGACAAGAGTTCGAACTCTTTCCCCTATTTCTGGTGAAATGTCATTGCCGAACTGCTGCAAGGTGGTAAGAAATCTCTTCAATTTGCTGAGTTGCCTTGCTCCACAGGCTGGTGGTAACTGCTGATTAGCCAGAGAGGAAGAGGAAGAAGAGGAAGGCCCATTGCTAAAGCCATTGGGTGGAGATGGGGCTCCATTCAAAGCTGTGGGTGAATGGCTTGTGCCATTAGTTACTGTCAGAAGCACAAAGCAAGAAGAAAAATGAAAATAAAATTCTGTGGAAAGGAAGTCACAGGTAACTTTATTTCTAGTTGATTTTTATGATGTGAAACATGTTCAGACTTTTGGTAAAGTACTTTGCCTTCACAGATACCCCTGGTTGAAATTTTGCTTGATTAAATGGCCTGACTCTTCATAAATAAATACTTCTTATATCCACACAGACACTGATAATGAATGGAGCCTGCTACAGAGTGGGGACAGCCTTCGCTCCCATGTGCACATATGCCAACCACCTGAAACATTTCAATCATGGAACAAGCAGCATTTGGATGTCAGCCTTTTGTCACAGGCTTATATCAATATAACAGGAATATTCTTCTCTAAACTGCTCCTCTAGAAAAAATGTACATTTGGTGGAGACTAAATTTATCACTGAACATTTTTAATCGTGTTTTGTACACACAACTGACAGCTGTGTTTATAAAAACAGGACTTTCAAGTTTTAACCTTCTACCACCCAATTAGAAGGCTATTTTCTCCCCACATATTTCTTTAACCACTTCTTTAGGGAAAATGCAAATTTTCTGTAAGATGGCAGAATGCATACAGCATTAATTGAGAATTTATTTCCTGGAGTTGAAATGGGATATCCTAATGCAGAGTTGTAATAAAAGATAGCATGGATGTATGCCAATTTGTTCAATTTATTTCTAATAAAACTGATTTAGGCATTAATGTAATAAACTACAAGGATTCAGCTAGAAAGAAGAAAGCAGGTCTTTTACGAAAGAGAATGGCAAAATTAGTAGCTGTTTAAATGGTGACTTAGCAATTATTTGTCAGGTGAGGCTGCATTCAATTCATCCATCTAGTGCCATTCTGAAGTATTTATCTCAAACAAGGTGCTGTAACTGACATATTGTAAGCAATTCCTCATTTATAATTCTTTTTAATATTGTCAATACCTTGCTTTCCCCAAATGAGAAGTTTTGTTATGAGCAATGCACGTTGGAGGCCAGTAATCTAAATTTATATCAAGATCCACCATTAACTTGCCTGAAAATAACTGCCAAACTTGGGTCCCCCAAACAGCTATCTACATTTCCTGGTGACATTAAGTAACAGCAAACCAAAACAACAGAAGCTGACAGTATTATAGCTTGGCACCATTCAAGGTATCCAGCTCCTTATGAGTTTAAAAAGTCTGTTAAATTATGAGATATGATATAAACATCCCAGGACAGGTATAAAGCCAATTCTTCTACTCCAACAATTTTAAAGACACTAATATGTAGATTCTTTTCTTTTCATAGGTTTCTTTCATTCACATAGATTTCATGGCATACATTCAACAAGCAGTATGATTTCCAATAGACAGTGATTTGCTAGCTCAACAAAATCCTTTTGACATCAGAACCTTGGGAAGGACTGAAAACGGCTACCTACTATCCCTATTGGAATACACTGGGGATGAGGGGGACTTTTTACTGTCAGAAAGTTCTGTTTTTCCCCCAGAAAATAAAAAGCAAATACATTTCCATGTACTGATTCATAAACTAGAGTCAGAGCCAAACTGGCACAAAATATCAAGAGATCTGAGAAATTTAAATCAAGAAGGATGCTGTTTGTTTTAAACCTGACCACGTGATATTCCTATAATGCAATGGCCCTAATATGATAAGGTCATGTGTCTCTTCTTATTTGTAAGAGAATAAAAAAGAAGACTTAGCTAGTTTAGTTGGGGGGAAGGGGATGTCTGGTACAAATATGAAACAGCCTTGGAACGATTTTGAGCATATCCCCAAGAATAAAGCAAAAGTTAAACAAATCAAAATGAATGGCAGTATATCCAATTATTTGTTCAAGAATAAGTTATCAGATCAAGATGACCTATGTTTAAAAGTAGGTTTCTTAATTTTAAAATGTCCAACCAAATGACAGATAATAAAGCAATTAAGAAAAAATGGGGATGACTCAGAAATGAACCACAAGTCACTGACCTAAGTCAAATTTTGGCACTATGGGGGTTTGGGGTCAGCATGTTGGGGGTTGCATTATTTTCACATTATACATTAATGTTGGAGATTTTGTTTCCCTATCCCTTATATGTAAAAAAAATGCAGCATGGAAAAAAAAAAACACAGAATAAAGGAAGAAACCAGGCTAATTACACGTTGTGGGTGTGAATGAACTGCTTCTTGGCGCTCCTTGGGTCGTTGGAGGAGGTGGCATCGTTGGAGGCGTCAGTCGGGATTGTGTCTTCACATCCACAGGTGAGTCTGGCATTGTGGAATGCTTCTCACTGCGATCTGTAAGATAACCACGAGGAATAGATTATTTTTTCTTTTAAGCACAGCAGCTCTTCAGATGAGGTTAACTCTCCCCACCTCTCATCCCACTCCCCCCCAAAACCCCTTCAATGAGGCTGTGCCATGAATAAAAAAGGATTGATGTTTTCTGTGGATAAAACAAGCCCATCTACTGAAACTCAAAACGGAATTGCATCATCGAAACCTCACTTAAGAAGGTGCAACACAGATGGTAGGCCCTCATTTGTAACTAGGCTATATTATCTTCTATATTTATTTCTGGCACGTGCAGATGCTACCTTGATAGTATTGGATGGGATAAAACAACTTCACTGGCAATTGCAGCCAACATTAGCAAGCAGGAATAAATGGATGAGAAGGGAAGGATAGCAATGAATCCCCCTTATGACAACTCAGGAAGAATTAAAGCTTTCTGTTTTGTTGTACAGGTGAGACAGTGGTAGGGGCCAGTCCTCTTTGTGACTATTCTCTGTAACACCTGCTGCCCCTGCCATCTTTTGTTTTCAAACTATTAGCCAGGGCAGGTTAAATACTCCATGTCTCCTGGACATATTTTCCACTTCAAGTTCTTTTCCTGTCCTATTCTAAAAGCATCGATAAATAAATACCATATGCCACATAATGAAGGCTATCTTTTCTTTATTTAGTAGTCATGTGTTTTTACGCCATTATTACAGGAGGTTGGTTGTGCTATTTCAATTTACAATCTTGATCGAAAGGGGTTGGGGAGGCGAGGGGAAAGGAAGAATGAATCTTAATTCTAAGAAACATGGAAAAGTTAAAGAAAACCCACATTACATGTGGATCAAATGAGAACCTACCATATCAATAAGAAGGGAAAAAGATTAAAGGCTATTCACCTGCTCTATATCCTAGCTTCCTAGGTTTGTCTGAAGGCAAGTTTTGATCATGTTAAAGAATAAAGCAATAGATTTACCTTGAATATAAAAGCATAGTACCCATTATATAGTAAGTGAACTTACTTTTCGATTAACAAGTGCCTCATATCTATCAATAATTAAGGGGAAATCTTTCAATAATGCATTTTCCCAAATGATATACCTTTCCTACCAAATGTTAAATGTTTTTCTAAATCTAATTCTATGTTACTTTTATCAATTAAATGTTCTCTGCAAAGTAACAGGTACCTCCAGAAACCATATGCCAGAAATATCAAAGAATTTTTACTTTGTAATTTTGTAAATTGTCTAATTGTTCATAGGGGGACAATAGACTCAAAGTGTAAAATACAATCTCCTCTCCTTAAATAATAGCTAACATTACATGTTTAAACATCATAATAATAGTAAATAACATAAAATACTGATAGAGGATTATTTTAAGAAACACTACTATTTTTTCAGATCATAATTGTTATTAAATTTATTTAGGAGAAATTCCCAACATGATCATTACTACTAATAAATGGAAAAGAAAATTCAAGATTTATAAATTGTGGCCCTTTCACAAAACCATCTCCCATTCCGATCATCATAGATATTTTTTTTCCTCAAAGTCCCTTTAGTAATCCTCATTTATGCTGAAATAATGGTAATATTGTATTAGGGAGAAGATATGATAGAGTATTCAAATAATCTAATAGTCACAACAATTAAAAAAAAATCTTCATTGCTCTGATTTATGGTATCAGTAATGCTGCTTCCAAGTCCAAAATGTTGACCAAAAGACAGGCAATGTCCTTACAGGTTAGTGAAAGTGTATTTAAGTGGTGGTAGACGTAGATAGGAAAAAAAACCAAAAAACATATCTTGTTACTTAGATCACAAACTTATCTTCTTATTACTAAGCTAGAGCATTTCATCTACAAAAAAATATTCTAAAATAAATATTCATAGAGGCTAAACTCAAATTTGTTTCTGCAATAGTTAAACTCATCTCACATTCTACTCACCTCAACCAACCTCAGCAACAAGGGAATAAATAGCTTTCAGCTTATGTTGCAACTGAGGGAAGAGTACAGCAGCAAATACAGGCCTTCCTAAATAAAGGCAAATATTTCTGTCATGCCAAGAAAGGAGGGAGAAAGGGAGGCTTGCCAGAGCTGGTTGGGAGATAACAGTGGGAACGGCTGGTCCATCTGGTTTTCATTCTGCTAACACTCATATTGAACTGTTAGAGAAGGCAGTCCAGATACACAGATTTGAAGCACGTGGGTGCACAGACGGAGAAAGGAAGGGGGTGGGGCAAGGCAGGAGGAGAGGAAAGAAAAAGAAAAAGTATATGTGAGAGAGGAACTAATGGAGTAAAGAAGTCCAGAGAAGGAGGATTAAATGATAAGGGAAGAAAAAGAAAAGGAAGAGATAGACAGGAGATGGAAGAGGGGGGGAAAAATTACACTCAAAAAGCATTTTTTTTTAAAAAGGGAGACAGCTCCAGCTTATAAAGAATCTGTACACCTCTCTGGTTTGCTTACTAATGACGATTTAAAAAACAACTCGGGATCACTCTCGGAAATTTTTCCCCTTTTCGTTCGTTACAGGTATACTCTTACATCTAAAACGTTCTTGAACATTTGCTTTTAGCCACACTTTCCACATGATTAATTTCCAAAAACACTTAGCATACGTACCCTTGCCGAGAAAAATAAATAAATCTCCAAAGTAGCTGCTTCTCAAAATTTTTCAGATTTTCTAAACAAAACTATGGTTCCAAAAACACAGTCAGACATGACCACAAGGTGTATATGGATAATACTTCAGAATGTTGATATTAGCAAAGGTTCTAGGAAATCAAGTGGAACTCCAACCCAAAAGTGCAGCAAACTTGGACAAAGTGAGGTCCATCTGTAATTTATTCTGCCTAATGCAATTGCTCTTAGAGAGAGATGGTGAAATAACAAACCAGTACCAATACACACACATACACACGCATACACACGCACACTCACTCATTCACTCACCCCTCTCTCCGGTGCAGAGTTAAAATAAATTCAGAAAATGTGTTTCAAGTATGCTGATATCTATTACATTTGTTTTGCATTATATTCTTTTAAAATTCTGAAACACACACTTGAAACTTTTATAGCAATGAGCACAAGCTATGACTTAATCACAGAAGCATTTAACTCCTTTCTGAATTAGAGAATATGGTAAAACCAACTTTAAATTATGACATTTCATGTGTAGATATCTGGTTTATGAAATTATAGTGTTCTTGCTCTACATTCAATTTTTTAGGAGTTATTTTTACAACTACATCTAGTTAATTTAGGTGAATGGTGATATTTACTATAAGAAGAGCCAAAAACCTATGAGAAAGAGATAGAAAAGTATAAGATGTGAATGTATAGGCAAATGGATCAACCTTACTTCCCTTAACCTAAATGAATTAGGCCACTTTTAAACAAGACAATCTTTCATATATGGTAACATTTCAACTCATATGGCACACATCCAGGTCAAAAGTACCAAGGAAAGTTAATGCATGGAAGAAAATATGGTATATATAAATACATTACTGATACCATTTCAATATCCAATTCAATGTCAGGTCTTTGTAAAAGTGGTATGTTTTCCATTTCCTTTTTTAAATAGGAAAAAAAAAGAATGCTATAATATGCTGTGGCATTTATTTTACTTTTAGTTCAAACAGTTCCAGATGTACATTTAAGGTACGAAGAATTTTTAATAGATACTCCATTCTACTTTTTCAATATCATATTATATAATGATAGCATTTAATAACAGTAACTGGTAGTGTATATACATATAGATGCCCATTTATATGCACATGCGCGCACGCGCACACACACACACACACACACACACACACACACAGAGTCCTGTTAACATAGCTAATATTACTTGGGATAATGTGAAGTTATATGTTTGTTGAATATGAAGTTTCGTCCTCTTCTTTGTACTATATTTCTACATGCACATCTTAACTCTTCTGCAAGGCTGTATGTTCCAAATAGAAAGGAATGGTGTCTTATTCACCTTCATATTCCCTTCAGTGTCTAGCCCAGTACACGGCATAAAGTAGGTACTCAGTTACTCAGCAAACATTTATTAATTGCTTGGTATGTTCCAGACACTATGCTAAGCATTGGGGAAAAGACCAAAAATGTGATTCTGTTGCCCTCAAAAAACTCACATGAGAAACAACATGAAAACAGCTTAGTACATTCAACATATAAAAGTGTGTGGGGGTAAAGTATCCAAAGTAAGGAACACTTGCATGTGTCAATTCACAAGCTATACAACATGGAAGGGAAGGACTAAATCACAGTGACTGCAATAATAAAAACAATCATGAGGAAAATAGTAGTTTACACTTGGACAGCTTTAAAAATATTTTTGCAGGCCTGACATCACTTAATTCTCACAATAATCTTGTGAGGTCGACAGGATATTATGAATATCATCCCCATTTTACAGATGTAGAAACTGAGGTCCAAGGGGAAAAGTGACATACTCAAAGTCCAGCTTCAGCCCCCAACTTTTCATGAACTTCTTGTGTGGTTTTCAAAGTCACTGATGTGCAACAGAAATTCCTCATCAGTCAAATGAAAGGGTTACTTTCCAGATCTAACTTTCAACAGGTCAATCATTACTTGCCACCTATATTCTGTTAATTTATCCATATCGTTGGACCAAAAAAGCTAGTAGTAAGTGAAAGAACCAAGACTTGAACCCAAAACTTGTTCTTACTAACAAGGCCAAATGTTCTACTAACAATCTCAATACTTCTAAATGGAATCCAGTGAATATTGATGATGGTCTCTCTTTTTTGGGGGGAGGTATAAAGAGAATACATGAATGAGAGAAAGGAATGAACTCAAATTTTTACTTCATCACACTCTATATAACAAACATACCTCTCTCTGGTATGGAAACCATTCCTTTATATTAAAATTCTGAAATAGACCCTTCAACCATAAAGAAACTAGGATTCACAGGGAAGTTAGCAGACTTCTCAAGGTTCCTATAACTACTTATCAGCAAACCTGGGACCAGAAACCAGTTCTGAAACACAGCTAATAGAGAAAGAAGGCTTAAGTGATCAAGCTTGCCACCAAAGTTATTTACTCGGATGATTTCCTTTGAAGACTTAGATACAGAAGAAATGGAAAAAAAAAAAGACATAGACAAGCTACCTGAAACAGCTTATGCTTTAATTCTCATAAATGTTACTTATAATTTGTAAAATCTCTCCAAATCAAAGATGCCAGTTAATCCTATTTTGTATACATGAGTGAAACTTAAAAAAGAGAATGGATTATTGTCCATGTGGGCAGTGCAGTGTGGTGGTACAGAGGCCAGGAAAAAGCAGGAGACCTGAGCTTCATGAACTTCTTGTGTTGTTCTCAAAGCCATTGATATGACTTCCTTTTTGGTCAAATGAAAGGGTTACTTTCCAGATCTAACTTTCAATGGATCAATAATTACTTGCCACCTATATTCTTTTAGTTTATCCATATCATTTGCAATAAACCAAACCCCATCATATCAACAGTATGTAACTCCTAGCTCTAAACATTATACACAGAGACAAGCACACTTAAGTTTAACCAGAGAACAAAGACCTAATAAGGAGCTGGAAATCAAGCTGGAATAGGGTACCTGCCTGCCTAGACTTCAATTTCTTTATCTGTAAAAGGAGGGAATTGAATTAAGATTATTGCTAAAGCCTTTTCCAACTCTGTATGAAAATCTGGAGTCACCATTACTAAACATATGATTTTAATATAAACAGAATTTCCCCTTTGTCCTCACAAGTGTCTAAATAAAGGGTAGAATTTGAAGAAAAGCAGGTTTCAGCTTAATATAAGGAGAAAAAATGTCTCTAAGAATCAGAATTATATGAACTTAGAGCTACTCTCAGGCATAGTGGCTTCTCTCTCATTAGAAGTATTCAAGCAATTTCCAGGTAAGTTGCACAAGGGATTCTTCAGGAATAGGCTAGCCTCTGGTCACCTGTCCAACTGTTTCAGGCTGACTCTACAAATTGAGTCTAAGACAATATTTTCATTATCTTCATATTTTGCTGAATACTGTTCAGAAATTTAGCATAGCGTGTGTGGTGCAAAGAGTATTAGACTTGGGATTCAGAAGATCTGATTTTACATCCTGGCTTCAAAACACTAGTTGTGTAAACACAAGGGAGTCAATCAACCTGAATCTCAGTTTCTGGAGCTATAAAATGGGTATAATAAAACTTCACATATATGGCTTCGTAGGGGAGTATTGTAAGTAAAGCAACTTGTAAATTCTAAAGTGACATCTGTATGTATATCATTACTACTGGTATTAGTTTTACCCTCTGGGGCCAAGTAGAATAAATTTAGTTCTTCTTGCACATAACAATCATTCAAATATTTGAAAGCAGTGATTACTGCAGGAGAAGCATCCTCTCCTCCTCTCAATCCTACATGACACGATATAAGTTCCCTTACTGTCCTAATCATTCTCCTTTTGGATATACTCTGGATTACCAATGTCTGACCTAAAATGTGGCATTCAGTACTGATCACAATTCTTCAGATATAGTCAAAATAAATCACAATAAAGTGAAACTATGACCTCATTTGCTCCAGAGTTTACTTTTATTAATGCTGCTAGACCAGGGAAAATTATTTGGCTGCTGCTGACTTGTTAACTATTTAAATCCATTTCTTGTGAAGCATTAAAACCAAACAAATAAATTCTGCCTCTCCAATGACTTGCATCCATTTGCTCTTCGTTTCCATTGCCAGTACCCTAAGACAAATCTTCATTCCCACCCAACAGATTCTTTCCTTCCCTCTTTCTTCTTCCCCCTAGCCAAACTAACACTCTCCTTGCTACCAGACTAATCACTCTGCTTGAAACCTTTCACTGGCTCCCTAGTGTTTAGCAAAGTCTTTGCTTTCAAAGACCTCCATAATCTGGCTCTACTCTGCCTTTTTGACATTATTTCACATCACCCTCACATGTACTCTTTACTCCAGCCAAAATGAATCACTGACCAAACTCATACAAATCTGCTGTTTTTGCTCAGGTACCTGTGCTCAAATACTTTCTGGATGCCAGAAACTATCCCTTTCTTGCCTACCTTTAATAGCTTCTTCTGCAAATATAATTGAAGTGGGGAGGAGCTCAAAGGCTAGCTAGTCTATCCAACTGTCTCACTTAGCAGATACTGAATTTTAGAGAGGATACATGATTTCTGCCAAGATCTCATAGAGGTTCAGTAACTTCCCAAGAACACTCAAATATCAGAGATAGAATTTGAACTCAGCTCATCTGATGTCAGTCCCTACACTTTCCACTATACCATTTCCCTCCCTCCCTACACACTTTATACCAATCTTTTAAAACTCAGTTTAAATTACTACCTCCTCCATAATGTCCACCCAAATAAATTTCATATTCTTACACTGGCAGTGATAACTTTTTCTCCACTACAATTTTCCATAGTGTTTGGCTTGAAGTCCTCTTACTTATTATATTTATTTGAATTATTAGCTTTTTATATAATTGAATATAGTTACATTTGTTTATAATGTAACACATACCTCCAAGACCAAGAGCTCCATGAGGGCACCATCTAAGCTTTCTAAAAGTTCCACGTTATCACGTTCGGTGTTACGCATCCAAGAGGTGTTTAAGAAATGTTTGTTGAGTAGGTCGAGACAAGATGTAAGATGCAAGAAGAATACATGAAGACTATGTAGAACGCTAAGAAACTTCAGCAGGAAATTGGCCAAATCATTTGCAAGAGGAGCTTATTTTGGACCATAGCTTATATTCCACAGAGCAAAGTGCAAGGCGTTTCAAAAGTCTTAGTACAGTTTTAAGCTTTAATTACTTAAGAAGTTTAAGTGTTGTAAACACAAACTTTAAAAGGTTATTCAGGTTTCTTATTAAACTTTGACAGAACCTCAGTCTTGAGCTACACATTGCTCTAGTCAACGTTTTAACTTTGCAAAAACTTTCAGTAACAGTGATTGAAAGGACAAGCATTTGTAATGCTAGCCTTTAGGTCATCTAAAGAATGAAATTTTGGTGTATTCACAAGCTTTGACAATAACATCACAAGAAAAAATCTAATGGAGATAGTGCAGACAGCCAAATAAGAGAACCTTCTCCATCAATCCACCAGTCTGAGAAAGTGTTATATGGAAACCTCCATACAGTCAAACACAGTCAATACATAATGGACCGTGCTCTATTATCTTAAAATTTAAATTTAAAAATACAGCAAATTCTCTGATGAGGACATGCCCTGCTGGGCAGTCCTTTGCCATCATCTCCCATGTCACACAATTGATTCCAATCTTACATATTCCCTGAATACATAAACTGTTCTTTCATTTAGTTCAGTATTCTTATATATCATCTTGCATTTATTCCTCATTTTAGTAAGCATACTCTGCCAAGGTCAACTCCTCTATTTGTGCTCCTCAATACAAGCCTTCCCACTTTCTCCAGGAGCTTCCCTACCTTGATCATCCTATCCTCTCTGTTTCATCTTTATTCTTCCCTATCCACTGACATTCTCATGCCTGCCTACAAACCTACCAACGCTTCCTCCGTGGTAAAACAAACATAACCACAAACTTGATTTGATCCGTCCTCTTCTCAAACTATTGTTCTAAAACTCTCCCTCTTGGCAAAACTTCTAGGAAAAGCCACCTCTATATGATTGCTGTCTTTACTTTCTCATTGCCCACTCACTTCTCAATACCTTGCAATATAGCTTCAAATGCCACCACTCAATTGAAATTGATCTCTACAAGGTTACCAATAATCTCTTAAGTGCTACATCCAATGGCCTTTTCTCAGTCCTTATCTTTCTTGACCTGCCTATAGTTTTTGACACTGCAAAATCATCCTATCTTCCTAGATATTCCCTCCTCCCTTGGTTTTGATTCTTATGATTCTCTTCTTACTTGTTCCTTCTCAATTTCTGTTTCTTGTTGATCACTGAAGCTCCTGAATACCAGTCATATATGTCTCATAAGAGCAACTGTGAGGTTTCTCTATTCACCTAACATTCTTAACTTGGGGCCCATAATCATATTTTAGTTTTAATATTTTTTATAAATGTATTTCAATATAACTTGTTTCCTTCGCAAAAAAACAAAAACAAAATGTATTTTCTTTTGTACATTTAAAAATATTACTCTGAGAAAAGTTATATAAACTTTGCCAGATGTCCAAAGGGGTTCACACATGAAAGGTTAAGAATTCCTTTCAGTGACCTTATCTACTCCCTTAAGTTCACCTTTACAACAAAGACATCTAAATCCACATATCTAGCCCTATTGTCCTGAACTACATTTCCAAAAGGGCCAATTACCTTCTAGAACCCTAAACCTAAATGGTCCATCAACATCTTAAATTCAACATCCCCAAAACAGAACTCATTCTCTTTTTTAGTCTTTGTACAACTATTAAAATTTTTTTTGTTTCAATTGATATCATCAAAATTTTTCTAGTTACCTAAGTTTAAAAAATTAATAATAGTTCATGTATCTTGACTCTCACTCATTACCTTCTCCCACCCAACTCCTAAATATCCAAATTTATTCTCTTTGGCCCCAAAGGGTAAAACCAGAATCAAATAGGCAGAAATGACAAAGATGAAAATTTAGACAGGATGCCCAGAGGAAAAAAAAATTCTTAACAATTAGATGTATCCCAAAATGGAGATATAGGATTTTCCCCTTCATTCACTAATAGTCTTCCAAAAAAGGTTGGAAAACAATTTGTCTGATCTGTTACTATGGGAAATCTCTTTGGATTATAGGTTAAACAACATGGCTATTGAATTCCCTTCTAATCTTTTCTAATGTTAAAAACCAGCAGTTAGTAAGTAATTCTACTATCAAAACATCTTTTCCATTCACACCCTTCCCTACATTCACATAATGAAGAAGCAGTAGTAATAGGTTATTTGTTAGAAGCAACAGGATAGTGATTTTTCTATGTTGCTTTTCCCCTATAACTCAGGGATAAAAGGAAATCTCAGATCAAATTTACATCAAATCTGACTTACATAGCCTAGCAATACCAGATATAACCATCCCACTGTTAAAATGATGGGAAATGAATTGTAGTCAGAATGAAGTGTAGGAGGTTCAGGGGTGAGGCAAAGCAGGACAAGAAGGTTGAGGCATCTGATAGTGATGCTAGAACACAGACCTACCTGAAAATACTTTGCCCATTACTGCCTTAAGAGTAGACAATCCCCTTTAGTGAAATAAATTAGGTAGTAGTAAATGAACATAATAATCCATTGTTTGGTAAACCCATAGATACAAGCATCTGGAATGAGGAGGCAACATTTCACAAAAATTGCTAGGAAAATTGGAAAGCAGTTGGGCAGAAAGTAGGCATAGACCAACATCTCACACCTTATGCCAAGAGAAGGTCAAAATAGACAAAATGAAATAAACATAAAGGGTGATAGTATATGAAAATTAGGGGAAAGTGAAAAAATGTCCCTGTCTGATTGAGGAATAAGGGAGTTTATGACCAAACAAGAGATAAGATCCTAGAAAGTAAAATAAATAACTTTGATTACATGAAATTAAAGGTTTTATAAAAACAAAACTAATGCAACCAAAATTAGAAGGAAAATCGGAAACTCGGAATATTTTTAGAGCAATATTTTATAGGAATATTCTCTGATAAAGGCCTCATTTCTCAAATATTTAGGGAACTGAACCAAATTTATAAAAATAAGAGCCATTTTCTAGTTGATAAATGTTCAAATTAGTTCTCAAGAGAAGAAATTCAAGCCATCAACAACCATTTTTTCAGTGCTCCAAATCACTAACTAGAGAAATGGCAATTCAAATAGGTCACCTCATACCCATCAAGATAGGAAAACTGACCAAAAAGGAAAAATGACAAATGTTAGTGGGGCTACAGGAAAATAAGCACATTAGTGAACTGTTTGTGTAACTATGGATTGGTATAGGCTTTCTGGAAAGTAATTTGGAACTATGCCAAAAAATTTACAAAATTCAGACATACAAACTTTGACCCAGCAATACCATCGTTAGGCCTATACACCAAGGAGATTAAAGAAAGAGCAAAAGGTCCTACATGTATAAAAAATATTTAAAATAGCTCCTTTCATGATTGCAAAAAATTGGAAACTAAGGTGGTCATCAACTGGATGAACTATAACACATGAATTGTTATGGAATACTTTTATGCTGTAAGAAATGAAAGAGATAGCTTCAAAAAAATCTGAAGAGTGAAATAAGAACTAGGAGAAAAATGTATACAATTTATAAAACACTCACTGTAAAAATGAAAGACTTATGTCTGAAAGACTTAAGAAGCTTGATCAATGCAATAATCAATCATGACTGCAGAGGACCAATCATCAAACATGCTATTCACCTCTTGACAGATGTGTTGAATGTGTTGAATGAGCCACATAATTTTGGATACAGTCAACATGAGAATTTGTTTAGCTTAACTATGCACGTTGGTTAAAAAGACTTAGTTTCTCCATATTTTCACCAGTGGGGAGAGGAAGGCAAGAGGGGGGAAAATAACTGCTTGATCATTGAAACAAATGAATGAATCCATATATAAATGAAGAATGAATTAATAAACAAATGGCATTTGAAAGGAATATATGTTCCAAATAAAGGATCAAGTTCTGTAGGGGGTTGGTTTCAAATTCTGAAGGGGATTTTTAATTAATGTTTTTAATTAATGCATTATCATCAGAAGGACTTCTGTATAAATAGGAGCCACCAGATAAGCAAGCCCATGAGCAGCTCCCCCAGAACCAGGCTACAAAAGATATGTGTGTGTGTATATATATATAAACACACACACACACACACACACACACACACACACACACACACACACACATATAAAATATACACCTAGGGTACATT